>JARQOC010000005.1:392822036-393231108 GCA_033576535.1 Allobates femoralis
TAGCGAATAATGACATTTACAACTCGCTGATGTGTCTCTGAAAGTGTGCGAGTCCAAACTCGCTGGTTTTTCTCTTATTTTGAGGCTTGGAGCCGATGTTGCGAGGGAAGCGATTCGCCAGCACACCCCATGCTTTAAGGAAACAGGAAACGAGTCGTGCTGACAGGCGCACACACAGAGCGATCCATTCATCAGTGCAATCATGGCAGCAGGCCGTGGCACGGTGAACACACTGCGTCTTATTGCACTTGTGGAGGCTCGTCCATTTCTATGGCTCCCTACAGATCCTGACTATAGGGATACGACCCAAATTAATACAGCCTGGAGAGAGATCGCCCAAGAGATGTTCCCTGCGTTCCATCGGAGTGACCATGAGGAACAGAGCAATCTAAGTAAGTTAAATGAGTTCACACGTTATATATTGCATTTACTGTATATATACTCGTGTATAAGCCGACCCGTGTATAAGCCGACCCCCCTATTTTTGCCCCCAAAAACTGTGAAAACATATTGACCGCCATCCTGGTATACAGCGGCTATCACTGGTAGACAGCCCCCCAGCAGAGTATACACCTCCCCCTGCAGAGTATACAGGCCCCCAGAAGGGTATACATGCCCCCATATTGTGGTATACAGGCAGGGGCGGACTGGCCCAGGTGCCACGGGTCATGCGGCTGCAGGAGCCTGAATAATCCGCATGTCCCTGAAGCAGCAGGCGGAAACGGAAGCTCCTGGCCGCGCGATGACGTCATCAGCGCGCGGCTGCGTCCGGGAGTGAGCGTCTGTGAGTGGCGTGCGGCTGCGACTGTTAGCGAGCGGCTGTGAGGAGCGCGAGGCTGCGGCTGGGAGCGAACCATAGGAGAAGGCGGGAGCTGCGGTGACTGTGAGGCGGCCGCCAGTCATCACCCCCCACCCCCCGTCCTCACCTGTGTCGGGCCGGTGAGGGAGGGTTGCGACCCAAACTGTAGGGTGCCAGTCAGTCCCTGTATACAGGGCCCTCAGTGTGTGTACAGGCCCCCCCAGCAGTGGGTATACAGGGCCCCCAGCAGTGGGTAGACAGTGGCCCAGTGGGTTTACAGGGCCCCCAGCAGTGTGAATACAGGGCCCCCATAGCAGGGTATACAGGACCCTGAATGTGTTATCATGCTCCACCGCATAGTTGCCTATATTTGGATGGGGTCACAACAGTACACTTAGTTTAAGGTCTGATCCTCCTGGCTCTTTCGGCCAAGGGGTTGGGTGTATATAAATACCACTAATGACCAGAGTCTGGTGCCCGCACTATTACATTCTCTATGCGTTGACATGTGTCCTGCTTCATTTGTGATTGTGGCCACGTGAGCTCAATGTCCGTAATGCTGTTGATGATGTTCCACACTGTTGTGTCACTGTGCCTTGTATACACATTACACACACAAAATGAATAAAATGTTATTGTTGATTTGTACACATACTTTTGTTGTTTCAAATATTACACATCTCTAAACCCGGTTTGAAATCATTTCACAGTTGACCATCTTAAAAAACGGTGGAGGAGCTGCCGGGACCAGCATAAGAAGCAGTACCGGCAGTACTCAGAGAGAGAACCGGGAGCCGCTCCATTGCTGAACCACTACCACTTTTACGACCGGCTGTCCTTCCTTCACCCGGTGGCCCGTATGCCAAGGTATGTGTCTGCAGCACTGTTGTGTACATTTAGTATTATTTATTAATATATACATTAGGTTCCAATTCGGCTCTGTGGGTAGCAGAGTATACACGTGGCTCTGTGGGTAGCAGAGTATACAGGCGGCTCTGTGGGTAGCAGAGTATACAGGCAGCTCTGTGGGTAGCAGAGTATACAGGCGGCTCTGTGGGTAGCAGAGTATACAGGCGGCTCTGTGGGTAGCAGAGTATACAGGCGGGTCTGAGGTAGCAGAGTATAAAGACGGCTCTGTGGGTAGCAGAGTATACAGGCGGGTCTGAGGTAGCAGAGTATACAGGCGTCTCTGTGGGTAGCAGAGTATACAGGCGGGTCTGTGGGTAGCAGAGTATACAGGCGTCTCTGTGGGTAGCAGAGTATACAGGCGGGTCTGTGGGTAGCAGAGTATACAGGCGGGTCTGAGGTAGCAGAGTATACAGGCGTCTCTGTGGGTAGCAGAGTATACAGGCGTCTCTGTGGGTAGCAGAGTATACAGGCGGGTCTGTGGGTAGCAGAGTATACAGGCGGGTCTGAGGTAGCAGAGTATAAAGACGGCTCTGTGGGTAGCAGAGTATACAGGCGGCTCTGTGGGTAGCAGAGTATACAGGCGGGTCTGTGGGTAGCAGAGTATACAGGCGGGTCTGAGGTAGCAGAGTATAAAGACGGCTCTGTGGGTAGCAGAGTATACAGGCGGGTCTGAGGTAGCAGAGTATACAGGCGTCTCTGTGGGTAGCAGAGTATACAGGCGGGTCTGTGGGTAGCAGAGTATACAGGCGTCTCTGTGGGTAGCAGAGTATACAGGCGGGTCTGTGAGTAGCAGAGTATACAGGCGGGTCTGAGGTAGCAGAGTATACAGGCGTCTCTGTGGGTAGCAGAGTATACAGGCGTCTCTGTGGGTAGCAGAGTATACAGGCGGGTCTGTGGGTAGCAGAGTATACAGGCGGGTCTGAGGTAGCAGAGTATAAAGACGGCTCTGTGGGTAGCAGAGTATACAGGCGGGTCTGTGGGTAGCAGAGTATACAGACGGCTCTGTGGGTAGCAGAGTATACAGGCGGGTCTGAGGTAGCAGAGTATAAAGACGGCTCTGTGGGTAGCAGAGTATACAGGCGGCTCTGTGGGTAGCAGAGTATACAGGCGGGTCTGTGGGTAGCAGAGTATACAGGCGGGTCTGTGGGTAGCAGAGTATACAGGCGGGTCTGTGGGTAGCAGAGTATACAGGCGGGTCTGAGGTAGCAGAGTATAAAGACGGCTCTGTGGGTAGCAGAGTATATAGGTGATGAGAATAGGGTTAATAGATGGTGCTACAGTGTTGGGGCGTGCTAGAGGGAGCAGAGATCCGATTACTGCCATCATTACTGACCTTATTAAAGATAGCGGCCGCAGCTAAATGACATCATGGCAAAGGTAAACATGGGGTGTGGTTAGCTGCAGGAGGTTAGTGAGAGGTGTGGGTTGTTTGGCAGAGGGCGTGGTGTGGGCGTGGTGAGCGCGGCTCCTGCGTCAGATACGCTGCGAGCGCGGACCCGCGGCACATCTCCAGGAGCAGAGGACGTGTCCGGTACGTCCGTAGCCCCCGGCCTCCCCGTTGTCCGCACACACAGCCCCGCTGTGACCTCTGCAGTGTCACAGGCCCCGGCGGGCGGCTGTCATCTCCTCCTGACACTGACCTCCTCCTGATTTGATTGTCTGTGTTGTCCCCCCCCGCTGTCAGCATCAGTGATCTGCTAAGACCTGTGGGTGCACAGACGGGGGAAGTACAAATGCCAGCATGCCGGGGCGGATGGGGCGCTGTGAGGGGCGCAGGTCTTGCTGTGAGCGGAGGGCGCGAGGCCGCTTGAGAAAACGCTATAGCGGCTGTGTGAGTTAAGCGTCTGCGGCTCGCGAAGGCGCATACGCGTCTCCGCTCGCAGTGACGCTAAGGAGTTTGGGATTCGGCTACAGTGCCGGAATTTCAAACTCCCGATTATATAAATAGATTATATATATATATATGTATACCTTTCAACCCCTTCCCTGCTTTATATAGATGATATAACCTAAAAGTTTTGTGAATTAAGTATGTCAAGTTAAAAGTGAAGTCAGGGGGACTTTTTTTTTTCATGTGATCCATTGGTGTTATTGATCGTCTAGATTAGATGGGATGGGGGGGGGGGGGGTGGTAATCAGGGGGTGAAAAATTATGTATTAGTATGGAATTAGCAAAGAAAGTCACGTATTCCTTTATGTTATGTACAGTTGGTTATTCTTTCATAATAATAACAAATATCTGATTAAGAATACACAGATACACAGAGTCTAAAAAGCGTGCAACTTAATGTTTGACCTATGTTTTTGTTTCCAAATGCAATGCATTCACCAAATTTTTTTTTACTTTACCCACAGAGAAGCTTACTACAGAGGGCGGCGTGCTGTTAACCCTCCACCGCCAAACAGAAGGCGGCGTGGAGAAAATCGACCACCACCACCACGGCCGGCGCCAACACCACCACCGCCGTCGCCGCAGCCACCACCACCAGCATCGCCGCCAGCAGCGCCAGGGCCAGCACCACCACCGCCGCCAACAGCGGCCGGGCCAGCACCACCACCGCTGCCACCAGCAGCAGGGCCATCAACACCACCACCGCCGTCCCCGCCACCACCACCACCACCACCGCCACCAGCGGCAGGGTCCGCACCACCACCGCCCCCACCAGCGGCAGGGCCAGCACCACCACCGCCACCACCAGCGGCAGGGCCAGCACCATCACCGCCACCACCAGCGGCAGGGCCAGCACCACCACCGACGCCACCAGCGGCAAGCCCAGCTTATGGTCCGATCCCGGGGTCAGCACATTTAAGTGTGCAACAGAGTAATGCTGACTTTGCCCGCAGTATTATACCATTCATGGATAATATTCCATTTGACAGGCTACTGCGGGCAAGGTCAGCATTACAGATAGTGCTGGAAGCCTGTCAGCCAAATAACGACCCAGGTGATGTGTTCCAATATTTGGATGGGTGGAAAATAAACTCTAACAGGCTAGGCAGGCCCACAACACGGGACAGCCATGTGCCACCCCACAGGGCTTTGCCTCACTGCCAGTGGCCAGCTAACAGGGACCTACCACCGTTCCCTACACCTGTTCAGAGGATCCACCCTGAAGGGTTCGGCCAGGCCATACGTGGGGCCCTTGACCTTTTGCAGGACGGACAGCCCACCTACCAGGACCTGTAGGGCTCCATTTGTTGTTGTTGTTGTTGTTACCTTAATTGTAAAAGGTAGTATTTTTGGGAATGTCCAAACAGTGCTGCCATTTTTTTTTTTTAAACACAGTTTTAAAAACCAGCTTTGTGTCTGTCTTTTTTCAAGGAATGAATGTGGATTTTTTTTTGTGGTTGGGCTTCAAGTCATCATAATTATTATAATTATTTATTTATATAGCGCCCATAGGTTCCATGGCGCTTTACATGAGGAAAAGGTAGAGAAGGACAAGTACAATAAACATAGACAATAAGGTCATACAGGTACAATAGTAGAGGACCCTGTACGCGTGGGCTCACATTCTACGAGGGGTGGGTGGGGATACAATAGGGTGGGGAAGGTGTCGGTCGTGGGGCGTGTAGCGGGGTCTCATGGCAGGTTGTAGGCCTGTCGGAAGAGGTGAGTCTTTAGAAGTATCTTTAAGGTTCAGAGGGTAGGCGACTGACTGATGAGGTGGGGCAGGGAGTTTCATAGCATGGCGATGACCGGGAGAAATCCTGTATGCGGTTGTGGGAAGAGGAGATGAGGGTGGACTGTAGGACAAGTTCTTGGGATGAACGCAGGTTGCGTGAGGGATGGTATCGGGAGATCATGTCGGAGATGTATGGTGGGGATAGGTTGTGTAAGGCTTTGAATGTCATGGTCAGTGTTTTAAAGTGAGCTCTCTGTGGGCCGGAGGGGCCAATGAACGGCTTGGCAGAGGGGGTAGGCAGGGGAGTAGCGTGAGGACAGATGGATTAGTCGGGCAGCAGAGTTTAGTATAGATTGGAGAGGTGCAAGAGAGTTGGCAGGGAGACCTATGCGAAGGAGGTTGCAGTAGTCAAGGCAGGAGATGATGAGGGCATTTATGAGTGTTTCAGCAGTGTCAGGATTGAGGAACGACCGAATTGGTTAAATATTTTTGAGTTGGAGTCACAGGGACTTGGTTAGGGACTACAGGTGGGGCTTGAAGGAGAGGGAGGAGTCAAGGATTACCCCGAGACATTTGGCGTGGGGGACAGGGGAGAGAGCATCATTAGCAAGTACTTTACGGCCCGCATGGCGCATGAAGTCACCTTGGTTACTAAGTGTCAAATCATGACTCCACATACAACTGTTGCTGACAAACAGTGCCTGTGTTTGGGGGGTTACTTTATGCCTCGCTATGGCAACAAGACTATGAACACACATGTGAGAGGCTGGGACGTCTACATGCTACACATCGCGTCTACGCGTTTTGTATGGAGCGTACAGTGGGACCCTTCAACAGGCTACAGCAGGATGATAGTCCAAGCAACGCCCACGATGCAGGCATAGGATTGGTGCCTGGAAAAATTAGCCCAAGGGGCTGTTTGCCATTTTTGGTATTCCCATTGAGATATAATGGAGGACTTTGAGTTTCAAATTTACCGCTGTAAGTGAGGCGCTATTCTCATTGGTCGGCGCCAGCACACAGCGACCAATGAGAATAGCGCCTCCCTTCCCATTGAGATATAATGGAGGACTTTGAGTTTCAAATTTCCCGCTTAAGTGAGGCGCTATGCTGATTGGTCGCTTTGTGCTGCGCCGACCAATGAGCATAGCGCCTCACTTCCCATTGAGATACATAGCGGTCTTTAGATGCATGGCCGGGTCCTTGGTTCTGTTTTTGGCCACGGCGCTCGGCTCTCGTCGGTCGTCACCGGGGCGGGAGACTCGCAATGGCTGCTTCGCGGCCATTGCTCGCGCCCCTGCAACGGCTCGCAATGCCCGCTGCGCGGGCAATGCTTCGTGGGTCCCGTGGCTGCTGAACAGCCACGTCCATGACGACGGAAGTAGCGCCGAAACTTACGGAAGTGTGTTAGGGGAATTATATATTAGATTCTAAGCACTGTGAACCATATTATTGCACTTGAAACCTTTGGTACTATTGTATCCTCTGTGAGTACCCTTTGGATATTTGTAATTGTTGTTTTTAATATTTTAAATGTTTATGTGCAACAATTAAGTTTATGCATATTTTGTACATTTTGGGTTCTATTTAAAGTGGGGAAAAAAAGCGTATTTTTCACTTTTTAAGACGTACTTTCATTTCCCCAAAATTAGGGGGGAAATGGGGGTGCGTCTAACAAAATGAATATTGAAAAAAAATGCTGTAAAAGTAAAAAAAAAAAAAACATTTTTACTGTGGTGGCAGCGGCAGCGAAGCAGACTGGTCAGTGCTGACATCCGGAGGGGCAATGCAGCAGGCCTGGCGCTGAGGGGTGTCGGTGCGGTGACTGGCAGTGATCCCCGGTCATACATTTGCGTCCACACCGAATCTGCAACATGTTGTGTACATGTTGCAGATTCTGTGCCGCTGGGAATGTTTGTTTTGTACGCAAGCCTCTGCATGCGTACAAATCACACATGGAGGGCAATGGGATTGCACGGCCATCCACAGATCCCCATAACAGAGTGTCATCCACAGATCCCCCATAACAGAGCATAATCCACAGATCCCTCATAACAGAGCATCATCCACAGATCCCCCATAACTGATCGTCATTCACAGATCCTCCATAACAGAGCATCATCCACAGATCGCCATAACAGAAAGTCATCCACAGATCCCCATAACAGAGCGTCATCCACAGATCCCCCATAACAGAGCGTAATCCACTGATCCCTCCAATAAGTGTGCTCCATGCAGATCCCCCATAAGTGTGTCATCTGCAGATCCCCCATAACAGAGCGCCATCCACAGATCACCATAACAGAGCATCACCACAGATCCCCATAACAGAGTGTCATCCACAGATCCCCATAACAGAGTGTCATCCACAGATCCTCCATAACAGATCGTCATCCACAGATCTCCATAACAGAGCGTCTTTCACAGATCCCCATAACAGAGTGTCATCCACAGATTCCCATAACAGAGTGTCATCCACAGATCCTCCATAACAGAGCGTCATCCACAGATCCCCATAACAGAGCGTCTTTCACAGATCCCCATAATAGAGTGTCATCCACAGATCCTCCATAACAGAGCGTCATCCACAGATCCCTCCAATAAGTGTGCCCCATGCAGATCCCCCATAAGTGTGTCATCCGCAGATCCCCATAACAGAGCGCCATCCACAGATCCCCCATAACAGGGCATCACCACAGATTTCTCCAAAAAGTGTGCTCCATGCAGATCCCCCATAAGTGTGTCATCCGCAGATACCGCATAACAGAGCATCATCCATAGATCCCCCATAACAGAGCATCACCACAGATCCCTCCAATAAGTGTGCTGCATGCAGATCCCTGATAAGTGTGTCATCTGCAGATCCCTCCTCCATAACAGTGCATCACCACAGATCCCTATAACAGAGTGTCATCAAAGATCCCTCCAATAAGTGTGTACCATGCAGATCCCCCATAACAGTGCATCATCACAGATCGCTCATAATGTTTTTCATTCATCATAGCTGTAGAAAAAGACATGGGCCACACATCTAAAATCAGAAGTTTATCTAATGCCACTAGGCATAATAAAACTGAACATGAGGTTCTTAGTTTAACATTCTGATTAGTCTAGGGGTAGGCAACTCCAGGCCTCAAAAGCCGCACACAGTGCAGGTTTTCAGGATTTCCACAGGGGTTGGAATCATCACTAGCGCAGGTAATTCAATTACGGTATCACATGTGCAATAATAGGGAAATCCTGAAAACCTGCAATGTGTGCGGCTCTTGAGGCCTGGAGTTCCCTATGCTTGAATTAGGGTACTTTCACACTCTGCTTAGCGTATTTGCTGCATTTTTTTACTCGTGAGCTCATCACAAAACAGTAGTGGGTGCAGGGCCGCACCGTCCATTGGACAGTGTGAGCCCTGTCATTCAGGCGGCAGCCGGCAGGGGGAGCGGCTGTGCAGAAGGGGGCGGCGCCTCATGCAAACAGCCTCCCCCTGTCATGGCGCCGGCCGCTCGCCCCGCGCACCGCAGGTAAGCGGCGACCGCCGGGGGAGAGGCACAGAAGGGGCGGCAGCCTGGGGCTTCACTAGCACCCCCCCCCCCCGTAATCAGTGCCGCGGCTCAGGCGGCAGTGGGGCTTGGTGCCCTGAGTGGGTGTTTACGGTAAACACAAAATTGGAGCACTTGTTTCTATTAGACTTTTCCTCTGATTGTTCCACTTCTGGTTTTGATTGTTCCACTCCTGGTTTTTGATGAGCTCTCGCGTAAAAATAAAGTACGCAGCAAAATGTGATACGTAATGTGTGAACACACTCTAAGACCGTATGAAGCTGCTAGCACGTCACGGCGAACCTCTTAATGAGCAAAAATAGGCGGAACCCCCTCTTACAGTCTCCAGCCTTGCAGCATGGGTTCTGTGAGGCACCAGGTACCCATTCTGCTGGTTCATTGTTGCTGTGGTGGTTGGCGCATTACTCCACACCTTTAAGGTTACAGTATTGAAAGTTATGGACATGCTGAGATTCGACATGACTTGGCAGTGGGCTTTATACCATAAGTCTGATCATAATGTTAAACTAAAAATTTCTTGTTTAGTTGAAAACAGTACTGTACATTTTTGCCTAACACTACTAAATCAACTTGTGCTTTTTGGATGTGCAGCCCATGTCTTTTCTACAACAATAGTATTCATTCATGTTCTCAGTTGCAATGCCCCCATAACTATGAAGGACAGAGTACACAGTTGTTTCAATACTGTATTTTGTTGCAGAAAAATATCGTACAGTTGGCTGCTGCATATTGTGCATTTTTCAAGATGCATATAAAATTCCCTTCAAACTGGAGGTTATAAAATATGCTAAACAGCACGGGAACAGAGCAGCAGAGAGACATTTCGGACCGGTTCCAACTGAAAAAATGATAAGAAAATGGAGGAAACAGGAGGATGAGCTGCAAAATGCTGGAAAAAGCTAATCTGGTCTTCGTGGACGTGGTGCAAAGTGGCCAGAGTTAGACGTGGACATGAAAGAGTGGATCACACACCACAGAAATAATGGCCTTTCGGTGTCAACAAAAATGATGATCTGTGAAGCCAAGCAGATTGCTGCTGAGAAAGGCATCAATGACTTACTAGATCACCATCATGGTGCTTCAGATTTATGAAGTGATGTGGCCTTGCTATGCGCACCAAAACGAGAATTGCACAAAAAATGGCAAAAGAATATGAAGCCAAGATTTTATCTTTCCATAAATTTGTAAGAAAAATGGATTTGAATTAGGCCAGATTGGGAATATGGATGAAGTCCCTCTAACATTTGATGTGCCATCCAACAGGACTGTTGATGCAAAGGGTGCCAAAAGTGTTATGGTAAAAACTGCAGGACATGACAAAAACCATTACACAGGTGTGTTGTCCTGTTGTGCCGATGGCACGAAACTGCCACCAATGTTAATTTTTAAAAGAAAGAACTTGCTATCCCACGAGGAGTTGTTGTGCACGGCCACGAGAAAGGATGGATGGACGAGAACGGAATGAGATTGTGGGTCGACAAAATGTGGTCCAAACGTCCTGGAGGGCTTCTAAAAAAACCAGCCCTGTTAGTGCTAGACCAATTCAGAGCACATATCAGTGAAAACACTAAAAATGTGTTTAAAGAAGGGAAGACCCATCTCGCGGTAATTCCAGGGGGCTTACCAGCCAGCTGCAACCTCTTGATGTTTCGATAAACAAACCGTTTAAAGTTTACATGCGAGAAGAGTGGAATAAATGGACGGCTGCTGGAAATCATGACCTGACACCAACTGGACGTATGAAGAGGCCCACTATCACCCAAGTTTGTGAGTGGGTGAACACATCATGGCAATCCGTGAAGGATGAAACAACCGTTTTTATACGTTCATTCAAGAAGTATGGGATTAGCAATGCCTTAGATGGCACTGAAGATGATTTGCCTTATGAGGACAGTGGAGAAAGTGACACTAATGAGTGTGAGGACTTGAGCTTCCTAGACTCTGACAGCAGTTATGAAGAATTCCTGGAATTCCCTGAATAAGGGGCGGACCGTCACCCCCGGGGGCCCTGGTGCAGGAGAGGACCGGGGGGGCGGGGCTACTGGCCGTCGGCGCGGCCCGGGGGGGGAGGGATGCCGCTGGCCTTCGGCGCGGCCCGGAAAGGGGGGGGTGGGTGCTGCTGGGAGCCGCAGGCGCGATGCTCTCCTACCAGGGAGCCGTGCCGGATGTATGCTAGGGGCCGGAGGAGCAGAGGAGAGGAGGGGCGGGATCAGGCAAGGGAAGCAGGAAGCTCTCTGCTTCCCTTGCCTGACCCTCCTCTCCTCTGGCGGTGGCTTGCGGGGGTCGGCTGGGGGCCCCCCTCCAGGCTTGAAGGGGCCTCCAGCCGGTCGGGGCCCTGGTGCAGCTGCACCAGCTGCACCAGTGTAGTTCCGCCCCTGCCTGAATCCACTTCTACTCTGTGCCTGAGGACTAAGTTTCCTCACTTGTTACTGGAACATGGTTTTTCCTGTTACTTATCGTACATGGGACTGTTCTCACATGTTACCCACAATGCTGCTGTTGACTCCTGTTGAGTTTACTATGTTAAAATAATATTTTGTTATTAATTAAAGGATTTTGACACTATTTGACTGTGATGAGGTATTCCTGGTATTCCCTGACTAGAAGATTGCGGTGCCTGAGGATTAAAGTTTTCCTCACTTGTTAGCCAGAACATGGTTCTTTCTGTTACTTACGGTACATGTGACTGTTCTTACATGTTACCCACAATGCTGCTGTTGACTCCTGTTGAGTCTATCTTAAAACAATATTTTGTTATTTAATTAAAGGTTTTTGCACACTATTTGGCTCAAAATATATTTTTTTCTAATTTTCCTCCTCTAAAACCTAGGTGCGTCTTATAAAGCAAAAAATACAGTATTTAGTCAGCCACCAATTGTGCAAGTTCTCCCACTTAAAAAGATGACAGAGGCCTGTAATTGACATCAAAGGTAGACCTCAACTATGAGAGACAAAATGAGAAAACAAATCCTGAAAATCACATTGATTTGGAAAGAAATGTTTTTCAAATTTTGGTGGAAAATAAGTATTTGGCCACCTGCAAACAAGCAAGATTTCTGGCTCTCACTGACCTGTAACTTATTCTTTAAGAGGCTGCTCTGCCCTCCACTCATTACCTGTAGTACTGGCACTAGTTTGAACTTGTTGTTAGTATAAAAGACACCTGTCCATAACCTCAGTCACACTCCAAACTCCACTATGGTGAAGACCGAAGAGCTGTCAAAGGACACCAGAAACAAAATTGTAGACTCGCACCAGGCTCGGAAACTGAATCTGCAATAGGCAAGCAGCTTGGTGGGAAAAAATCAACTGTGAGAGCAATAATTAGAAAATGGAAGACATACAAGATGACTGATAATCTATCTTGATCTGGGGCTCCACGCAAGATCTCACCCCGTGGGGTCAAAATGATCTCAAGAACAGTGAGCAAAAATCCCAGAACCACACGGGGGACCTAGTGAATGACCTGCAGAGAACTGGGACCAACGTAACACAGGCTACCATCAGTAACACACTACGCCGCCAGGGACTCAGATCCTGCAGTGCCAGATGTGTCCCCCTGCTTAAGCCATTACATATCCGGGCCCTCTGAAGTTTTCTAGAGAGCATTTGGATGATTCAGAAGAGTATTGGGAGAATGTCATATGTTGAGATGAAACCAAGGTAGAACTATTTGGTAGAAACACAACTCGTCGTGTTTGGAGGGGAAAGAATGCTGAGTTGCATCTAAAGAACACCATACCTTCTGTGAAGCATGGGGTTGGCAACATCATGCTTTGGGGCTATTTCTCTGCCAAGGGACCAGGACGACTGATCCGTGTACATGAAAGGATGAATGGGGCCATGTATCGTGAGATTTTGAGTGTAAACCTCCTACCATCAACGAGGGCATTGAAGATGAAACGTGGCTGGGTCTTTCAGCATGACAATGATCCCAAGCACACCATCAGGACAATGAAGGAGTGGATTTATAAAAAGCATTTCAAGGTCCTGGAGTGGCCTAGTTAGTCTTCAGCTCTAAACTCTATAGAAAACCTTTGGAGGGAGTTGAAAGTCCGTGTTGTCCAGCGACAGCTCCAAAACATCACTGCTCTAGAGGAGGTCTGCATGGAAGAATGGGCCAACATACCAGCAACAGTGTGTGCCAACCTTGTGAAGATTTACAGAAAATGTTTAACCTCTGCATTGCCAACAAAGGATATGTAACAAAATATTGAGGTGAACTTTTGTTATTGACCAAATTCTTATTTCCCACCAAAGGTTGAGAAAAAAATCTTTCCAAATCAGACAATATGATTTTCAGGATTTGTTTTCTCATTTTTTCTCTCATAGTTGAAGTTAACCTGTGATGTGTCACACCCCAGGGCTGGGGCACTCGGATCCTGGGTGTTAATTTTGCATGCTGTCAGCGGTGGCCGATGCCTGGGACCATGGCCCTGGTGGACGCTCAAAAAAGGGGGTTTAGTAAAAGAATTAAAATAAAAATAAACCAAAGTCACTGTTACCTTGATTCCTGTATTGTCCTTGTCCTCCCCCCCTCTATCCTCTGTTCGTCTTTGAGTTATAAAAAAATTATCATTAAATACTTCTCATTTATAACTACACAATATCTAATGTTAATGTTTGCTACAAATTTGTCTCAGTTTAGGATGTTGTTTATAATACATGGATTGTAACGCAGATGCAGGGCGAACCGTCCCCCCCGGGGGCCCTGGTGCAGGTGAGGACCGGGGTGAGGGAGTGCTACTGGGCGACGGTGGCCCCGGGGGGTCTGCTGCTGGCCATCAGCGCCGCGGCCCGGGGGGGGATGTGCTCGCTGGAGCCTGTGGGCGCGGTGCTCTCCTACCTGGTGAGCCGCGCCGGGCGCTTGTAGGAGCCAGAGGGGCAGAGGAGAGGGGGGCGGGATCAGGCAGGGGAAGCAGGAAGCTCTCTGCTTCCCTTGCCTGGTCCTCCTCTCCTTTGTCTGCGATTTTCGGGGGTCGGCTGGGGGCCCCCTCCAGGCTTGAAGGGGCCCCCTAGCCGGTCGGGGCCCTGGTGCAGCTGCACCAGCTGCACCACGGTAGTTCCGCCCCTGCGCAGATGCTAGATTGTATGATAAACTTGATTCTAATTTTATATGTGTATGTAAATGCAACTGACTATTTTATATTTTACTCTTCTACAGCTCAGTTGCTGTTAATGTATTGATTTGTATGCAATTCTTATACTAATAAAAACATTTGAATATAAAATAAAAATAAAATTAAAGTTCTTGACGCCATCTGCGGTGTCTGATGATGGCACCAGCTCTGCCAGCAAGACCTCTGGGGACGATGGGTAGGCAGCCGGATGATGTTGCTCCCCGCAGGTGGAGCGGAGTCCCCAGGGGAGATCTCAGTAGTACTGGATTTCGTAGTAGAAATTAAACACAGGAGACCTTCATGCTCTGCACGGGTATTTACTGGTGACTTTCAAGCTATTCACAAGGTACACAGTCACAGATAGCTGGCCGGTAGTCACCAAAGGATGCAAAGTCTCTCTGAGGCCCCAATGATGTTCCTTCAGGTTTCTTCCTCTGTCATTCTCTTCTCACTGCGCTCTCCTAACTTCTGTGCTCGGCCCTACCCGGAGCCCTCTTACTACCAGGCCCACGGGTCTGCTAGAGTTTACCTTTCTCTCTAAGGGGCACAAACCCTGGACGGAGATCCTGGTGGGGATTTGCCTTGGACCGGGTTGTGGCTATCTGAAGGCCCATGACCCTCCGGTTTGACGGCTCAGGGATAGACACCTGCACCGCTCTCGGAGCCGGTTCTCCATTTTGGACTGGTTCCCTCCAGACCAGTTATCAGGACGGTCTGGCTCCGGGCTTGCTCAAGCCAGGGATCCCCCTTCTGTCTGGGCTGCCTTCCTTTGCAGGCACCCTCCACTTCACTCTCCCACGACTGACTAACTGTCTGTTTTTCCTGCTCTTTTCTCTCCACCTAAGCTCCTCCCACTGGGACTAATTACCCTGGTTACGGGTTCAGCCAATGGGTCCCATAGCTCTAAGTGTATGAATGCGTACACAAGCGCCTCAGATTAAAATTACCATCCTCTGGTCACCGGGATACCACACTAGCTAATCTGGGTGTGTTATCCCTTTAATAGCGCACTGACCAGTGGGGTGCCACAGATGTCATGTACAGTCCTCTCTCATCTTTTTAAGAGGAACAACTTGCACTATTAGTGACTGACTAAATACTTTTTTTCCTGCTGAATATGTACCATACTTTCGTCTGTTCTTTTCTAATTATTTTGTGTGACATAACTCTCTGGTTCAAGGCATAAATATTCAAAGTTTGAAATATTTGTAACATTTTTGCCAAAGATCCGATGTTTTCACAAATAAAAGCAAAAAATATTGTCCTAAATGTACCCTAAAATGAAGTAAAGTATATCACAAAAAAAATCTCGGAATCACAGAGATCTGTTGAAGCATTCCAGAGTTATAACCTAATACAGTGACAAGACAATGGTCAGAATTGGAAAGTTGGCCCGATCATTATGGTGAAAGCAAGCTGGAGATGAAGGGGTTAAACTATTTAAAGGGATCCTGTCACCTCCAGAACGCCTCCTAAGCTACCAAAACATGTCTCTGCAGCATCCTATCACTAATCTCACACTTCTTTTGTCTCCTGAAAGCATCCTGTGAAAGTGCATAAAAACGTTTTAATACTTACTCATTAGTGATTATAATTAACAGTGACTATATTCTTTAGTCACCAGGGCGGGCTGTTTTGCAGGCTTCAGGATCCACCCTCTCTCTCTGTGCTGCTTTGCTTGTGCAGGCATTGCCCTCCCCCTCTCTATCACTCACAGAATGCAAATCATTAGTCCTGCCTTCAGCTCCACATCACAGCAGCACAGACAGAGAGAGGGTTGATCATTCGGGGTGTGAAAATGAGCACCTAGGGAGGGCTTAGAGTCTCACAGGGAACGCCCTGTGAGACTTATTCAGGGACAAGAAGTCTCAGATTTGTGAGTGTATATTTTTGATTATTCCAATGTAACAGAGCGCATTTTTTTATAGAAAGGGAGCACTAATACTGATATGTTAGGGTGCAGGGACAGGTATTAATAAGGTTGGGGGTGATTTGGATGGGTCAGGTTCCCTTTAAGAAACTGCTAAGTGTATTTAAAGGGAACCTATCACCAGGTTTTTGCCATCCCAGCTGACAGCAGCATAATGTAGAAATAGAGACTCTGATTCCAGCGATGTGTCAATTTCTGAGCTGCTTGCTGTCATTTTGATAAAATTTGTGTTTCCTCTGTTGCAGATTTACCAGTCTGTGAATATACCAAACTACTTGGCAGCAGGCCAAGTAGACTGCTAATGACAATCTCCAGCTGATTAAACAGTGATTTTTTCAAAGCTACCTTGAGCAGCCCAGTAAGTGACGCATCGCTGGAATCAGGATCTCGGGTCCTATATAATGCTATTCCCAGATTAGGTTGCAAAAACCTGGAGACAAGTTCCCTTTAAGTTTGCACAAAAAAATCTCAGTTAGGGCCCTTTCACATCAGCGTTTTTCGTAATTCGCGGCAGATGCGGTGAAAAAACCGCATCTGCCGCGTTTGCCGCATAACGGTTCCACTTGCGGCACGGTTGCGTTTTTTTCCATAGGAAGTATAGGGGGACTTGCGGCTGATGCGGCAAGTGCGGTATTGCACTTGCGGCAGGTGCGGCAGAGAAAAAAACCGCAGAAAGCATGGAACATGATTACCAACGTTAGATTTAAAAAACCCAAAAGTAAACAAATATGTATATAACCTGTCCAGATGCTACAACTAGGTTGAATAATCTTCCTTTTTGTCCCCATTCCTCTATTTCTTCCCCACTTAGGGTATGTGCACATGTCTTTTAGATGCCAATGTACTTAGTGATGTTTTTCCTGAACCGTATTTGTGGTATCTTTACTGGTGGCTTTGCTTCAAGCATTTTTTGTTTGTTATACTTACATGTATGACGCCTCATGCAGATGACATGTACATGTCATGTTCCATAAATGGTTTTTATGGATATATGTACCCATTTTAATTTTTGGAGCTATTCACACATCCATGTCTTTTTCACAGACATTATGTTAATACAAAACTCATGAAGATATGATCATTGTTTTTAGGATCATGGATGAGAAGGACCAACACAAGTCTATGAATACAGTATATGAAAGATACATACAGCATGGCATCCACATCAGTGCTGTGCATCCATATCTTACATAGAAAAGGCTAGGATAAGATTTGTAATTTATTTATCTGTGAAAACTCTGATGACACATGGATCCAAAATACTGATAAGACCGATACAATTTTTTTGGGGTATGTGAAAAATACTGACGTGTATGAGGCCTAAGATAGTAAGCAGCTTCTAAACAGAAGCCACCTGATAAATGTTCAGGACACTTCTTATAGCCGCTTTGCTTTGTTTCAAAACCTATAGAAGATTAAAAGAACCTCCAAAGACTGAACAGAACAGCAAGTCATTTTTTCATTGCTATGCAAATGGTTATTCTTTTTAATATATCTTTATTTCCTCTGTGACTTTCTGTCCACATGCCATATGTGGGAGGGGGGTGCCACGTAATGGGATATTATGAGTTATAATGTTTTGAAATTAATAATCTGGTTAATAAAAGTCAACAAAGGAAAATAGAAAAAAATAAAATTGTAATAAATTTGTGTACACTTTAAATGATTTAAACAAATTTTGATTAATACACCTGAAATGTATCCAACCCCTATAATGCATTAATATATGGTATAGATATGAGATTAACTTATTTCAAAACTGCACCTACCCTCAAGACACTACAGAATCCAGTAGGATATTTCATTATGTACATATCATTAGCTGAATCCCACATGATGCAAATAGAAATGATGGGAAACAAGTTGTGACAAACTCCTTCTACCTGATAGGCTGAAACCTTATGAAAACAGGATGTATCATCAGTATACGCTATCAAATATAGAACCTATTGCATTCACTGTTCAATGCATTTCTTCAGAGGGAAAGGATGTTGTATCTGTGCATTTTGTTTACATTCTTCCCATCATGTAAGTATAATGACAAGTGTCTTCATCTTGGTCAAAAAGAGTTTGTTCTCTCATTGCTATTTCAATGCTTCTTATTCTATCCAGGTGCACAGACTGCCGTCATCATAGACCAAGAGCTGACTTCTCTTCTAAAAAGTGAAGAGTCAACAGCTCGTATACCCTGCCAGATCAAACAAACCAGCTCAAACTATGTTCACTGGTATGTACAAAAACAAAACAAAATTCAAAGAATTTTATATTCCACACAAGGCAAAGCTGTTTATGAGGATACCTATGACAAGGACAAATATACATATTCTGAAGCATCTGATAAAAATGTACTTGCCATTAATAATTTAAAAGAAGATGACAGTGGCATCTATTACTGTGCAAGTTGGGACTTCCCTGATCTGCACGCTGATGTAAAGCCACAGAAAGTCTGTACAATTAGTTAGGAAGCACTGCATGAATGTTAGACGCATACCAAGCCTGCCACCACATGAAAGAAGAATTCACCTAACCAAACCAAAATGCACTACAATTGCTATTCAAGCTTTTTTTTATTAGTACGGTATATCAATAAAAAATTGTTTCAGTCAAGCAGAAATAATGTCGACTCAGTACAATCAAAATACTATACAATGAAAAAGAACTAATGTGTAACACATCTGCATGACACATAATGTCTTCACAGTTTAACACTAGTGATGGGTGGACCTCCCGATATTCGGGTTCGGCGGACCCGGACAGACTTTTTTTAAAGTCTGTGTACGGGACTGGACTTGACCCAAACCTGAATCCGAACCCCAAATCCTGACTTTAAAGTGATGAAATGGTGGTTGGGAGGCTGTAAACATAAGCAAAACATTGATTAAACATCAGCTCATACTTACCAAGGTCTGTGCGCTTGTACTTCCAGGGACGCTTATTAACTTCCTGATTATATACTGGTGATAGACGCAACAGCCAATCACAGAAGCTGTCACAGAGAGTAGGCATCTGTGATTGGCTGTTAGAGCCAGTGCAATAACCTGGAAGCATCCTATACATTCTAGCATCTACCCTGCAAAGTAGATTCACTTTTATAAGGATACTAGCTGTAGTACCTGGCTACACCCGGGTTAATAAATAACTGATGTTAGCTATAACAAAATAGAATTTGAATATGTCATATTAATGACCTGTAAGAAAATAGAAGTTGAGCTGTGATTGATTGCTATAGGCAGCCTAATAAATCTCCAGCCAACAGTAAACCCTCCCCCTGGCCGGGCAGTATATGTTACCTCACACATACACATAATAGGCAACTCATGTGACTGACATCTGCCTTAATTCCCTATATGGCACATGTGTTGCACATTGGCTGTTTTTAATCAGATGTTTATGTTTGGAAATTAAAGATAGCACACGTATGAGGCGAGTTGTGTGAGGTGATTTGTGCACATCTGTGTCTGTCTGTGTGGTGTGTGTGTCCCTGGGGTGTGTGTATGTGTGTGTCCCTGTGGGGTGAGTGCATGTGTCCCTATAGGGTGTGTGTGTGTGTGGGTCCCTGTGGGGGGGGGGGGGGTCTGTGTGGTGTGTGTCTCTGTTGTGTGTGTCTGTTTGTGGTGTGTGTGTCCCTGTGGGGTGAGTGTATGTGTCCCTATAGGGTGTGTATGTGTGTGTCCCTGTGGGGGGGTCTGCATGGTGTGTGCGAGTGTATCTGTGTTGTGTGTGTCTTTTTGTGGTGTGTGTGTGTGTCCCTGTGGGGTGAGTGCATGTGTCCCTATAGGTGTGTAAGTGTGTGTGTCCCTGTGGGGGGGGGTCTGTGTGGGGTGTGTGTGTCTCTGTGTTGTGTGTGTCTCTTTGTGGTGTGTGTGTCCCTGTGGGGTGAGTGCATGTGTCGCTATAGGGTGTGTGTGTCCCCGTGGGTGTGTGTGTGTGTCTCTTCGTGGTGTGTGTGTGTTTGTTCGGGTGCGTGGTGAGTATCCAATATTGGGGCTGCACCTTAGCGACTATACACTTGCTGTTACTCTTTGTGTGCGTGTGGTGTGTATACATGTCCCCGTGCGTGGTGAATATCTCATGTTGGGGCCCCACCTTAGTGACTATATGCTGGTATGTGCTGTTAGTCTTTGGCGTTGTCATTAAGCCCCTCTCATTCACAACTGTCAACTGGTAACTGTCACTTTTTCCCCATTATGTAGATAGGGGCAAAATTGTTTGGTGAATTGGAATGCGCGGGGTTAAAATTTCGCCTCACAACATAGCCTATGATACTCCCGGGGTCCAGACATGTAAATGTGCAAAATTTTGTGGCTGTAGCTGACAGCTGTCAATTTTCCTCCAACACTTTTCCATTCACTTTTTCCCCATTATGTAGATAGGGGCAAAATTGTTTGGTGAACTGGAACGCGCAGGGTTAAAATTTCGCCTCACAACATAGCCTATGACGCTCTAGGGGTCCAGACGTGTGACTGTGCAAACTTTTGTGGCTGTAGTTGTGACGGTGTAGATGCCAATCCCGGATATACATACAGACATACATGCACACATACACACACACATTCAGCATTATATATTAGACTAGCTGTAGTACCCGGCTACACCCGGGTTAATAAGTAACTGCTGTTAGCTATAACAAAATAGAATTTGAATATGTCATATTTATGACCTGTAGGAAATTACAAGGATAGTATAAAGAAATTATCTAATAGAACAAGGTTTGGCTCACATAGCTCTAGGTGCTCAGGTAAAATAACCAGACAATATAATAGAAAATATCTCGCATACAATAATGAAAAATAATGGTTGAAGAGGCGTTAGCTTAAACTATCAGTTTTTTATTGGAGTGATGTACAGTGCTCGAGTGCTTTGCTCCACTTGACGTTTCAACCTATTTAGGTCTTTATTGGTGGATTCTGGAGATGCATAACAACATATGAAGATGAACAAAAACAAAACGTAGTGAGATCCATGCACAACTAAACAAAGGAATTTATATAAGATACCTTTACATAACAAATGATAAGGGTAAACAGTACATACAAAAAAGAAGAGGGACCAGTCAGTCCTCCCTCGAGTTAAGCATGGAGTAAGTGACTATGCCACTCTTTCCTTGGACTTAGCTAAGCCTCCATTTTTATAATATTTTTGGGAAGTGGGAGGACTCACTTCAATCAAAGACCACCTGGGGTCAATGGAGGTGCAGAGTGAAGGTGTGGAGCCAATAACTCCAACAATTATACAGAAACAAAAAAAAAGCTGACAGCACTCAGGGTCTAGTCTGAACTGGTGCAAGCTGCAATTCTGAACAATCATGTTTATATATATATATATACTAGTGATCAGGGGTGCACCGAGCCCCACTGCCGCCTGAGCCGCGGCACTTGTTACCGGGGGGGGGGGGGTGCTAGTGAAGCCTGGGCCTGCCGCCCCTTCTGTGACCGGGTCGCCACTGCCGCCTGAGCCGCGGCAGTGATTGCCTGCCGCGGCCGTGAGTGAGTACCGGGGGGGGGGGGAAGGGTGCTAGTGATGCCTGGGGCTGCCGCCCCTTCTGTGCCTCTCCCCCGGCGGTCGCCGCTTACCTCCGGTGCGCGGGGTGAGCGGCCGGCGCCATGACAGGGAGAGGCTGTTTGCATGAGGCGCCGCCCCCTTCTGCACAGCCGCTCCCCCTGCCGGCTGCCGCCTGAATGACAGGGCTCACACTGTCCAATGGACGGTGCGGCCCTGCTAGTGATGGGCGAATCCTAAACTACTCGGAATCGCTAGACTCCGACGAGTCTGAGTCTAGGACTTGCTACTCGTTGCGAGTCTAGCGATTCCAATGTTAATGAATGGGGAGGCGAGTATTGCAGCGATTCCTCTGCTGCCGGACCCTATAAGGGGGTCTGGCAGCAGAGGAAAAACCTGCAAATCCCCATGTTATTCTTTTAAAGCCAGCGGCAAAAAGCAGCTGGCTTTTAAAGAATAGTAAAAAAAAAAAAAAAATAAAGGATTGAACCGGGGGAGGGGTAGGGGGGAGTGAGGGGGGGAGGGTGGAGAGGGTGGGGGTGCACCGGACCGGCCGGCTACTTACCGCTGCCTCCGCCGGCGCCGGCTGCAGACTCGCTCCCCGAATCTCTGCTGCTTTTTCCGGAGATTCCCGAACACTGACAGAAGCAGTGAATAAATTAACTTCCGTCACTGCTCAGGAATCTCCGGAGCAGAGCGAGTCTGGCTGACAGCAGAGTTCAGCTCAGGTCATAATGACCTGAGCTGAACCCTGACTGTTTAGTCAGTTCTCAGCTCTGCTACATCCCTGTCTGTCTAAGCACAGACAGGGATGTAGTAGAGCTGAGATTGCGTTTTGGACTACGTCGGACGGAAGAGGATTTTTTAAATTAAAGATGGAGTCCCTAATGACTTTGTTTTTTATTTCTAATAAAAAAATTTTTCTCTGTGTTGTGTTTTTTTTAAAACAATTTAATAGAAATTCATGGCGGTCATGTCTAATATTGGCGTGACCGCCATAAATTTCGGACTTAGGGCCAGCTGATAATACAAAGCTGGCCCTAACCTCTTTATTACCCAGCGAGCCACCGCACCAGGGCAACTGGAAGAGCGGGGTTCAATTTGCAGCGGGGGGTGCCCAGAAAGCTTGGGCCTCCCTGCGCTGCGGATTCCAGCCCCCAGCTGCTTAGCTGTACCTGGCTAGACATAGAAATTGCGCGGAGCCCCACGCATTTTTTTTTTATTATTTCATGAAATTCATGAAATAATAAAAAAAAAAGAGCTCTCCTATATTCTTGTGTCTGGCCAGGTACAAATAGGCACCTGGGGGTCGGGGGCAGCCCGTTGCTGCCTGCTGGATCCGGCTGGTTACAGAAATATGGCGAAGCCCACGTCAAATTTTTTTCTGACAAATCCATAAAACGATATAAATAAAAGGGACTGCATCTTTATTAACCCCTGGACCATGGGTGAGGGGTTAATAAAGATGCAGTCCCTTTTTTAGGATTGTTTTATTGACTTTTCAGAAAAAAAATTACGTGGGCTTCGCCGTATTTCTGGAACCAGCCGGATCCAGCAGGCAGCCACGGGCTGCCCCCAACCCCCAGGTGCCTATTTGTACCTGGCCAGACACAAGAATATAGGGGAGCCCTTTTTTTTCATTATTTCATGAATTTCATGAAATAATAAAAAAAAAATGCGTGGGGCTCCGCGCAATTTCTATGTCTAGCCAGGTACAGCTAAGCAGCTGGGGGCTGGAATCCGCAGCGCAGGGAGGCCCAAGCTTTCTGGGCACCCCTGCTGCAAATTGCAGCCCGCAGCCGCCCCAGAAGATGGTGTGTTCATTTGAAGCACCATCCTCTGGCGCTGAACCCCGCTCTTCCAGTGGCCCTGGTGCGGTGGCTCGCTGGGTAATATAGAGGTTAGGGCCAGCTTTGTATTGTCAGCTGGCCCTAAGCCCGAAATTTATTGCGGTCACGCCAATATTACACATTTCCGCCATGAATTTCTATTGATTGTTCTAAAAAAAACACAACACAGAGAAAAATTTTTTTATTAGAAATTTAAAAAAAAGCCATTAGGGACTCCATCTTTATTTAAAAAAATCATCTTCCATCCGACGTAGTCCAAAACGCGATGTCCTCTCTGCTACATCCCTGTGCATAGATATAGATGTCTATGCACAGGGAGTGAGCAGACTGAGAACAATCTCAGCTCTGCTACATCATCTCTGTACACAGACATTCTTGTCTGTACACAGGGAGAGCAGGCGGGCTCTAGGACCCTGGAGCTGCGGCAGCCCGCAGGACCCAGAGCCCAGCAGAGAGCAGACAGCTGGAAGACGGAAGAGAGGTAAGGAGAATTTCTCCCCCTCCCTTCGCTCCCTGCTCGCTCCCCCAGCCCAGTCCTAACTTAGTCAGAGTCTCTGACAAAACTAGGATTGCCATTGACTTGCATTGGACTCGTTACTGTGCGAGTAATCGCTGGGAAACTCGCAGAGTACCGAGTCCTGCGAGTCCCTTACTACTCGCCGAGTAATGACTCCTAGCGAGTAGACTCGCCCATCCCTAATTTATACATATAGATAGAAGTAAAACACCTATGCATTTGAGAAAAAATATAAAAACATGCGTTTTTTTCAAAAAACTAAATTTTGGGATTTTTTGGGGGATATTTTATTTTTGCAAAGTAAGGTTCTTAGTACACATATTGGCCACTACCTGTTTGCCCATCAACCGTGGCAAGGTGACGTTAGATCTGATGGGTTCCTTTCCTGCCATGTCACTCTTTTCCTTGGACTTAGCTAAGCCTCCATTTTTATCATTTTTATGGTAAGTGGGAGGACTCACTTCAATCAAAGACCACCTGATAAAATTTTCCCAAAAAATTAAAAAATTTAAATTTTTGAAAAAAACGCATGCTTTTATATTTTTTCTCAAATGCATAGGTGTTTTACTTCTATCTATCTATATGTATATATAACTAGAAAAAAGTACTCTGCAGCACTCAGCTACTACCAATTATGTACATATGCTGACAAGCTATATATATATACTAGCTGTAGTACCCAGCTACACCCTGGTTAATAAATAACTGCTGTTAGCTATAACAAAATAGAATTTGAATATGTCATATTAATGACCTGTAGGAAAATAGAATCTGCGCTGTGATTGATTGCTATAGGCAGCCTAATAAATCTCCAGCCAACAGTAAACCCTCCCCCCGGCCGGGCAGTATATGTAACCTCACACATACACATAATAGACAGCTCATGTGACGGACATCTGCCTTAATTCTCTATATAATTAAAAGAAAAAACAGATTTTGCGCCACACTGCAACTGGAGGAACTTAATACATGGTTTTACTATGTTTGCACTAACCTTTACTGGTTGTGCAACACCCCGCACAACCAGACTGATGGCTTAATGTGGATCACTGTAGTGACAGGGGCCAATATTCCCTCCTCCTCAGATACTCCGGGCCTGGTGGTCGGCTCCTTAGTTCCTCTGGAGATGGATGTGGGCTCCTTCACTCCTCCACCCGAAGAGGCAGACTCGCTGCACTGGCTTCTGTCCCAGCTCCACACTGTGTATCAGTTGATCATTCAGGGGTGGGTCTTTATGATGTACTGCCAGGTACTGTGGATCTTAGAGCAGCTCACACACCGCACTCCCAACAAGGGAGAAAGAGGTTAGCAGATAGAAAACAAGCGGTGTCAGAGGTTTGGAGCGCTAAAGAAACCACGGGTTGGTGATTAAATTACCAATAATTTATTGCACGAACAGCAGGGGTCCAGTAAGCCACAACGCGTTTCGACGCACAGATGCGTCTTTCTCAAGTGTATGTGTATGTGTCCCTGTGGGGGGGGGGTCTGTGTGGTGTGTGTGTTATGTGTGTCTCTTTGTGGTGTGTGTGTGTCCCTGTGGGGTGAGTGCATGTGTCGCTATAGAGTGTGTGTGTGTCCCCTTGGGGGTGTGTGCGTGTCTCTGTGTTGTGTGTGTCTCTTTGTGGTGTGTGTGTGTTTGTTCAGGTGCGTGGTGAGTATCCAATGTTGGGGCTGCACCTTAGCGACTATACACTTGCTGTTACTCTTTGTGTGCATGTGGTGTGTATACATGTCCCCGTGCGTGGTGAATATCTCATGTTGGGGCCCCACCTTAGTGACTATATGCTGTTATGTGCTGTTAGTTTTTGGCGCTGTCATTAAGCCCCTCTCATTCACAACTGTCAACTGGTAACTGTCACTTTTTCCCCATTATGTAGATAGGGGCAAAATTGTTTGGTCAACTGGAATGCGTGGCGTTAAAATTTCGCCTCACAACATAGCCTATGACGCTCCCGGGGTCCAGACGTGTGACTGTGCAAAATTTTGTCTCTATAGCTCACAGCTGTCGAGTTTCCTCCCACACGTTTCCTTTCCCTTTTTCCCCATTATGTAGATAGGGCCAAAATTGTTTGGTGAATTGGAAGGCGCAGGGTTAAAATTTCGCCTCACAACATAGCCTATGACGCTCCCGGGGTCCAGACGTGTGACTGTGCAAATTTTTGTAGCTGTAGCTGACAGCTGTCGATTTTCCTCCCACACGTTTCCTTTCCCTTTTTCCCCATTATGTAGATAGGGCCAAAATTGTTTGGTGAATTGGAAGGCGCAGGGTTAAAATTTCGCCTCACAACATAGCCTATGACGCTCCCGGGGTCCAGACATGTGACTGTGCAAAATTTTGCGGCTGTAGTTGCGACGGTGTAGATGCCAATCCCGGATATACACACACACATACACACATACACACACACACACATACACATTTCAGCTTTATATATTAGATGAGAAAAAATTTAAAAACGTACGTTTTTTTCAAAAAACTCAAAATTCTTATATTTTTTTTAATTCTGAAGTTCTTAGTACAAACATTGGCCAATGTCTGTTTGCTCATCGACTGCGACAAAGTGACTTCAGGTCCGATGAGTCCTAACGCTGACACCCAAGTCCTCCTTGTCCACCCTACCCCACTACTAAGTGGGCGGACACCATCTAGACCCTAGATCACCAGTAGGCAATGAGGGTGCAAATTGCAGCAAGGAGCCAGCAACTCCATAAGATACAAAACAGAAAAAAAACTGCACAGCACTCACAGACTAATGTGAGCTGGTGCCAGCAGGGACGATGGGTCAAATACCTAGAAAAAAGTACTCTGCAGCACTCCGCTACTACCAATGATGTACATATGCTGACAAGCTATATATATATGAGAAAAAATTTAAAAACTTACGTTTTTTTCAAAAAACTCAAAATTCTTATATTTTTTTTTAAATCTGAAGTTCTTAGTACACACATTGGCCAATGTCTGTTTGCTCATCGACTGCTAACTATATGTTTTCTCATATATATATAGCTTGTCAGCATATGAACATCATTGGTAGTAGTTGAGTGCTGCAGAGTACTTTTTTCTAGTTATTTGACCCAGCGTCCCTGCTGACACCAGTTCACATTAGTCTGTGAGTGCTGTGCAGTTTTTTTTCTGTTTTATATGTATATATACACACATGATTGGCAATGCTGCTGTGAACTTTTTTCTGTATATTGTTCAGTATTGAAGCTTGCACCAGTTCAGACTAGACCTAGAGTGCTGTGTAGCTTTTTTTGGTTTATATATATATCTACTAGGCAATTGCCTAATTTTGTCAGTCTCAGGCCGAAATCGCGCGCTAGTGCTCATTGGTCGCCTCCAGCCGCGGCGACCAATGAGCGCAGCGTATGCAAAAAAACGCGCGTGGAGGTCCGCGCAAGCCAGCCGGGAGATGACCGGCGTCATTCAAATCCCCCGCCAAGCTGTGCTACGTCCCTGATTGGTCGCTGCGGCGGCGACCAATCAGCGAAGCAGCGCATATTTGAAAACTATGCTCCATACAAATCGCGCGCCAAGCCGTGCGCCGCTTCTCTGATTGAGAATGAGAGACTTGGTTCGCGGTTCGAATGTTGCTTCGCTCATTGGTCGCCGTGGATGGCGGCTTGGCGGGCGGTTTGAATACCGCTTACTTAATTTGTCGCCGCAGCTGTGATATTAGCGCATAGTGTGACGCAGTTCACTCCTGGCTACAAGTCTGTTGGTCAGTGTCACGAACTTCAATCCTGTATGCAAAGCTGTCAGTCAGTGTGACGCACTTCACTCCTGTGTACAAGGCTGTCAGTCAGTGTGATGCAGTTCAATCCTGTCTACAAGGCTGTCAGTCAGTGTGACGCACTGCACTCCTGTCTGCAAGGCTGTCAGTCAGTGTGATGAACTTTACTCCTGTCTACAAGGCTGTCAGTCAGTGTGACGAATTTCACTCCTGTATACAAGGCTGTCAGTTACTGTGACTCAGTTCACTCCTGTCTACAAGGCTGTAAGTCAGTGTGACGCACTTCAGTTACGGTTAGTTCACACATTGTGTCAGTGACAGTGTGAACTACTTCAGTCACGTTTATACAATGGGTTTAACTGGTCGTAAGTGCAAATACGCCAATGACGATGACAGAAAAGCTGCAACAGTAGCAAGGGAACAACAACATCGACACCAAGAGACACCACAACAAACTGCTGTGAGACAAGCCCAGGATGCACAATCTCACAGACGTCGTCGGCAACAGGAGACACCACAACAAACTGCTGCCAGACAAGCCCATGATGCCGAATGTCCTAGATAATGTCGACTGAATGACTCTCCAGAAGACAGGGCAAACAGACAACAACATGTTCGCAACATTTATACAACACGAATGCTCTACCAACTACGGCAAGTCCAGGAGAATATTCAACAACTTGCATGTTACGTCACAAATGATGAAGCAACAGTTATTCAACACTACTGTGGGAATATGAATGTAGTTTGCTCTACATGCAACTCTCTAAATTTTAATGCTGAAAAACCATCTGACAATAAGTTTACTCAATGCTGCCAAAAAGGGAAAGTTATGCTGCCGAGACCTCACTACTCAGTTCTGTTTGAGCAATTGATGACAGGAACACATCAACACAGTAGAAATTTTATACACAATATCAGAAGCATCAACAGTTCTAATGCGTTTGCTTCATTTGGTGCCAACATTGCACCACCACCTGGATTCTGACCGTATTGTTTTAAAATTCATGGCCAGATCTACCATCGCACTGTAACACTTTAACCAGAAATAGGAGAACCACCAAAATTTGCACAATTATACATCCTTGATGCAAATGAGGCTACAGAACAAAGGGTGAATCTGAAAGAAAACGAAAAGTGTAATGCTGAACTGATGAATCTCATTACTGTACATTTACAACAAATCAGCCCATTTGCTGCTGCATATCACATGCTAAAAGACATTGAAGCTGAGAAGCAACAGAGGGCAAAACAAAATGGAACTGAAATGCCTTCTATTGTCATGGCAATTAAACACATTGAGAACATTCACAAGATCCGCGACATTGTAACAAACCAATACCTGGTAGACCAACATCACAAAGCACTCACTGATCTCAGGGAGACCGGTCAAGGAAAAGACTGCGGGCAGCCGGCTAAATCGCTATCTGGCTAGTCCCATGTTTGAGACTCTTAATCGAGGCTCCATGGACTCCATTTGCATATTCAAATTTCCAGAGGGCAATGCATCATGGATTTCACTGTGGTTGAGCGCTTTAGCCGGCTGCCCGCAGTGTTTTGCTTGACTGGTCTTCCTGAGATCAGTGAGTGCTTTGTAATGTTGGTCTACCAGGCATTGCTCCCACCTAGCCAGAATCCTACTCCACACTGATGAGGGGCAATACCCTGAAACAGCTGTCTGTGGATGGATACTTGGCTCTGTTAATTCCCTTGTCATATCCTTAACTTGTAACTGTATGGGATATTAACTAAAAGGGCCACTTAATATGGTGGTTATGGTGGTCTCTGCAAGGATTCTGCCCCAGGGCTAGGTCCTTCCCTGGAAGGATATCTGGCTAGTGCCTTGTTTGAGACTCTTAATCAAGGCTCCATGGACTCCATTTGCATATTCAAATTTCCAAGGGGCAATGCATCATGGATTTCACTGTGTTTGAGTGCTTTAGCCGGCTGCCTACAGTGTTTTCCTTGACTGGTCTCCCTGAGAACAGTGAGTGCTTTATAAAGGTGTAGATGGAGAAGAGTAGAGGTCCTAGAACTGACCCTTGAGAAACACTGACAGACAGGGGATGAGGTGAGGAGGTGGTGTTGGAGAGGGAGACACTGAATGTCCAGTCTGTGAGATATGATGGAATCCAGTATAGGGCCAAGTTTGTGATTCCTTGAGATGAGAGAATCTGTAACAAGAGGGAATGGTCCACAGTGTCAAAGGCAGAAGACAGATCTAGGAGGAGGAGGACAGAATAGTGTCTCTTGCTCTTGGAAGTTTGTAAGTCATTGGTAACTTTAGTTAGGGTGGTTTCAGTTGAGTGATGC
This sequence comes from Allobates femoralis, assembly GCA_033576535.1. Lineage (NCBI taxonomy): Eukaryota > Metazoa > Chordata > Amphibia > Anura > Aromobatidae > Allobates > Allobates femoralis. The sequence goes on from JARQOC010000005.1 coordinate 392,851,891, forward strand.
AGTCGGAAGCCAGATTGTAACTGGTCAAAGAGGGAGCAAGAGGAGAGGTGGGAGGACAGTTCAAAATGCACATGTTGTTCCAGCAGTTTTGAGGCATAGGGGAGAAGTGATATCGGGCGATAGCTAGACACAGAGTATGGGTCAAGGGAGGGCTATTTGAGGATAGGTGTTATTGAGGCATGTTTGAAGGATGAGGGGAGGACACCATTTGTAAGTGAAAGGTTGAAGAGATGTGTTAGGGTTGGGATGAAGACTGTGGCGAGGTTGGGGATGAGGTGGGACGGGAGTGGGTCGAGCGTGGTGACATGCGATCTTGACAGAAGGGAGGAGAGCTGAACTTCTGTCATGGTGGAGAAACTGGTTTTTGAAGAACAGGGCTGAGCAGTTATGAGGAGAGGCATAGGGGGCAGCAGGCCAAAGCTTTCTCTGATGTTATCAATCTTCTAAACCAAACAAAATCAATCTTCTGCCTGAAGAAAGAGGCAAAGTCTTCAGTAGAAATGAGAGGAGAGGGAGGAGGTGCTGGGGGATGGAGGAGGAAATTGAAAGTATTGAAAAGCTGTTTAGGGTTGTGAGACAAGAAGGATATGAGAGATGAGAAATAAGTTTGTTTTGCGACAGTGAACTTGGACTTGAAGTTGGCAAGGGACTACTTGTATGCAACAAAGAACTCGGCAGAACGGGATCTCTTCCATTTCTGCTCAGCTACCCTGGATGCCTGTCTCAGTTCTTTGGTAAGGCTGGTCAGCCAGGGTTGCCTGTTGATTGTATGAGTTTTGATGTGCATGAGGGGGGCGGTTGAATCAAGCACTGCTGTTATTGTGGTGTTATATAAAGTGGCAGCAGCATCTGTGCCATGTAAGGAAGCTATGTTTGTGAGAGGGAGAATGGACTCTGAGAATGAGTGTAAGTTAAGGTGTTTGAGGTTTCTGCACCCGAGGAGAGGAGAGGGAAGAGAAGGTCAATAGGTTGTGGTCAAACAGGGGAAGAGGTAAGTTAGTGAGGTTAGTAAGAGAACAGAGACGGGTGAAGATATGGTCCAGCGTGTGCCCATCTTTGTGAGTGGCTGTGAAGGACCAGTGATTGAGGCCAAAGGAGGCAGTCAGGGATAAACTTTTGGAGGCACGCGAGGTGGAAGTGTCAATGGGCATGTTGAAGTCACCAATGATGATAGTGGGGATGTCAGCAGAAAGGAAATGAAGTAGCCAGGTGGTGAAGTGGTCAAGAAAGGTGGAGATGGCTAGCTCTGGGGGGTGGTAGATGACAGCCAGCTGGAGGTTGGAGGGGGAGTAGATGCGGACTGCGTGCACCTCAAATGAGGGAAGAGTAGCGGAGGGTGGTAGTGGAATTGGGGTAAAGGAGCAGATATCGGACAGGAGCAAGCCAACTCCTCCACCACGTTTGTTGTTGGGGCAAGGGATGTGAGAGAGATTGAATCTGCCCTAAGAAAGTGCAGCAGGAGAGGCGGTGCTAGAGGGGGTGAGCAAGGTTTCAGTGATGCCAAGGAAGGAGAGTTTGTTAGTGATAAAGAGGTCATGGATGAATGACAGTTTTTTGCAGACAAAGCATGCATTTCATAGTGCTCCAGGTAGGGGGACTGGGGGAGTGGGGGCTGGATAAATGGGTATGAAGTTATCAGAGTTGCAAAAACAAGTAGAGGATCGTGACAGGGTGTTAGAAATGAGTGTGGGGATATGCTGAAGAGGGCGAGGATTTGGGGATACGTCGCCAGCAATAAGAAGCAGCAGACAGAGCATTAGAAGGTGGGAGCAGGATAGGGCATGATGTGACCGTGTGTGTCTGGAGAAAAAGACTTGTATGTGGAGGAACAGTTCTGAGGAGGAGGTGAGATGGCTGGGGAGGATGGTGAGAGAAATGACAAGTTCCTTACTAGGTGGAGAGATTAGATGAGTTAGTAAGAAATGAAGTAGTGTAGGGGTGAAGGTGAAACAAAACAGAAATATTGTAGTGGCTTTCTATCCCATTACCTTCCAGTCAATTTCAGTCCAATTCAAGCCTAATTCAAAGTTTTGCACTTAGAAAACTGCACTTGGAAAAATGTATTGGATCAGACTAAAGTCTTGATCAGACTCACAGTTCTGAATATATCTTCAGCTAAGAACAATCAGGTGTGAATTAGGGGGTGGGTGGATATGGACTGACCAGATACTGAGAGTTAAACACAGGTCATAAAAGAGAGGGAGGGGTTGGAGTGACCAGTCCAAGACATGACAAAATAATCATGAGGAATGAAACAGCATGGAAATGATAGGTAATACAATAGTAAAAGAGACAGATTACCGTATATACTCGTGTATAAGCCGACCTGTGTATAAGCCGACCCCCCTACTTTTGCCCCCAAAACCTGGGAAAACCTATTGACTCGTGTATAAGCCGAGGGTGGACCCCAGCATAAGTATACAGCCACCAGCAGTGTGGTATACAGCAGCCTCCACAGTGGTAGTATACAGCAGCAGCCCCAGTGGTATATACAGCAGCAGCCCCAGTGGTAGTATACAGCAGCCCAGAGGTATATACAGCAGCCCCAGTGTAGTATACAGCAGCAGCCCCAGTGGTAGATACAGCAGCAGCCCCAGTGGTAGTATACAGCAGCCCCAGAGGTATATACAGCAGCCCCAGTGGTAGTATACAGCAGCAGCCCCCAGTGGTATATACAGCAGCAGCCCCAGTGGTAGTATACAGCAGCCCCAGAGGTATATACAGCAACCCAGTGGTATATACAGCAGCAGCCCCAGTGGTAGTATACAGAAGCCCCAGAGGTATATACAGCAGCCGCAGTGGTAGTATACAGCAGCCCCAGAGGTATATACAGCAGCCCCAGTGGTAGTATACAGCAGCCCCAGAGGTAGATATAACAGCAGCCCCAGAGGTATATACAGCAGCCCCAGTAGTAGTATACAGCAGCCCCAGTGGTAGTATACAGCAGCCCCAGATAGTATACAGCAGCCCCAGAGGTATATACAGCAAACCCAGTGGTATATACAGCAGCAGCCCCAGAGGTATATACAGCAGCCCCAGTGGTAGTATACAGCAGCCCCAGAGGTATATACAGCAGCCCCAGTGGTAGTATACAGCAGCAGCCCCAGTGGTATATACAGCAGCAGCCCCAGTGGTAGTATACAGCAGCCCCAGAGGTATATACAGCAACCCCAGTGGTATATACAGCAGCAGCCCCAGTGGTAGTATACAGCAGCCCCAGTGGTAGTATACAGCAGCCCCAGAGGTATATACAGCAGCCCCAGTGGTAGTATACAGCAGCATCCCCAGTGGTATATACAGGCCCCCCCCCATCAGTATACAGGCCCCCCCCACTTACTGCCGCAATCCTGTAAAAGAATACATTTGTATACTTATCCCTGCCGCTGATCCACTGCTGCTGTCCCGCCATCGCCATCGCACTCCTCCGGCTTCATCCAGCGTCTTCCGGCTTCCTCCTCTGGTGCGCAGACAATGACGTCATTGCCTGCGCCCACCGAAGGAAGCCGGAAGAAGCCGGATGAAGCCAGAGGAGCGCGATGGCGGCGGCGGGACAGCGGCAGCGGGACAGCGGCAGGGTTAAGTATACTAATGTATTATTTTACAGGATTGCGGCAGTAAGGGGGGGGGCCTGTATACTGATGGGGGGGTGACTGTATAATGTATACAGTGTATACAGTATACAGTGACTCGCGTATAAGCCGAGGGGGGGACTTTTCAGCCCAATTTTTGGGCTAAAAAACTCGGCTTAAACGCGAGTATATACGGTATATGCAACTCACACAGACAGTAAGTAGCTAGGGAAAGCTGTGTAGATTTAAGGCATACCAGAGAGAGATTGTATGCAATTCACACACACAGTCAGAAGCCAGGGAGCACTGTGTAGATTCAAAGCATACCACAATAATGGGATGTTGTATTATTGTGGTATTTCTGAGGAAAAGATTTACCCTGAAATGTGTAGAAATAAATACAACCATATGAATTCAAATAATTCTTGAATCTTGGATATTTTTGGAGCGCAGCCACAAGTTCCTATTCCTATATCTTTTACCCTGGACTACTACTGGAGGGAAGACTGCTGCAGACTGCGGAAAAAAGCTTGACATCTAAAGTTGTCACAGGTATAAAGGGTGGTTGTGATGTCTTACAACCAAAATAGGTTAGCAAATCCACCACTTATTTCTACACCTTCAACCGACAGATACACAATATTGTGTGCCCCTATTACTTTCAGCTATTTATCCCTGTAGATTCAAAGCGTACCAGTGAGAGATTACATGCCATTCATACAGACAGTCAGAAGCCAGGGAAAGCTGTGGGATTCAAAGCGTACCTGTGGGAAGAGGAAACAACCCGATTAAATTATACAAATTGTGATGATGATGATAACAATACAGCAGTGATGATGGTGAGGAATGGCCAATTGTGTTGCGCCCCTATGGCTAGGCGCCACAGGGAGGTACTGCACTCCAAACAGAAGGTGTAGTGCCTCTGTAGCTATGGATTTGAGGTTTCCTTATAGAGTCTGTCCTAAGCACCCATACACTAGTCCCCTTAGCATAGGGACTGTATATTCACTGGGTCCAGGGGGTGGAGCTTAGAGTAGAGCGGGAGACTTGAGTGACAGTTGAGCTAATATTAGTCAGACAGTGTCGGGAAGGCAGTCAGAGAGGACGTGCCTGACAGAGGTCCTGACAGGAGGGCGCCTCTTAGAGAGGGGTGACCCGGGAACCGGAGGGGACAAAGCAGGCCTGGTTGGAGCCAGCTGGGGAAGTCTGGGATTGACACTGGCACACTGGAGCCGAGGTAACCCGTAGTCTATCCCTGGTTGCAAACCGACAAGCTGTGGGACCGACAGAAGGGAGCCATAGCACCACAGACTGTACTTCAACCTCAGTCCTAAATTGGGTCTAGGACACTTTAAGGAATAGGACCAAATTCCAGTGGCGGGAGGATCAGTTCGTTGCCGTTCCTATCCATACCGGTAAGGAACCGAACGTACTTAACTGTAACAGACCCGTGGGCTGGCGTAGGAGCTCTGCAGAGTGGTTAAAGAGGTTAAAGAGGAAAACATACAACGAAAGCCATTAAAAGGGACCATCAACAGACTCTACAGGATCACCTTACAATCTGTGGCTACATCCCCGTTCAATCAGACTGTGACTGTGTACTGTATCATCCACCCGGTACCAGTAAAGTGACGTTTGAGTTGAATCGATGTCTGTGATCCTTTCATCTGGCGCCCAGAAGGCACAGCATCATCAGAGGGGTTAGAACTACGACTCCCCTCATCCATCCCCACTGCCCTGAGGTAAAGCTCTACCTGTGGGGAGCTGTACTACTCTGAGCTGTACCTCCATCACCTTAGCGGCCGGCCGCAGCGCTGGTAACCCTATTACCAGGTACCACAGGTGGCGTCACAATATCATCCCTTCTCCCTCCATCATCATTCCCCCACCATCCCTGTCACTGAGGGTCTAGGGCACGGAACCAAGAACCGACCAGCCGTGATCCCCCCATCAAAGTGATCATCTATCCCGGTATCCGAGTACCCCTTACCCTGTTGACCGACTCAATTGCATCATAGAATTTGGGTCTAATTCAAAGTTTTGCACTTAGAGAACTGCATTTGGAAAAATGCATTGGATCAGAATAAAGTCTTGATCAGACTCATGGTTCTGAATATATCTTCAGCGAAGGGCAATCAGTATAAAAAAATGCACACATTACGTCCTGCAACTACATATGCACATACTAGTATGATCAGGGTCGGACTGGGGTGTCTGGGGCCCACCAGGGAAATTGACTCCAGGGGCCCACTCACCTGCTATATGCAAATACCTGTTAGCCGTTATACCCATTATAGCGGTTACTCCTGCACATCACTCTGCGCTCACCATTACTGCGATGTACCATTACTGTAGTGTACATTAAAGGGATACTTTGGTGAAAACAAGTTACCAACAATCGTCAGGTTCGGCAGGTGATCACTTAGTTATTGGTGGAATCCGACCAATCAAAACCACATCGTCGGAAGAATGTGGCACTTTTACCCCTTTTATTAACTGCAGCGGCCGGTAATGATGTGACCGCGGCTCCATTCATTATTATTGGAGCTCCCAGAAAAAGGCAAACACAGCGCTCACAGCCACTGAGGGAGTGAAGGGATCATGGGCGAGCTGTACATCACCTCCAGTCTAATGGTGACAAAACAAACCTATGACTAAGGCCTGTCTTTAAGGACATTGATTTAAATGTGCTTTTTAATACTTTTCTAATATAATGAATTTTTAAGGATCTAGATCTCAAAACTCTATGCTAGATATTTGTCTATTTTTTTGGACACATAATGGGGATAAAAGCTGCACATTCAGCAGTCGCACCCCCACCAACTAATACCTTATCACATCCTGAGGCCATGTTTTTTACCTCAGTATTTGTAAGACAAAACCAGGAGGGGAGCAATCAGAGGTAATATGTTCTGCATTTCTCACCATCTCCTGCTTCTGTCTTATAAATACTGAAGTAAAAATCTCACCAAATACTCACTGTGTAAACGTGGCCTTAGATGAGATAATTACTTGCTTTCTCTGGAGAACCTCTGTAAGTGCATTTTGCTGCTGCTGTGTCACAGGACAGGAAGGGGTTAACCTTTGTCAGGCTGCATAATTTTACAACCTTAACAGGCTGCATAGGTACAGTTGTACCTTAATATATACCTCCACTGTGGGAAGACTTTACTTGGTTTCAGAAACTAAAGTTCATTCAGCTACAAATGTTATGCTGATATCTATTGGCCAGTGTTGTTACTGGTCACTTATGTTGCTGTCAATTAAGTTAATTCAAACTGGGAGTGGCTTCTACTTCTCTTCCTGCCTCCCTCCTCTCATTAGCCATTTTGCTGTTCATCTCATTGCTGTGAGCACACACATTTCTAGGCTTGTGAAGTCTTCAATTTCTTGGATACGAGGGTAGGAAACTTCATGCATTTTTGGGCATACTGATTGCTGCTGGTGTGCACAGAGCCAACAAAGAGAATCTGGAGGAAATGTGGAATGTTGCTGCTCTGCCTCTTATACGTGCAGCCATGTCTCGTGACCGCTTCAAGATGATACTCAGATTTATCAGATTTGACAACAAAAATACACGTGCAGAACGTGTGCAAACAGATAAAGCTGCACCAATACGGGACATCTGGACAATGCTGAACAGAAATCTGGAGAGATCCTACAAGCCATATCATTGTATCTCCGTCGACGAGCAATTATTTCCATTTAGAGGCCATACTAAATTTACCCAGTATATACCTTCAAAACCAGCTAAATATGGCATAAAGATTTTCTGGGCTTGTGACTCGTCAAACGCCTTCCCATTACAAGGTCAGCTCTACACTGGGAAACCAACTGATGGTCCTCGACAAGTAAACATTGGAGAACGAACAGTATTGGAAGTAGTGAGCTCGTATAAAGGCTCTGGAAGAAATGTCACCACTGATAACTTCTTTACAACCATGGAACTAGCTAAGGTATTGAACTCCTGGAACATGACATTAGTTGATACAGTGAGAAAAAACAAAAGGTTCCTATCTAGCAACATGCAGCCTGCCAAAGAAAGGCCTGTAAACTCGACAAATTTTGCCTACAATCATGATGCAACAGTCTGTTCATATGTACCAAAGAAGAACAAATCAGTCGTGCTTCTATCATCTATGCACATGACGGGAGAAGTTGAAGAGACACTAGAAGCCAAGCCAGAGATAATAAAATACTACAACAAAACGAAACGTGGAGATGATGTTATGGATAAAATGTTGGGAGAGTACACTGTGAAACAACGAACATCACGTTGGACTTTGGCATTTTTCTACAATATGATTGACGTCACTGGTTAGCATCCTACATCATCTACAGAGAACACAATCCAAGCTTCAGGGCAAAGGAACAATGAAGAAAGTTCCTGAAAGATCTCACAAATCAGCTGTGTATGCCTGCAATTGAAGATCGTAGTACAAACCGAATGATAATGAGAAACCATTTTCTTCGAGGTGCAGTAGAAATGGTGCTTGGACGATGCATTATGGTAGCATCGCAAGCAGCAGCTGACCCTCAAATACCTCATGGTAGTCGTGGACCCTCCCCTGTTGTTGGTAGTTGCTATGTCTGCCGAGACCTGAAGCGAAAACAACGTAAGACTAGAAAGTCTTGTGTGGTTTGTGTGAAACCCATTTGCGATGAACACTCGGTAGCAAGGCCAACATGCATTACTTGCGAAGAAAATCAATAAAAAAGTTTCTTACATTTTCTTTTGTAATGTAAATGAACAGTTTTTTTACTTGTTTATAATAGTTAAATAGCATTATCATTTAAAAAAAAATTATGTTTTTTCCCTTGCATTATCTTCATTCAAAATATATGAGGTACATTTGTACCTATGCAGCTTGTTATGGATGCAAAAAGATCTCGACCCCTTATCTCAGAAGCGGTGGAGATATTTTATTGAAATTTGGCCAATATATTCTGGACCAAAAATGTAGAGATGTCATGAAATTTCAGCCTTCTACGTCTTTTCGAAAAGTTATTGCAATTTTAAAACGGAATAGTTACAATTGTACCTATTCAGCCGGATAAGGGTTAAGCAACCAAGTTTTTAATATCTACTGGAAATAAAGAATTTTCCCCCTATTGATATCAGAAAAAAACTAATAATCAACCACAATCCACTATACCAAGACCAGTAATACCACAAAAAGGATACATACCACCACACTGTGATCAGAGCACATATTACTACTAAACTGTGATCAAGTACCACGTGCAAGGTATAAATACTGCCACACCATGATAAGACCACATATAACCGACATATTGTAATTGAATAATTCCACATTCAAGGGACAAATACACAACGCCATGACCAGAGCACATAATGCCACTACATAGTGACCAATAAAATCCGGTCAACCCATAGAAGCACCACCCAGCTCAAAATGGTTTGCCGTCGTCTGCTCCTTCCCTTCTCCTCTTACCTGATAAACCACAAGTTTGGTGCCAGACCCACTACTACATGTCAAAACTCTGTGGTGCCCAGCTGTTTCTTCTTCAGTGTGAATAGTGACCAATAATACTACAATAATGAAGTTTAAAAAAAGCTCGGTATATTTGGTCAGTGTAAATACAGTGATTATCAGTGACATTATACACAGAAACTCTGTATATAGTGTCAGTGTACAGGTCATGCAGAGAACACCAGTGACATTATACACAGGAACTCTGTATAGAGTGTCGGTGTACAGGTGATGCAGAGAACACCAGTGACATTATACACAGGAGCTCAGTATATAGTGTCAGTGTACAGGTGATGCAGAGATCCCCAGTGACATTATACACAGGAGCTCAGTATATAGTGTCAGTGTACAGGTAAGACTGTGATCCCCCGTGACACTATACACAGGAACTCTGTATAGAGTGTCAGTGTACAGGTGATGCAGAGATCCCCAGTGACATTATACACAGGAGCTCAGTATATAGTGTCAGTGTACAGGTGATGCAGAGATCCCCAGTGACATTATACACAGGAGCTCAGTATATAGTGTCAGTGTACAGGTGATGCAGAGATCCCCAGTGACATTATACACAGGAGCTAGCTCAGTATATAGTGTCAGTGTACAGGTGATGCAGAGATCCCCTTTGACATTATGCACAGGAGCTCTCTATATAGTGTCAGTGTACAGGTGATGCAGAGAACACCAGTGACATTATACACAGGAGCTCTGTATATAGTGTCAGTGTACAGGTGATGCAGAGATCACCACTGACATTATACACAGGAGCTCTCTATATAGTGTCAGTGTACAGGTGATGCAGAGATCACCAATGACATTATACACAGGAACTCTGTATATAGTGTATAGTGTGCGTGGATAGGTAATACACCTACTCACCAGAGATGTATCTTGGTGAAGTCATTCATCTTCAGGTTTCTTCTTCCCCTGTCGCAGACAAATATCACGTCTTCTAGCCAGGACTCATCTCTGCAGAAAATAACAGTTATCTACTGTATAGAACTGATCACTTCCATAGCACATTCCACACTTCTCCCAAGATTTCTACACTACATCAAACGACCAAAAAAGCGACATCGTGCTGCCTCGCACAGTAACAAGGCCTCCCTTTGGTTCCCCTCATGGAAAAGTAAATTATATTACAGCAGTAATAATGTCGCCTGATTGGCCCCTACAGTAAATATGTCCCCACTTCCCACCGTATACCAATAATGTATGTTCCTCATTCTGGCCCCCATATAGTAATTACGTCTTGGGCCCCCATGTTCCCCCATTCTAGGTCTCCAGACGGACATGACAACTTCTCCAGCCATCTACATAGATTACAACAAAGACACATCTGACATCTCACATTTCCAGCCCGATCTATTCCCAAACTGGACAATCTCCTCATCCTACTGATCCCCCAATACTGAGCCGTTGCTGCTGTCCCTATTACTGCACATGCTGCGTGGTACAAAAACAGCGCTCCTCTTACTGCCCCACATAATAATGTCACCACTGTGCCCTCCACATAGTAATACCACCACTGTGCCCTCCACATAGTAATACCACCACTGTGCCCTCCACATAGTAATACTACCACTGTGCCCTCCACATAGTAATATCACCACTGTATTGTATATACCACCACATGACCCCCTCCATGTTGCACAGGATCCCCTGCTTGTTGCACAGGGCCCCCTGCGTGCTGCACGGGACCCCCTCCGTGCTGCACGGGACCCCCTGTGTGCTGCACGGGACCCCCTGCGTGCTGCACAGGACGGACCCCCTCCATGTTGCACGGGTACACACACATATTGTTGCTGCTGGGGGCACATATTGCTGGTGCTAAGGGAGAGACATATGGCTGCTGCAAACTGATTGCTGCAGCTTCTTTTTGGGGGCACACATATTGTTTATTGCTGCAGCTGAAGGAGCACAGTGATGTTGCTGCTAAGGTTGGGGGGGGCACATATTGCTGGTGCCAAGGGGGAGACATATGGCTGCTGCTGGGGGAGGCACACTGATTGCTGCAGCTGTTGCTGGGGGGCACACATACCTCATCCAGGGCTGTAATTGGAGTTCCTGCTGCCCTAGGCACTGTCAGTGGTTGCCCCCCTTGTCACAACTCCTCCCCATCATGGCCCCTCCCCCATCTTGGCTCCTCCCCTGTTTCTGCCCCTCCCACCATCACGGACAATCTTCCCCCTATTTGCGGCCAGCCCCCAAAACTTCATGTAGCTTCTCCCCCCACATTTCATCATGTAGTACATATAAAAGGTTTGTCCAGCCATAATAGATAGACCTACTGACAGGATGTTTACATTGTGAGCCCCAATGGGGATAGTGTTGATGGTGTATGTAATGTGCTGTGGAGTTCATAGTGTAATATAAGTGCAAAAAATATTATTCTTAATATTATGTCACAATACCAGGATCTGAGGATCTTGTATTTCGAGTTCAGGGCTCTCTGATGCAATGTCACTGCCTGTCTCGCTGTCTTCCTCTTTTGAAACTGCAGTGCGGTGGACAAGAGAGCATTAACTGGTTAATAACAAGAAGTATGGAGTGTGTACTATCTGAGCCATAAACCCTCCCCATACCATGTCCAGCAGACATTGTAGGATTACTACATGGATTTTATTATTAGGGTACGGACACACTGGCGTGAAACTTGGGACGAGTGCAATGTGTGATTTTATCGCATTGCACTCGGACCAATGTTAATCAATGTCTGAGAGCAGATTGGCGAGTGTCGGACGCTTTTGTCTCATCCAGATTCTGGATGGGGAAAACAGTCACAACATGCTGCGACAGTCTGTGATTCACACCGAGACTCGCCAATGCAAGTCTATGAGTCTGACATAATCACGGACATCACACGGACCATCCGAGTTGGACACGTTTTTTTCACTGATACACTATCATTCTGTAGCTGAGAACACTGTAAAATGTTCCTGCAAATGATTATACAGTAAATAGCTGCTGAGGAAAGAACAAATTGCACACGTACAACACATGGATGTGATCTGAGAGAAATGTCGGACACTCGCACAGCAGTTGGATGCCAAATGGACCAAAAAAACGATGACACTCATCCGACTCTCCTGGATGAGAAACAAACCTATTTTAAGGTGCCGGGAGACAGTGTACCACCATGTCCTCAGCTCTGTGCTGTGCACAGTGTACCACCATGTCCTCAGCTCCGTGCTGTGCACAGTGTACCACCATGTCCCCAGCTCTGTGCTGTGCGCAGACAGTGTACCACCATGTCCTCAGCTCCATGCTGTACACAGTGTACCACCATGTCCCCAGCTCCGTGCTGTGCGCAGTGTACCACCATGTCCTCAGCTCCGTGCTGTGCACAGACAGTGTACCACCATGTCCCCAGCTCCTTGCTGTGCACAGTGTATCACCATGTCCCCAGCTCCATGCTGTGCACAGACAGTGTACCACCATGTCCCCAGCTCCCTGCTGTGCACAGTGTACCACCATGTCCGCAGCTCCGTGCTGTGCACAGTGTACCACCATGACCGCAGCTCCGTGCTATGCACAGTGTACCACCTTGTCCTCAGCTCCGTGCTATGCACAGTGTACCACCATGTCCTCAGCTCCATGCTATGCACAGTGTACCACCATTTCCCCAGCTCAGTGCTGTGCACAGAGACAGGGTACCACCATGTTCTCAGCTCCGTGCTGTGCACAGTGTACCACCATGTCCTCAACTCCGTGCTATGCACAGTGTACCACCATGTCCCCAGCTCAGTGCTGTGCACAGACTGTGTACCACCATGTCCTCAGCTTCGTGCTGTGCACAGTGTACCACCATGTCCTCAGCTCCGTGCTGTGCACAGACAGTGTACTACCATGTCCTCAGCTCCGTGCTGTGCACAGACAGTGTACCACCATGTCCTCAGCTCCGTGCTGTGCACAGTGTACCACCATGTCCTCAGCTCCGTGCTGTGCACAGTGTACCAACATGTCCCCAGCTCTGAGCTATGCACAGTGTTCCACCATGTCCTCAGCTCTGTACTGTGTACCACCATGTCCTCTGCACACCCGCTCCATGTCCTCTGCACACACTCCATGTCCTCTGCACACACTCCATGTCCTCTGCACCCCCTCCATGTCCTCTGCACACCCCTTCATGTCCTCTGCACACCCCTCCATGTCCTCAGCACACACTCCATGTCCTCTGCACACACTCCCATGTCCTCTGCACCCCATTCCCATGTCCTCTGCACCCCATTCCCATGTCCTCTGCACACACTCCATGTCCTCTGCACTCCCCTCCATGTCCTCTGCACCCCTTCCATGTCCTCTGCACACGCTCCATGTCCTCTGCACACGCTCCATGTCCTCTGCACACACTCCATGTCCTCTGCACACACTCCATGTCCTCTGCACCCCCCTCCATATCCTCTGCACATGCTTCATGTCCTCTGCACACGCTCCATGTCCTCTGCACATGCTCCATGTCCTCTGCACACACTCCATGTCCTCTGCACACACTCCATGTCCTCTGCACCCCCCTCCATGTCCTCTGCACATGCTTCATGTCCTCTGCACCCCCCTCCATGTCCTCTGCACACACTCCATGTCCTCTGCACCCCCCTCCATGTCCTCTGCACACACTCCATGTTCTCTGCACCCCCCTCTATGTTCTCTCTGCACCCCCTCCATGTCCTCTGCACACACTCCATGTTTTCTGACCCCCCCTCCATGTCCTCTGCACACACTCCATTTCCTCTGCACCCCCTCTCCATATCCTCTGCACCCCCTCCATGTCCTCTGCACACACTCCATGTCCTCTGCACAGACTCCATGTCCTCTGCACCCCCCCTCCATGTTCTCTGCACACACTCCATGTCCTCTGCACCCCCCCTCCATGTCCTCTGCACCCCCTCCATGTCCTCTGCACCCCCTCTCCATGTCCTCTGCACCCCCTCCATGTCCTCTGCACCCCCTACATGTCCTCCTGCACACACTCCATGTCCTCTGCACACACTCCATGTCCTCTGCACACACTCCATGGTCTCTGCACACACTCCATGTCCTCTGCACACACTCCATTTTCTCTGCACACACTCCATGTTCTCTGCACACACTGCTTGTCATCTGCACCCCCTCTCCATGTCCTCTGCACCCCTTCTCCATGTCCTCTGCACCCCCTCCCCATGTCCTCTGCACCCCCTCTCCATGTCCTCTGCACACACTCCATGTCCTCTGCACACACTCCATGTCCTCTGCACACCCCCCATATACCTTGTATAGTCAGTCCCAGCTCCTAATCTGTTCACACTTCTTCTTGCCGGGCAAAATGTGGCTCCGCCCACCCGAGTCTCATGTGTGTGATGTCATCACAGGTCCTGTTCCACCAGGCACCTGTACTGCCGGCGGAGCCTGCACTATGATCCCACTGCCCTCCCTGTCGCCTGCCATCAATCATACTGAGTGTCTGCAGCAGCGTCATGCACAGCACCAGCACGTTGTGACGACACCACCACCACTCCGAATCCTCTTGCTTCTGGACTTCTAGTGAGTTTAGGTGGGTGTTCTCCAGGGGGACCCGTTCGGGCCTGTTGGGGGGCGGGGCTAGGGGTGCAGGGCCACAATGCCTGGGGGCCCACCATGACTTTTAATCGGTTACCCGGCGGCCCAGACCGAGCCTGAGTATGATCCACAGATGGTAAAACTGCCACCATTGCTGTTGGTCTGCAGCACAATGCCAGTTCTTTTTATCAATAGATATTGCCAGCCACATCCAAATATATTATTGTCGGTTGCAATAAAAATGTTGATAAAAAATGTCAGTTCAGTGACAATACATTGTTTGCCGCAACGATTCCAAAGTTACTATATGCACATTTATCTGTAAGCTTCTGAGAATTTCCCACCAGAATTTCCTCGGCAGCGATCCCCATCCATACTGGTGGATGCAGCCTTGGAAGGGGATCACTGCTGAGGAGAGAGCCGTGGAGCCAGAGCATCACAGCAGGCTTCTGCTACCCGATCCTGGGATTAAGTGAGGTTCAACCATTGTGGCACTACGTGAGACCCCGAAATAGTGACATTGAAAACACTTCGAGCTAATAGGTACAATCTGTACAATCTGTGTTGGGAAATTCTTAGGAGCTTGCAGATAAATGTGCATATAGTAACTTTGGAATCACTGTGGCAAACAACAGTGTATTGTCACTGAACTGACATTTTTTAGTAACATTTTTATTGCAACAGACAATAATATATTTGGAAGTGGCTGGCAATGTCTATTGATAAAAAGAACTGGCATTGCTGTACATACATCATGCTCATCTCTAGTTGAGACTTATACATATATTTTTTGTTCTTTCATTAAAAAGTCATATCAGCCAATACGTTCTCCTTTTGATATAAGCTTTGCTATACAATATCTGGCTTTTTTGTGACTGTGTTTTTGTTCTCTGCAGGTGTCAGTACTAGTGATGAGCGAGTAGTGAAATATTCGCACTCGATATACTCGTAACAAGTAGTTTTTAATAAGAGAATAGAGGGGGGCGCTGAAGGCACCACTTATTAAGGAGTAGAATCTGCCTCAAGCATGTCAAGTAAACCTGTACAAGGAAAAGGAAAAACTGACATGCAAAAAATAGGGCGATCACTACAAAATAATAAACAGTGTTGCATCAAAAAATATTTTATTCAAAGTGCTGATACACAAGGCATGGACAAAAATAAGAACAATTAAAAGGGCTTATAACCAACAAGTATGGGCCCCTTTCAAGTTGTAGCATGGACAGCTAAATCAATGGCACAGAGAACAGGTAGATGAAAATACAACAAACATCAGTCAAATTAGATAACTGAACCATGGTTGCAGGTAACCTTAAACGTCAAAAAACATCCAAAAATTGAATATATAATACTATCCTTATAACATGTGCCTGGTCAAAGCCAAAATATCACAAATGTACAATTTAGATAAATTCAGCAAAAGAATCCCTGGGCAATCAAGTAAGCTGTACTTGCTGGGATGTATGTATACCCCTGGTATTGGGATCACACTGAAGCCTGTGCAGGGCAGGGACAATATCCTACCTTACCCTGCACTCTGTACTTCCTTGAACATGAGTAGTTTTTAATACTCGCATACTCGTTCGAATAGAGAGATCAATGTTAGTCAATTCATGATAGGCTCCGCCCACACACATCCGGCTCTAAAACGAGTTTTTCCGGGACAGGGCGGGAGGGTGTTCTTTTTTACGATTTGAATGTCTAAAACACCTTGCTGTGCCCCCAGAGAGATCCAAACATTCAATCTGCTCTCTCTGAGGTGCCAGCTCACTTTGTTTACTGAAGGGAGGTGTCAATTTGTGTCAGATCCGTAATAATCGACACATCACTCACGAGCATCAGCGATACTCGCTGAGTAACCAGTATCACGAATACCATTCTATCCGTGCCATAGTAACTATTACACTCGCTCATCACTAGTCAGCACCAAAGTACAAATTAACAATCTTCTGTATAAAAATATGCAAATTGTCACTTCAGTGAGGAAGTGAAAAACTCTAATGCCACCCAATAAGGGTAGCAATCCTTAAAGTCATAATCGACTTTTAAGGATTGCTACTAGGGATGGGCGAATCCTGAAATACTCGGAATCGCTGGACTCTAACGAGTCTGGGTCCGAGACTCGGTACTCGTTGCGAGTCCAGCGAGTCCGAGAAGTAACCTGTACTTTTGCAGTGTATCTATACAGATACACTACAAAAGTACCCTAAAAGTTAATCTAAGGGGTTAAAAACAATAAACATTAATACTCACCTCCTGTACTCCTGTACCTTATGTACCGGGACCGGTACCGAAGACCTCCGGCTGTTACAGGACCACCGAGACCACCGGGAGAAGATGGGGAAAAGGACTTTGCAGTTCAGCCAATCAGCATTCGGCTAGCAGTCACATGGGTTGTGACGCGGCTGCACTGCGGTCACATGACAAACCCATGTGACCGCTAGCCAAATGCTGATTGGCTGAACTGCAAGGTCCTTTTCCCCATCTTCTCCCGGTGGTCTCGGAGGTCCTGTAACAGCCGGAGGTCTTCGGTACCGGTCCCGGTCCAGGAGTACAGGAGGTGAGTATTAATGTTTATTGCTTTTAACCCCTTAGATTAACTTTTAGGGTAATTTTGTAGTGTATCTGTATAGATACACTGCAAAAGTACAGGGACTCGCTAAGGAAACTCGGCGAGTAGCGAGTAGCGAGTCCCCCGAGTCCGCTACTATTCGGGCGAGTCCCGAATAGTAGCGAGTAATTCGCCCATCCCTAATTGCTACCCTTATTGGGTGGCATTAGAGTTTTTCACTTCCTCACTGAAGTGCCAATTTGCATATTTCCCAGTGGAGCGTTGCAGCTATAATTCTCCTTATCAACTTATCCATCTCCTTATGGCGGCAGGCAGATTCCTCTCCATAAGGTGGAAAGCTAGTTCCCCAGACCCAATCTTCTCTAGTTATTCTCTGGTTCTGCTACTTTCTTTAGGCACTTTCCTCCTTATTTGATGCAGATGTGAAGCAGCATTTTCTATGAGTTTTTCATAATACAGAAAAGCTTTGATTCTCCATTTAAAATAAAGCTCCTTTACATCTTTTAGGGACCTTTCACATCTGCGTTTATTTGAAATCGCGGCAGATGCGGTGAAAAAACCGCATCTGCCGCGATTGCCGCATAACCGATGCACTTGCGGCGCGGTTGCGGTAATTCCCATTGAAAGTATAGGGGGACTTGCGGCAAGTGCAGTTTTGCACTTGCGGCAGGTGCGGCCGCGAAAAAAAACGCGGCTGACCGCATCTGCCGCGATTTCAAATAAACGCAGATGTGAAAGGGCCCTTACATGTGTTTTTTTTTTAGTTTCCACATAGAATCGTCTAAAGAAAAAAGAAAAAAAAAGGCACATTTCAGCTGCATCTTTAGCTGTATAGTGGGTGAAATTTTCATGAAATCACATCCACTTTGCTTGGATAATTAAACACAGCAGAATTTTTGCTAAAAATCAATACAATAACATCAATAAACCCGCAGCATTTACACCACATGTGAGCATGGCTTAAATGTCCAAACATAGTGGATATGAGTTCATGAAATCTCATTCCTTGATGCATCTAATGATGCTGCTGAACTGGGTGGTTTTGCTGTCTTCCTCCGTAAACATTTATGTGGAGCCACAAAAAATAAAAGTAAAACAAATGCAGAATCAAAGCTTTTCTTTGATATTAAAAAAGCATTAAAAAGCCAGATTTACATCTGCACCAAAAACGCATCAAATAAGAAAGAAAATACATAAAGGAAATGCAGAAAACATACAATAATCTGATCAGATTGTTATTGTGTTGTGTGGTGCAGACATCTGCAGAAAATGTGCAGAAAAAAGTAATAAAAAAGCAGGATTTATGCTACATGTGAACACAGCTTCAGTGCAAATTTGCACTTCAGTAAGGAAGCGGAATAACTCCAGTGCCGCCTTTAAGTAACTCCTCAAAGTCATAATCGCGTTCCAACAGGCTTTTTAATATGACTAAGAGATTTGTGCCAGATCAAAACCCCAAACTACAGCTGCTGTATTTTGGGGTAACTGCTCCTCATCAGTGTAGTGTGTGGGATATTCTGATCTGGCTGTGTGAGTGAGCTAAGACAAGGTCTGGGAACTTGCTATCTACCTTATGGAGAGACGTTTTCCTGCGACCATAAGAAGACAGTTAAGTAGGTGAGGATATTGTAGACACAGCCCTCCTCTAGGAAATATGCAAATTTGCACTTCAGTAAGGAACTGGAATAACTCCAGTGCCACCTTTAAGTAGCTCCTCAGATCAGAATATCCCACACACTACACTGATGAGGGGCAGTTACCCCGAAATGCAGCGTCTGTAGTTTGGGGTTCTGATCTACCACAAATCCCTTAGTCATATTTAAAAGCTTGTTGGAAAGAGATTATGACTTTGAGGAGCTACTTAAAGGTGGCGCTGGAGTTATTCCACTTCTTACAGAAGTGCAAATTTGCATATTTCCTACAGGAAGGATGTGGCTACAATCTCCTCACCTACTTAACTGTCTTCTTATGGTTGCAGAAAAACGTCTCTCCATAAGGTAGATAGCAAGTTCCCAGACCTTGTTTTAGCCCACTCACACAGCCAGATCAGAATATCCCACACACTACACTGATGAGGGGCAGTTACCCTGAAACGCAGAGTCTGTAGTTTGGGGTTCTAATCTGGCACACATTCCTTAGTCGTATTAAAAAGGTTGTAGGAAAGCAATTATGACTTTGAGGAGCTACTTAAAGGTGGCACTGGAGTTATTCCACTTCCTTACTGAAGTGCAAATTTGCGTATTTCCTAGAGGAGGGATGTGGCTACAATCTCCTCACCTACTTAACTGTCTTCTTATGGTTGCAGGAAAACTTCTCTCCATAAGGTAGATAGCAAGTTCCCAGACCACAGCTTCAGTGTTACACTTATCTGACACCATGAATAATCTGTCTTGTACGGGTCACTACGATTACAGGGACACCAAATATTTCCATATTATTTGCTGATTTGTAATGTTTATTATTTTTATAAAAAGCACATTAAAAATGTAATTATTGTAATTGTTTTTATTATTGTTTGTTTGTTATTTTATAGGAAGAAAAAATATATTTTTTATTCTCCCTCTAGAACAAAGGGACATAGAAATACACGGCTCTGTACAATGTATACCTGTGTTACAGTATAAGTTGTCTGTTGTTTCAGAGCCTGCAATGAGTCTTCAAGATTACAAAATTCTCCCAGTGAAATGAACAGAGCTTTGATTCTTGGCTTTATCTAATGCCTGTAATGTTGTACATTATCTGTTTTAGATAAAATTCAAAAAAGAAATTTAATTTTTGTAATTATTTCTCATTATTTTTTAGCATTTTATGGTGCACTCACATCAGCATATAATAAATAAGTACATTTTTGTTCAGAAAACTTGGATAAGTGAAATCCATTTGGTATTCCATGTGTCATGCTTCGTGAGTGTGTGATTTTTTTCTTTCCTGGTATCCATATGACATGTTTATGACAACCATATGCAATGCACTTTTGTTCTCAGCAGCTATTAATAAACATTAATTCACAGGACTATTTACAGTGTTGCATACAATAGATTGATCATTTGATGTTGCTGTTTTTTCTTGCACCCATTGACTTAAATTGGCAAGTCTCGACTGTTTTACATGACCATATGCAGCATGCTTCGATTTTATCCTGAAGCCAAATACAGCTTGGGGCTAAAATTGGTTCATGATTCCCTGCCTGCGATACAGCTCATGTGTACAAAATTTTCCTGTTTTACTTATTAAATGTGGTGGCTTATGGCTAAAACTGCTGCCTTTTAACATGGAGATCATAAGCTCAAGTCTTGTTTACTAGAAGGAATAAGTGCACCACATAAGCATGAGAAAAATATATAGGTGGCAGGGGCCGGCTGGCCCAGGGGTCAGGGGGGCAAATGTCCCCCTGGCCAGCAGTCAAGCAGCAGTTTTTGGGCCGCCCAGTCATCTGTCATGTTGTTCTGGGAAATACACAAAAGGTTTGCGCCAAACTGCTTTCATTAAATTGTGGGATCGGTGAATGATCCCCTCTGCTCACCTTCTATTGTTGTACCTGTCCGCACAACTGGAGTAAGAGTTTAATCTGTCTCCCAGCTGGGCTCTCCTAGTTGGGCTCCAAGCAGCGAGGTGATAAGTGCACGTATTTCCCGTGTGTCCCGGTGCACGTGACAGCTCGGGGGGAGTGATGGTGTGACGTCTGCCAGGTCCTGTTTTCCTAAGCTGCTCTGTATCACGCTTCCCAGCAGGGAAGAGATTTGCAGCTCCAGATAAAACGAGTGATATTGTAAGCGCTAAGGTACATTAACAGGACACGGCTCACATAAGTATTACCTTTCAGCTTTAATGATTCAGCAATGGATCCCTTTAGCCACAACGCGTTTCAGCGCCAATTGCGCCTTTTTCAAGTGAATCACTTGAAAAAGGCGCAATTGGCGCTGAAACGCGTTGTGGCTAAAGGGATCCATTGCTGAATCATTAAAGCTGAAAGGTAATACTTATGTGAGCCGAGTCCTGTTAATGTACCTTAGCGCTTACAATATCACTCGTTTTATCTGGAGATGTTGTTCTGGGAGGCCGCTCTGCCCCTGAAGCTCACTGCTCATGGGCCACTGCTGTATGCTTGCCCCCAGCCCAACATTTGCCACCCAGCCCCTGATAGGGGGGTGTGCTCATCATGCCAAGTAAGTAGCTGAATGAAAATAGAAAGGACAAGGCACAGATGAGAGCAACACCAATAAATTATATGCAAAAAGTGAGAGTATTTATTTTGTGCACAAACACATATTCGTCGGGTCATGTCCATCAGCACCAATTATACATGTATTGTGTTATGACATTTTATTTCATCCAGTACTTCTTAAATTGCTTTAAGGGTACCGCCAGACCAGGACACCTCGCTGGAGATATCGCCGGCAACAAACGGGAGCGCGCATGTTTTTGCGCCCCGCCAGCATCGCTGTCGCGTGTTTACACGTGGCGATGCCTCCGGCAACGCACTGGCGATGTTACAGGCGGCATCGCTGCTGGGGTGTCAACAAACCCCAGCGGCGATCCTGTAGCATGGGAGGAGCCTATGGCTCCCATCGACTGTAACATTGGCAATCGCCATGTTACATGGGGTGATGTGTACACATCGCACCAGAGTGCTCTCCTGGTTTCAGAGCAGTGCTGGGAAACCAGGCGACCACTCAGAGGCGATATTTTGCCTCATTATTGCCCCTATACACTAGGCAACGCAGTGGCGCTGTCACCGCCGATAGGCCACACCCCTGTGTCACCTATGTAATTGGCGGCGATATGTCCTGGTGTGACGGTACCCTGAGAATGCCATTTGATTTGATGCTTTCCCCCTTCGGGGGCTTTGTAAACTGCTTTTTGCATCCTCCTCCATTTTTCTATGTGATTTACAGCACTAATATGCTGGTTGTTCTCAATTTCCTTGACAACCAGCACAATGGTGGCACACTTCCGTAAGTCATCATCGGTACTGTGTATACATCGCGTTGGCAACTGTCATGTGACCAATTACACAATTCCGGTCTGCTGCTCCTTCCGGACACTGCTGTGCCTGGAAACTGAATGAGCACACATGTATTTAATATGAGCTTGTGCCTTTTACAGTCACCCTCCCCTGATGAAGCTGCACTGCAGCAGCAGAACACGTGGAGCCTGCGCACACCTGGGACCCTCCAGCCTTTGATCCATACTCTGTGGCTGGTCTGGTCCATTACTGACCCTGGTTATTGTGGTGACTATATGACTATTTGACTGATTTGACCCATAGCTGACCACTGCTGATACCTTACAAGCCTCTAAGCCATTTCTGTGACAACACTGTTTGCATTGATTAACATGTCTATATATTTTTAGTTACCACCTGGCAACCTATGTAACAATTGTCATTATTTTGCACTAATATTATCTTATACTGTCCTCTTTGTGTTTCCAGCCAGACTTTCGCTTGCACTTGTGTTTAGATATGGCTTATTGGGTTTGGGGCTTGGGGTTTGGGGTTTGGTACAGATGTAAGATTATATACTCCTCTCCGTTGCTATTACACCAGTGTATGGCATTATTATTTCTTTCAATTCCACCATTTATATATAACCCATTGGGTTTAACATTAAGTTGGACTTGTCATCCAGCTGATGCTTCCAATACCGGCTTGTGGGGTTTCTGGGTTTTCATCAAACATATTAATTATCACCAAACCCCCAGTTGATTTGGTCATACACTTTATAATGTTGTTTAAAGTATATTCTATTTTTCTGTGCTAATTGTACCAGCCACTGAACTTATTGTTCTATACATTTTTGCTGCGGATGTCCCATGTGTTCCTTTGTTTTTAAGTGTTTTTAACTTCCCCTGTATTTGTGCACAAAATATATAATCTCTCATTTTTTGCATATAAGCCTAAGTCTTGGGGAGGTCAGAGAAGAGGAAAATTGTTTATTTAATGATTGTGTGTGCCTCGGAGGAGGAGGAGCTTCAGTGCCTGTGAAGTGAAAGGGGAAGTCGGGACAAATCCTTAACTGCCAGGAGATCGTGCCTGAGGCCTCAAATTAGGAAAGTAACATTGAATCCTGAATGGTTGGGAACTATACCTAAAGGGGTTATCTGTGATATTTAATAACAAAAACAAATGTGCCCAAGCACTAACAGGCAGGTAGCTGCCACCTACCTGCCTGCTGTGCCTGGCACCATTCACTCTGCCACAGGGCAGGCACAGACTGCTCCTGCCAAGGACAGCATGGCAGGGTAAGCAGAGTGACGGATTCTTTTCTGCTCTGTGGAAGTGGGCACATAACCGACGTCATGATGATGGATAGCCGGCTCCTCGCTACCTAATTGGGGGAGCCGGCTGTCAATCAGCATGACATCGGCTATGCTTCTGTCGACAGAGTGGAGAAGCTGCTTCATCTATTGATGTGACATCAGCGAAAGTGACAAAATCGCTGACAGTTGCGGTCTAAGACCGCTCCGTGTTGGCAGTCAATGGTGCTGGGCACAACAGGCAGGTAGGTGGCAGCTACCTGCCTGTTAGTGCTTAGGCACAATGTTTTGTTTATAAATCACAGATAACCCCTTTAGGATATATCTAACTCACGTTGAAAAGCTGTGTTGCAGGAACACCTTAGGGTACCTCATTATATAGAGTGTCATTACTTGAATCTCACATGTGGCAGAGAGGAACACAAGAGACAAATTGTAATGCTCCATCTGCATGATAGGCTGATACCTTAAGAGAAGAGGATGTGTGTCATCACTACACTGCATAAAATACAGAGCTAACAGCATTCAAAGCCTAAAGATTTCTTCAACGAAACAATGTTGTGTCTCTGCATTTTGGTTACTTTCTCTATATCATGTAAGTTCTCATGACAGTGTTATAATGACATCGATATCGTACACTTCCTGCATTCTGATAAAAAATTCTCAATTATTACCTTGTATTTTATCTAGATGCACAGACTGACATTGTAAACCAAGATCTGACTTATCTTTTAGAAAGTGGTGATACACTGTCAACAGCTCGTATACCCTGCCGAACCTCAGAATCATATGTTCACTGGTATGTTCAAAAACAAAAGGAAATAAAAAGAATTCTATATTTCAATGGACACAAACCTATTCATGAAAGTAAAAAAGATGAAAATAAATATTCATCTACACAGGTATTAAACACAAATACACTGATCATTAATAATTTAGAAGACAACGATGATGGCATCTATTACTGTGCAAGCTGGAACCTGCACACTCTTACAATGCCACAGAAAGTCTGTACAAATTATTCAGGGGACATTGCATGAATCTTAGAAACTTGACAAGTGACATGCCACATGAAAGAAACATTATTTTACTCTTTGAACCAAAATGCTTTTCTTTTCATTTGAACCACTTAACCACAAAACACATCATGGTTTAAAGGGAACCTGTCACCTCATTCTAGCCTCATGACCTATCTCTAGCTGTCCCTACACCTTCCTAGCTGCTCCCTAACCATTCCTCTATGCTGTAAATACGCCCTATAAAGATTAAGAAAAATGACTTATAATATACTGCCGGTCGCTCTTTCAGGAGACTGGAAAGTCGGCTCCAGGTTCCATTCTCCCCTCCTTGCTGCATCATCACACGCCCCTCTGGGCATCATTATTTTTTCTTGTTCTCCTCCTCTCTTTGAATCTCACGCCCTCTTCTCCTCCTATGATGCACCGGCCGGTACGTCACATCCGGCCTGGTGCATTGTGGGGGCGCATCACGTGGTACGGCGCCGACTTCTGGCGCGTGCGTAGTGCGCATATTGAAGCCGGCTTGTACCACGTGACCACACCGACTTCAATATGCGAACTGCGCATGCGCCAGAAGCCGGCGCCGTACCACATGAAGTGCCCCCACAATGCTGGCCTCATGCTTTTATGATGGCTCATTCTTGAGATCACACATAAATATCTGATTGGTTGGTGTGCAACACCCTTTAACATTTAACCCCCTTTAACCCCACAGCAATTTTTCCATTTTTTGTTTTAAATTTTTCCTTCTCTTCTTCCAAGAGCCACAACTTTTTCATTTTTCCATCAATTTAGTCAAATGAGGGCTTGATTTTTTTGTGGGATGAGTTGTACTTTTGAATGACATTATTCATTTTACCATAAAGTGTACAGGAAAATAGGAAAAATGCACTGTGAAGTTTAAAAAAAAAAAAAGTGCAATTTCCTGATTGTTTTTTTCTTTTTAATCACCATGTTCACTATGGGATATAACTGACCTGACAGTATGAGTCCCCTAGTCGGTACAGGTTCATAGATACCAAACAACTATACTTTCACTTTTATCTAAGTGATGACGAGAAATTCAGAAATTTGTAAAAAAAGAAAGAAAAAAAATAAGATTTTTGTCACCATTATCCAATACCCACAGCAATATCATTTTTTGGAATCTGGGGCTGTGTGATGGGTTATTTTTTTGTATCTTGAGCTGACGTTTTTGAAGGGGAACTCCGGGGAGAGAAAATCTTTTTGTACTGTCCCTGCCCTCCTACATAATGAAGCTGAGCTGTACACTACAGTTCTGGGATCTATAGATCGCTTATAAATCAATAAAATCATATCTGCTCCTCAGCTCTCACCCCTCCATCAGGGGACAATAGGTTACCAAGCAGATTCAGCTTCATGCTGCTAAGAGCAGGGGGGAGGGTGGCAACATCTTACATTCCTGACTCCTCATACTTCTTGCAAGTGCAATGAACAGGGGGCATGGTATCGCTGCACTCTCCTGAGCTGAGTGACAGTGTGCATGTTTCTGCAGCTGTCACTGTCAGCTAACGAGAATAACATAGTAACATAGTTTTTAAGGTTGAAGGAAGACTTTAAGTCCATCTAGTTCAACCCATAGCCTAACATGTTGATCCAGAGGAAGGCAAAAAAAAAACATGTGGCAACACTAGCTCCACATTGGGGGAAAAAATTCCTTCCTGACTCCAGATATGGCAATCAGATTAGTTCCCTGGATCAACACCCTGTCAAAGGATCTAGTATATATAACTGGTAAAATACTTTTCAAACTTGGAAGAGACCAAGTTCCATACTCAATCAAACACTTCTCAGACGCCATGGCAAAAGAGAAAGAAGAATATAATACTATGGACCTGAGCATAATATCCGAGGACGGAAATATAACTACATCTGAATACTCAGTAAATGAGGAAACATACATGTCAACGTACTCTGATACTGAAGAAGACAGTTTTTCAATCCAAATAGGTGACAGCTTAAGGCGGCCGTCACACGCTGAGATATCTCTAGCGATATTGTAAGCGATCACGTGCACGCGCGATCGCTTACAATATCGCTCACATCGCTGGTGAGATGTCACACAGACAGACTCACCAGCGATGTGGATCCGCGATCTCGCTGGTAACTATGGTACACATCGGGTAACTAGGCGCCGCGCGTCGCTTAGTTACCCGACGTGTACCATAGTTACCATCTCCCAGCATAGGCTCTGCACTGGGGGATCGTTCATCGTGGTGTTATACACCACGATGAAGCAGATCGTGGCATCGTTCATCGCTAGATCTGAGCTCCGGAGCTCAGATCAGCGATGTCACGATCAAGCGATTTCACATCGTAAATCGCTTGATTACATGCAACGATTTCTTGCCCGATATCGCTTAAGCGATCAAAAAGGAGATCGCTTAAACGATATCGGGCAAGAAATCGTTCCGTGTGACGGCCGCCTAATAGTGATTAATGAATACAAAACATCTAACACTAGTAAATTCATGGAAGCTTCCAATAACTCACAGATTTCTATGAAAACGGACTCCACCATCTATACACCAGTGACAAGACGTACTAAATCCAATAGAGAGAAATCACCCCAAAACTATTTAATAGACCTTTCAGAAGCCCCTGGAAGAAGAACAGACCACCTCAAAGATAACCAAGCCCCTATTCAAACCACTATCAATGTCACAACCTCCAATAGATTTGACGCCCTTGCTGAACTACTCAAGAATGATATATCCAATACAAGAGAACACATAGAAGTTACAACCAGTACAGCTGCAGATCAAAACAAAACCCCCATCTCTCAAAAGAAAAAACGAAAAACAACATATGAAACCGAATCATGTATCCCTGGGCAAAAGACAAAGAAATCAGAAAATCTAATTCTCACAAAACCATCTACAGATGGATTTTTTTCGAGGCCACAACAAAGAAACAAAAAGAGGATGTAGGGGCAGGAAACCCTCCAAAAATAAAATAACACCGACACAAGGGCAATCAGGACAAAAGATCTTCAACTTGAGCATCCATGCATTGACCAAGGACGAAGAAAACGTGCTACTTAAAGGCCTGAAATTTGCCCCGACACAGGACACGACCCCCTTCAACCTATTTATATGCGTCAAACAATTTATAAGGAATCTGAACATTAAAAAACACTTCCTAAGGAATCATCAGATAGAATCAATGGATAGAAACAAAGAAATCATTCACTCAGGGCTATCTAAGAAATCATCATTCAACCCTGTCCAAGAACAATTGAAGGCAATGGCGACATTCGAGACCCTGGTAACCCAAGACCTCCGGAACATAAAAAGAGGAACAGAAAATACAAAAAATCTATCCCTAGAAGAGTTGTTGATCCTAACATTGTCATACTATGCAATACGTACCAAGTATCAGTATAACTACTCCGTATACCTTACCTAGAGGTTCTAGAGTATGCGCTTGGCACTAAAACCTTACCTTTAAGTAACCATAACATATAGGTGTACTATGCACAGCAACACCTAGGTCTAAGCAGCAACTCATTTAAATTCACAGTGCTAGCCCAGTGCACCCCCAAAACTATTATAAGATCACCCCTAAGCCTTCATTTTTCTAAACTAAATAACCCCAAGTTTAATAACCTGTCTTGGTATTGCAGACCCCTCAGTCCTCTAATAACCTTGGTCACTCTTCTCTGAACCCGCTCTAGTTCAGCTATGTCTTTCTTATACAACGGAGACCAGAATTGTACACAGTATTCTAAGTGTGGTCGCACTAGTGATTTGTATAGAGGTAAAATTATGTTCTCCTCATCAGCATCTATGCCTCTTTTAATGCATCCCATTATTTTATTTGCCTTTGCAGCAGCTGCCTGACACTGGCCATTAAATGTGAGTTTGTCATCTACCCATATACCCAGGTCTTTTTCATTAACAGTTTTGCCCAGTGTTTTACAATTAAGCATATAATTATACCTTTTATTTATTCTGCCCATGTCCATGACCTTACATTTATCCCCATTAAAGCTCATTTGCCATTTATCAGCCCAAGCTTCTAGTTTACATAAATCTTCCTGTAATATAAAATTGTCCTCCTCTGTATTGATTACCCTGGAGAGTTTAGTGTCATCTGCAAATACTGAGATTCTACTCTGTATGCTCCCTACAAGGTCATTAATAAATACATTAAAAAGAAGTGGGCTCAATACTGGCCTCTGTGGTATCCTACTGTTAACTGTGACCCATTCTGAGTGTGTTCCATTAATAACCACCTTTTGATTCCTATCACTAAGCCAGGTCTTAACCCACTTACATATATTTTCCCCTATCCCCATTGCTCTCATTTTATGTATCAACCTTTTGTCTGGCACCATATCAAAAGCTTTTGAAAAGTCCATATACACCACGTTCACTGCATTTCTTTGATCCAGTCCAGAACTTACCTCTTCAAAAATCAGATTAGTTTGACAGAAATGGTCCCTCGTAAACCCATGTTGATATTGGGTCATGAGGTTATTTTTTTTCAGATACTCCAGTATAGCATCTCTTAGAAAACCCTCTAGGTTAAGCTTACTGGCCTATAATTTCCAGGTACAGTTTTTGTCCCCTTTTTGAATATTGGCACCACATTTGCTATATGCCAGTCCTATAGTACAGACCCTGTTGTTATGGAATACAATATTAAAAATAATGGTCTATCTATGACGGTACTTAATTCCTGCAGTATTCTGGGGTGTATCCCATCCAGGCCCGGGGATTTGTCAATTTTAGTGATTTTTAGACGGTGCTGTACTTCCCTCTTGGTTAAGCAGGTGACATTTAATGGAGAGTTTTTGTTATCACTGATCATGTTGTCTCTCATGGGATTTTCTTGTGTAAATACTGTTGAAAAAAAGTCATATTGGCTTTTTCCTTATCGTCATCCACTATTTCACCCAAACTATTTTTAAAGGGGCCAACACAATCATTTTTTAGTTTCCTACTATTTATGCAGTTAAATAACATTTTGGGATTTTTTTTTCTTTCTCTGGCAATGAGTCTCTCTTTCTCAATCCTTTCTGCCTTGATTTGCTTTTTACAGATGTTATTAAATTTTTTGCATTTATTTAATATCTTATCACTACCTACCGTATATACTCGTGTATAAGCCGAGTTTTTCAGCCCAAAATTTGGGCTGAAAAGTCTACCCCTCGGCTTATACACGGGTCATATACGGTACATGTAGGTGGGGGCTGTGTCCCGGGGCTGTGGAGGCTGCAGGAGGCGGGGGGAGGCTGCTGTATGAGCGGCCCCGTCACGTGGGGCCGCTCATTAAATATGCACTGCTTCCCCCTGTCAATCAGCGCAGGGGGAAGCAGTGCATATAGCCCCCAAATGCTGGCACTGTCCCCCCTTGTAAGGGCCCCCCCCCCCAGGGCGCTTATATTACCATTCCGGTCTTCTGATCCGCGCCGCTCCTCGGTGCTCCTCGCTGCTCCGTCCGTCCGTCCTCCTACATCCGGGATCTCCGGCCGTCGCAGGCATATGACGTCATCGCGCGACGGCTGGGGATCCCGGATGTAGGAGGACGGACGGAGCAGCGAGGAGCACCGAGGAGCGGCACGGATCAGAAGACCGGAATGGTAAGAGAAGCGGGGGGGGGGCCCTTGCCAGCGAGTGCCAGCATTTGGGGGCTGCGGATACCCCTGGGGGCTGCTGGGTACCCCCAGGGGGCTGATGGGTACCCCCAGGGGGCTGATGGGGACCCCCAGGGGGCTGCTGTATAAACCCCCTGGGGGCTGCTGGGTACCCCCAGGGGGCTGCTGTATAAACCCCCTGGGGGCTGCTGGGTACCCCCAGGGGGCTGCTGTATAAACCCCCTGGGGGCTGCTGGGTACCCCCAGGGGGCTGCTGGGTACCCCCTGGGGGCTGCTATATGTACCCCTGGGGGCCTGCTGTATACCACTAGGGCTGCTGTATACTACCACTGGGGCTGCAATACCACTGGGGCTGCTGTATATAGGGGCTGCTGTATACACCACTGGGGCTGCAATACCACTGGGGCTGCTTTATATAGGGGCTGCAATACCACTGGGGCTGCTGTATATAGGGGCTGCTGTATACACCACTGGGGCTGCTGTATATAGGGGCTGCAATACCACTGGGGCTGCAATACCACTGGGGCTGCTGTATATAGGGGCTGCTGTATACACCACTGGGGCTGCTGTATATAGGGGCTGCAATACCACTGGGGCTGCTGTATACACCACTGGGGCTGCTGTATATAGGGGCTGCAATACCACTGGGGGCTGCTGTATATACCACTGGGAGCTGCTGCATATACCACTGTGGCTGCTGTATATACCACTGGGAGCTGCTGTATATACCACTGGGGGCTGCTGTATATCATACTGCGGGGCCTGTATACCACTGCTGGGGGCTGTAAACCTGTGCTGGGGTCCACCCTCGGCTTATACGCGAGTCAATAGATTTTCCCAGGTTTTGGGGGCAAAAGTAGGGGGGTCGGCTTATACACGGGTCGGCTTATACACGAGTATATACGGTACTTGCTTTAATTCCCTAAATGCTTTCTTTTTGTCACTTATTGCGTCACTTAGGGTACCGTTACACCAGGAGACATTGCCGGCGATTTTGCAGGCGATGCAGGGGCGCGGCTTATCGGCAGCGACATCGCCGGTGAGATCCCCGTGTGACACGGCAATTTTTCGCCAAAAAATCGGCTGAGAGTGGTCGCTTGGTTTCACAGCAGCAGGCGACCACTCTCAGGGGATATGTAAGCATCGCCACATGGAACATCGCAATTGGTGATGTTACAGGTGATGGGAGCCATAGGCTCCCATGTTACAGGATCACTGCTGGGGTTTCTGGACACCCCAACAGCGATGTCGCCTGAAACATTGCCACAGCATCGCCGGAGATATCACCGCGTGTAAACACGCGGTGGCAATGCTGGCGGGGTGCCAAAACCATGCGCGCTGTCGTGCGTCGCCTGCGATATCTCCGGCGATGTCTCCAGGTGTAATGGTACCCTTACAGTTTTATTTAGCCATAGTGGTTTCATCCTATTTCTAGCATGTTTATTCCCATAGGGTATATATTGTGCACAGGTCCTATTCAGGATGCTAATAAACGTCTCCCATTTGCTTTGTGTACTTTTATGTCTCACAGAAGATGTGGGGAAATTTAGGTGTACAACAGTCCGCGCTGCCAAGGTCCACTTACTTCAAGGAACACACAGTTAGGTGATATTCAAGCAGGTTTCTTTATTGCTTCCGACGCGTTTCGGTGCCCTCCTGGCACCTTCCTCAGGGATACCCTCACCCCACAATCCCGCACATTTATATAGTAAACTTCATAATGATAATTGGTGGGAGTTCCTACCCAGGATGACGTCAAAAACTTCACCAAAAGGGGAGGATTCCCGGTTTTGGCGCAATTTTCTTTAAAAACTAACATTAATTACATAAATATTCACAAAGTGTAATACAAACAGAGTAAAAAATCTGACTAGAAGAAGGAGGAGGGGGAAAAAATAATAAACTACTGATAGGGATCTGTTATAAGTCTCCAACAATAATGGAAGTGGAGGAGAATATCCTCATAAAGCAAATAGATGAAGCAGCGACTCAGGGAGAAGTCATTATTATGGGGGACTTCAGCTACCCTGAAATACATTGGGAACAGAAACTAGCAGTTCCAGCAAAGGTAATAGGTTTTTGACAACTATGATAGACAATTACCTTTCATAACTGGTTCAAGACCCAACAAAAAGGGGGGCACTGCCGGACCTAGTATTAACCAACAGGCCGGACCGCATATCAAATATACGGGTTGGAGGTCACTTGGGTAATAGTGATCACAAAATAATAAGTTTTCAAGTATCCTTTAATAAGATGTGTAGTAGAGGGGCTACAAGAACACTAAACTTCAGGGAGGCAAATTTCCAACGGTTGAGAGATGATCTTAGTGCCATAAACTGGGACGATGTCCTGTGAGACATAAATAAAAGAAAGGGAAGGGGAACAAGAGGCGCAATAGTGCCCTATCACTATGACACTGGGTGTATGGGTGGTGTATAGGGAATTCACTCACCTATGTCAGTTGTGAGACCCACAACTGGTATGCAGACATGTAGTAGTAATATACTGATGGCTGCTGCTGGACCTCCACCGATCACTCGCACGTGGAATCTCAAGAAGATGTGGGGAAATATAGGTGTACAACAGTCCGCGCTGCCAAGGTCCACTTACTTCAAGGAACACACGGTTAGGTGATATTCAAACAGGTTTCTTTATTGCTTCCGACGCGTTTCGGTTCCCTCCTGGCACCTTCCTCAGGGATACCCTCACCCCACAATCCCGCACATATATATATAGTAAACTTCATAATGACAATTGGTGGGAGTTCCTACCCAGGATGACGTAAAAAACGTCACCAATGGCGCAATTTTCTTTAAAAACTAACATTAATTACATAAATAATCACAAAGTGTAATACAAACAGAGTAACAAATCTGACTAGAAGAAATCGGTAAAAAACTAGAAGAAATTCCCTGCGGAAACGCCTGTGAAAACATTTAAAAAGTCTGGACATTACTTGCTAAAAAATAATAAATTCCTCTTATTCCCCCCGAGGGAATAGAACCCGCAGAACTCAGGAATATACAACAAGACAAGATTATTTTGTCATCACTATTACCCAAGTGACCTCCAACCCGTATATTTGATATGCGGTTCGGCCTATTGGTTAATATTAGGTCCGGCAGTGCCCCCCTTTTTGTTGGGTCCTGAACCAGTTATGAAAGGTAATTGTCTCTCATAGTTGTCAAAAACCTATTACCTTTGCTGGAACTGCTGGTTTCTGTTCCCAATGTATTTCAGGGTAGCTGAAGTCCCCCATAATAATGACTTCTCCCTGAGTCACTGCTTCATCTTTCTGCTTTGTGAGGATATTCTCCTCCACTTCCATTATTGTTGGAGACTTATAACAAACCCCTATCAGTAATTTATTATTTTTTCCCCCTCCTCTTATCTCCACCCACAGGGACTCTACATTTTCATTAGATTCACATATATTGTCACGCAGGATGGGTTTTAAGGATGATTTTACATATAAACAGACACCTCCCCCTTGCTTATTTGTACAGTCATTTCTGAACAGACTATAGCCCTGTAAATTAACAGCCCAGTCATGGCTCTCGTCCAGCCATGTCTCTGATATATCCACCATGCCATAATTATTTTCCAACAAAATTAATTCTATTTCCTCCATTTTGTTGGTGAGGCTTCTGGCATTAGTGTACATGCACTTTATGCATCTTTCTTTACCTCTATTCCA
Source organism: Allobates femoralis (assembly GCA_033576535.1). Taxonomy (NCBI): domain Eukaryota; kingdom Metazoa; phylum Chordata; class Amphibia; order Anura; family Aromobatidae; genus Allobates; species Allobates femoralis. The sequence goes on from JARQOC010000005.1 coordinate 392,885,659, forward strand.
TTTTACTATATTGATTGTCGTAACCCCACCCCCCATGCCACCCTCAATTTCATTATTTGTGCCAAGGGAGCACCAACACAGCCTGCTCCACAAGGTCCCGAAACACCGGCCTACCCTATGGTGCCCCAAAACCTGACATCTCCGCTAAACCAGCCTGGAGGGTCGAGCGGAGGAGGCACCGGGGGGGGGATCAGGGTGGAAACACGGGATACTCCGGCTTACCCTTCTCTGGTGCACTTATGGCTTCTTTTTTAGGGGGCGCAATTCTAAGGGATTATCCACTGAGGAACAGGGTGGGACTGCCAGTGCCACACTAGTGACTCGGCTGGATGGTGGACAGATTATTAACTTGTCCTCCTACCAGCTGAACTAAACATCTTGAAGAAGGGACTCTCCTTCGTCCCGACGAACAGGTTTGACTGCTTTAAGTGGGTGAAAGACGTTAACCTGTTTGGTCGAAAACTCAAATGGAAAAAGTTCTTTTCTAAGCATAACAAAGATGATTGCTTAAGATTAGGGCTGGACAAGGATGAGTACCAATGTTTCCATGATATGGCGTATCTAAACCATCAGATCAGTGCGTGTAATGAAAGGGGGCTTGGTCCTTTTACAGGACATAAGAAGGTCAGTAGGAAGATGCCGCCCCTTACTGACGTCACCAGCCTAGATATCTTTGTGAGTCTTGTCGAAAGAGATCTGAGGAGGATCCCATGTACAAATCAAGATTTGATTGGCAATATGGATGAGGCAGAGACTAGGACCCTGTTGTCATTGGAACGAGAACAGAGGCTCGTAATTAAGGCATCAGATAAAGCCGAAAATCTAGTGTTGATGAACCATGAAAAATACCGTGAGATATGTTATCGTATTCTCAATGACTCTTCTACGTATGAGATCCTTGATTCTAACCCTGTAATGAGGTATGCCGAGGAGTTAACCTACATCTTGGAATATGCCAGAGAGGGAGGACTCATTTCAAAGAATGAGTATGAGTTCATCAAACCTCTGCATCCAGTTACCCCTACCTTCTATGCACTCCCCAAAGTGCATACGGGGGTCGAGGTACTGAAAGGGAGACCTATCGTCTCCGGCATCGTTTCCTGCACCCAGAATGCAGGTGTCTATGTTGATACGATTCTCCGCCCCTTTGTTACGGGTCTATCATCCTACACGCGGGATACAGCCGACCTGCTGAGAAAACTTGATGGTGTCAATATAGAGGCGGGCACCATACTGTCCTCAATTGACGTAGAGGCCCTGTATAGCAAGATCCCCCATGATCAAGGACTGCGTGCTGTTGAGTATTATCTCAACGTGAGGAGGACGATCTGTCAGAGTCATAACATCTTTGTCATTGATCTATTGAATTTCGTGCTACATCACAACACGTTTCTTTTTGACAGGAAGTTCTTCCACCAGCTCAGGGGCACGGCGATGGGGATCTCCTGCGCCCCGTCGTACGCCAATCTGTTCCTAGTGCTGTTCCTAGTTTAAACCCTCCTCCAACCTTCTAGCCATTTTCTACCCCAGCACAGCTGCACCCTCCCCATTGACGTGCAGCCCGTCCCTATCATAGAACCTGTAGCCAACAGAGAAGTTGGCCCAGTTCTCCAGGAACCCAAACTCCTCATTCCTACACCAATTTCTGAGCCACGTATTTTTCTCCCTAATCTCCCATTGCCTCTCTGGTGTGGTACGTTGTACAGGCAATATTTCAGAGAACACTACCTTGCCTTAAGCTTGCAGCCTAATTCCCTGAAATCATCTTTAAGGACCTTCCACCTACCTCTAACTTTATAATTTGTGCAAATGTGCACCATGATTGCTGGGTCCTCACCAGCCCTCATAGTAATCTGTCAACCCGATCAGCGATGTGCCGGACTCAAGCACCAGGTAGGCAGCACACTGTTCGACAATACCTGTCTTTGTGACTTATTGCCTTATCTGTTCCCCTAATAATTGAGTCCCCCACTACCAGCACCTGTCTGGCCTGCCCTGGTCTCCTGCTTTCCCCATTACTAGAGCTGACACTCCTCTGGCTTTCAGAGGACATGCCTTGCTGCAGCAGTGCTAATCCTGTACTGACACCCCCCTCATCTGCCAACTTAGCAAATTTATTGGGGTTTGCCAGATCAGGACTAGCCTCCCTTGTACTCTTCCCTCAACCCCGCCTTCTAACTGTCACCCAGATAGCTGCATCACTGTCCTGCAGCTCCATGCTACCATCCTCCCCCACATCTATCCCATTGAGCAGCTGTTCAGTGAGCAGCAGACTCCTTTCCATATTGTCTATGGATCTCAGTGTTGCCAGTTGTTTAGATCTAGTATCTGGGCTTCCAAATGCAGAACGTGCTCACATCTCGTACAGCAGTATGCACCCTCGACCGGCTGTTCAAGGATTGCATACATGTGGAAAGATGTACACTGGATGGCATTGTCAGTTATGGAGCTCATTTCCTAATGGGAATTGCACCAGACAGGTGCAATGATTAGTAAAAATAAATGTAAAGTATTAATAAAATACAACCAGCAATTCAGTAATTCCTCCCTTACAAACTCCCTTAATCCAAAGTCACTGAATCACAAGTCACACACTTACTTATTGTTTGCACTTACGCTGCGGTCACACTCAGCTCGTATCACACTTGCTAAGGAGACTTAGACCACGTTCACACTTTGCACTTTTTTGCGCACACTTTTCAAAAAATCACAAGTGCGTCTGCGTCTGCCGGCAGAGTGAATGTAATTCACCATGTAAATTCTTTATGCACCTGTGCCTGCATTTTCTCCCATAGGGCCCATTATTCCCGCTGGAATTACACATCGCCGTTCAGACAATGTGCAATTCCAGCTGGAGGATGTGATGTCACACAGGGGAGAAAGAATCCTCCCCTGTGTGACATCTGTGACAGACCCTTTTTGGTTTCGCAGTGTATTAATATACACTGCGAAATGTAAATAAAAGTGATCCAAATGGGATGAAAAATAATAAAAATTGAATACTTACTCTCCGCCGGATATTCGGGTATTACCGCGAGCCAAGACATCCACATGTACTCAGAGGTGTAACTAGGTTTTCTGGCACCCGGGGCAAGGATTTATTTTGGCGCCCCCCCCCCCCCCCCCCCCCCCCCCCGGTGATAAATCCGGCGATGTCGTCTTGTGTAACGGCCCCATCAAAGTAGCGGTTCTGCAGGTGGTGACCACAGACTATTTCCGGAGCCAAGCTGGCCCTGGAGAAGGGGGGGACACTAAGCAGTGAAACACATAATACACAGAGCACAGTTGTATATATAGGACAGACTGCACACACAGAGCACAGCTGTATATAGATGACTGTCATCTATATACAGCTGTGCTGTGTGTGCAGCCTATGCGTGCTTTATATACAGCAGTGCTCTGTGTGTGCAGTCAGTATATATATACACACCTTATATATACAGTGTGTCTCTCATATATACAGTATATACACCTCATAGTGTGTGCCTAATATATATACAGTATATATACACCCCATAGTGTGTGCCTGATGTATACATATATATACCTGAGGTGTATATATATGTATACATCAGGCACACACTATGGGGTGTATATATACTGTATATACATCAGGCACACACTATGAGGTGTATATATACTGTATATATATTAGGCACACACTATGAGATGTATATATGTATACATCACCAGGCAGGCACACACTATGAGGTATAATATTATACCTCATAGTGTGTGCCTGCCCCTGATGTATACATATATACACCTCATAACTCCCAGCCGGGTCAGCCAAAATCCCCCCTCCCCTCTCGCCTGTTTAGGCTCTTCTTCTTCTCCAGTCCTCTCTGTCCCACTGTGCGGTGCCGGGTGACGTCAGCCGGGGGTGGTGGTAACTGCCAGGGGGCGGACCAGCAGCAGGGCTTGTGTGTGCACACACTTCTCCACGGCCGCCCGTGCTAATATGCGGCAAGGACGAGATTAGTTCCGGCAGCGGCGCTGCAGTGCCAGCGCCGGATGCCTGGTCACCTGATGATGGCACCGGCGCCCCCCACTGAGCGGCGCCCGGTGCAAAAAGTCCGGCTGCACCCCCCTAGATACGCCCCTGCATGTACTGACTTCCAGGGCCTAGAAAGACCTGTAATTGGCCGCTCACAATCATGTCATATGCACATCATATGCACGTCATATATCACATGACTGTGAGCGGCAGTGGCGTAACTAGAGTCCGAAGGGCCCCGGTGCGAAATTTGGACCTGGGCCCCCACCCTCCAGATAATATAATGCCGCCTCACAGCCGCTCCAGATAATATAACGCCGCCTCACAGCCGCTCCAGTAATACAATGCCGCCTCACAGCAGCTCCAGATAATATAACGCCGCCTCACAGCTGCTCCAGATAATATAATGCCACCTCACAGCCGCTCCAGATAATATCATGCCGCCTCACAGCCGCTCCAAATAATAAATGCGCCTCACAGCCGCTCCAGATATATAATGCCCCTCACAGCCGCTCCAGATAATATAATGCCCCTCACAGCCGCTCCAGATAATATAATGCCGTCCTCACAGCCGCTCCAGATAATATAATGCCACCTCACAGCCGCTCCAGATAATATAATGCCACCTCACAGCCGCTCCAGATAATAAATGCCACCTCACAGCCGCTCCAGATAATACAATGCCACCTCACAGCCGCTCCAGATAATACAATGCCGCCTCACAGCCGCTCCAGATAATACAATGCCACCTCACAGCCGCTCCAGATAATACAATGCCGCCTCACAGCCGCTCCAGATAATACAATGCCGCCTCACAGCCGCTCCAGATAATACAATGCCGCCTCACAGCCGCTCCAGATAATACAATGCCGCCTCACAGCCGCTCCAGATAATAAATGCCGCCTCACAGCCGCTCCAGATAATATAATGCCGCCTCACAGCCGCTCCAGATAATATAACGCCGCCTCACAGCCGCTCCAGATACTACAATGCCGCCTCACAGCCGCTCCAGTAATACAATGCCGCCTCACAGCCGCTCCAGATAATATAACGCCACCTCACAGCCGCTCCAGATAATACAATGCCGCCTCACAGTCGCTCCAGATAATACAATGCCGCCTCACAGCCGCTCCAGATAATATAATGCCGCCTCACAATTGCTCCAGATAATACAATACCACCTCACAGTCACTCCAGATAATATAATGCCGCCTCACAGCCGCTCCAGATAATATAATGCCACTTCACAGCCGCTCCAGATAATACAATGCCGCCTCACAGTCACTCCAGATAATACAATGCCGCCTCACAGTCGCTCCAGATAATATAATGCCGCCTCACAGCCGCTCCAGATAATACAATACCACCTCACAGCCGCTCCAGATAATATAATGCCGCCTCACAGTCACTTTAGATAATACAATGCCGCCTCACAGCCGCTCCAGATAATATAATGCCACCTCACAGCCGCTCCAGATAATATAATGCCGCCTCACAGCCGCTCCAGATAATACAATACCACCTCACAGCCACTCCACATAATATAATGCCGCCTCACAGCCGCTCCAGATAATATAATGGCGCCTCACAGCTGCTACAAATAATATAATGCCGCCTCACAGCCGCTACAAATAACATGATGCTGCCTCATAGCCGCTCCAGATAATACAATGCCCCTCACAGCCGCTCCAGATAATATAATGCTGCCTCACAGTCTCTCCAGATAATATAATGCCGCCTCACAGCTGCTACAAATAATATAATGCCGCCTCACAGCCGCTACAAATAACATAATGCCGCCTCATAGCCGCTCCAGATAATATAATGCCGCCTGACTATAATGCCGCCTCATAGCCGCTCCAGATAATATAATGCCACCTGACTATAATGCCGCCTCATAGCCGTTCCAGATAAGATAATTCTGCACACACAGCCTGCTCACCGCACACACAGTCACATACATTGCACACGCAGTCACATACATTGCACACACAGTCACATGCATTGCACTCACAGTCACATGCATTGCACTCACAGTCGCATGCATTGCACTCACAGTCACATGCATTGCACTCACAGTCACATGCATTGCACACACAGTCACATGCATTGCACATACAGTCACATGCATTGCACTCACAGTCACATGCATTGCACACAGTCACATGCATTGCACACACAGTCACATACATTACACACACAGTCACATACACTGCACACACAGTCACATACACTGCACCCACAGCCAACACATACTGCACCTTCTCTCCTGTGTGCTCCATGCTCCCTGAAGGTCTTCATGCCAGGCCCAGGAAGCAGTGACTAAAGCGCTGTGTGAGGAGGAGGAGGAGAGCAGGCCAGGCCGGGAGACTAAGCAGCTCCTCTTCTAAGCAGCTCCTCTTCGGCAGAGAGGTAGGCGTGCTGCTGCATGCCTCCTACAGTCCCCAGCCTGCTCCCGCGGTCTGCAATGCATGCAGAGGAAGAAGGGGGGTGGGGTGGCTGCAATGTGAGTGCGGGGAGTGCCAGTAGTCCTCCGGCGGCCGTGATCATCCGCCTTGGGACTGCCCTGTAGGGCGCCACACAGCTGGTGCAGCGGTAGCAGGGGTCGGCGGGCTCCGGGCCCCTGTACCTCCGGGCCCTGTCTCACTTGCAACCCCTGCGACCGCGGATGGTATGCCACTGGCGAGCGGCCAATCACAGCTCTTGATAGGTCCTGGAAGGTTAGTACATGTGGATGTCTGGGCTCCCCGAACATCTGATGGAGGGTAAGTATTAAATTTTAATTATTTTTCATAACATTTGGATCACTTTTATTTAGGTTTATTTGGAATTTATTGGGTTTATTATTAGGTTTAGTATTAGGTTTATTTGGGATTCCTCCTCCCCTGTGTTACATGACTTCTCCCCTGCGCTTATGGGGGAGAAGTGAGCCCGTAAAAAAACACGGTGTGTGAATGCACCACTTTTTTTACGGCGCTTTTTTGCGTGGGTACGAAACACGGCAAAAAGCACCCGCGCAAAAAAGCACAAAAAATGCGCAATGTGTGAGCGTAGCCTAAAAGAGATTTTTGTTTTTTTCCCTTTAGCAGAAATCCAACCTACAGTTCAATGCACTTCCAAATGGTACAGCAATTCATACAGCAGACATATAGAGTGTGGGTTGGCATGTAGTCAAAGCATCAGAGCTGGTGGTCTTGCCCCCCGTTCATTAAACTAGCAAGAAATATGAGGTGGCAGGAATGTAAGATGATTATGGAGCCCTCAGCGGCCACACCTCTGCCACACACCCCTGTTCTCATCAACATGACGCTGAAATCTGCCCTGTGACCTATTGTCCCATAAAGGAGAAGTGAGTGCTGAGGAGCAGACAGGGTCGGACTGGGGTGTCTGGGGCCCACCAGGGAAATTGACTCCAGGGGCCCACTCACCCGCTATATGCAAATACCTGTTAGCCGTTATACCCATTATAGCGGTTACTCCTGCACATCACTCTGCGCTCACCATTACTGTGATGTACCATTACTGTAGTGTACATTAAAGGGATACTTTGGTGAAAACAAGTTACCAACAATCGTCAGGTTCGGCAGGTGATCACTTAGTTATTGGTGGAATCCGACCAATCAAAACCACATCGTCGGAAGAATGTGGCACTTTTACCCCTTTTATTAACTGCAGCGGCCGGTAATGATGTGACCGCGGCTCCATTCATCATTGGAGCTCCCAGAAAAAGGCAAACACAGAGCTCACAGCCACTGAGGGAGTGAAGGGATCATGGGCGAGCTGTACATCACCTCCAGTCTAATGGGGACAAAACAAACCTATGACTAAGGCCTGTCTTTAAGGACATTGATTTAAATGTGCTTTATAATACTTTTCTAATATAATGAATTTTTAAGGATCTAGATCTCAAGACTCTGCTTGATATTTTTCTATTTTTTGGACATATAATGGGGATAAAAGCTGCACATTCAGCAGTCGCACCCCCACCAACTAATACCTTATCACATTCTTAGGCCATGTGCACACACTGAGTATTTGGTGAGTTTTTTACCTCGGTATTTGTAAGACAAAACCAGGAGTGGAGCAATCAGAGGTAATATGTTCTGCATTTCTCACCATCTCCTGCTTCTGTCTTATAAATACTGAAGTGAAAATCTCACCAAATACTCACTGTGTGAACGTGGCCTTAGACGAGATAATTACTTGCTTTCTCTGGAGAACCTCTGTAAGTGCATTTTGCTGCTGCTGTGTCACAGGACAGGAAGGGGTTAAGCAACCAAGTTTTTAATATCTACTGGAAATAAAGAATTTTCCCCTTATTGATATCAGAAAAAAACGAATAATCAACCACAATCCACTATACCAAGACCAGTAATAGCACATGTAAAGGAGACATACCACCACACTGTGATCAGAGCACATATTACTACTAAACTGTGATCAAATACTACCACGTGCAAGGTATAAATACTGCCACACCATGATAAGACCACATATAACCGACATATTGTAATTGAATAATTCCACATTCAAGGGACAAATACACAACGCCATGACCAGAGCACATAATGCCACTACATAGTGACCAATAAAATCCGGTCAACCCATAGAAGCACCACCCAGCTCAAAATGTTTTGCCGTCGTCTGCTCCTTCCCCTCTCCTCTTACCTGATAAACCACAAGTTTGGTGCCAGCCCACTACTACATGTCAGTACTCTGTGGTGCCCAGCTGTTTCTTCTTCAGTGTGAATAGTGACCAATAATACTACAATAATGAAGATGAAAAAAAGCTCTGTATATTTGGTCAGTGTAAATACAGTGATTATCAGTGACATTATACACAGAAACTCTGTATATAGTGTCAGTGTACAGGTGATGCAGAGAACACCAGTGACATTATACACAGGAACTCTGTATAGAGTGTCAGTGTACAGGTGATGCAGAGAACACCAGTGACATTATACACAGGAGCTCTGTATATAGTGTCAGTGTACAGGTGATGCAGAGATCACCAGTGACATTATACACAGGAGCTCTGTATATAGTGTATAGTGTGCGTGGATAGGTAATACACCTACTCACCAGAGATGTATCTTGGTGAAGTCATTCATCTTCAGGTTTCTTCTTCCCCTGTCGCAGACAAATATCACGTCTTCTAGCCAGGACTCATCTCTGCAGAAAATAACAGTTATCTACTGTATAAAACTGATCACTTCCATAGCACATTCCACACTTTTCCCAAGATTTCTACACTACATCAAACGACCAAAAAAGCGACATCGTGCCGCCTCGCACAGTAACAAGGCTTCCCTTTGGTTCCCCTCATGGAAAAGTAAATTATATTACAGCAGTAATAATGTCGCCTGATTGGCCCCTACAGTAAATATGTCCCCACTTCCCACCGTAAACCAATAATGTATGTTCCTCATTCTGGCCCCCATATAGTAATAACGGTCGTCTTGGGCCCCCATGTTCCCGCATTCTAGGTCCCCAGACGGACATGACAACTTCTCCAGCCATCTACATAGATTACAACAAAGACACATCTGACAGCTCACATTTCCAGCCCGATCTATTCCCAAACTGGACAAACTCCTTATCCTACTGATCCCCCAATACTGAGCCGTTGCTGAAGTCCCTATTACTGCACATGCTGCGTGGTACAAAAACAGCGCTCCTCTTACTGCCCCACATAATGTCACCACTGTGCCCTCCACATAGTAATGTGAAAGACAAAAGAAATATAGGGGGCGCACTAGTGCATTACCATTATTACCAAGTGGGAAGATTCAATTAAGTAATCACTAACCTATTCCTGTTGTGCAATCCCCGCACAACAATGGTGTAGAATTAGAAAGTGGTCAGGGTCTCCTTTCTCCTGGTTCAAGTTCTAAGTCTGCAGATCCTCAAGTCTCTGCAAGCTGCTCCAGCCGTGCACTTCAATAAGATAGGATTTGTGAATTCAATTTGCACGGTCTCGTGCTGAGCGCTCCAAAACAAAGCTGAGGACTCTGCTGACTGGAAAGTCCTTTTATTGAAAATCCTCCATCCGCCACGACATGTTTCGACGGTGTAGTACCGTCTTTCTCAAGTGGATTCCACTTGAGAAAGACGGTACTACACCCTCGAAACATGTCGTGGCGGATGGAGGATTTTCAATAAAAGGACTTTCCAGTCAGCAGAGTCCTCAGCTTTGTTTTGGAGCGCTCAGCACGAGACCGTGCAAATTGAATTCACAACTCCACATAGTAATGTCACCACTGTGCCCTCCACATAGTAATACCACCACTGTGCCCTCCACATAGTAATACCACCACTGTGCCCTCCACATAGTAATACCACCACTGTGCCCTCCACATAGTAATACCACCACTGTGCCCTCCACATAGTAATACCACCACTGTGCCCTCCACATAGTAATACCACCACTGTGCCCTCCACATAGTAATACCACCACTGTGCCCTCCACATAGTAATACCACCACTGTGCCCTCCACATAGTAATACCACCACTGTGCCCTCCACATAGTAATACCACCACTGTGCCCTCCACATAGTAATACCACCACTGTGCCCTCCGCATAGTAATACCACCACTGTGCCCTCCGCATAGTAATACCACCACTGTATTGTATATACCACCACATGACCCCCTCCATGTTGCACGGGACCCCCTCCGTGCTGCACGGGACCCCCTCCATGCTGCACGGGTACACAAACATATTGTTGCTGCTGGGGGGACAGCACACTGATTGTTGCTGCTACGGGGGGGGCACATATTGCTGGTGCTAAGGGAGAGACATATGGCTGCTGCTGGGGGAGGCACACTGATTGCTGCAGCTTCTTCATGGGGGAACACATATTGTTTATTGCTGCAGCTGAAGGAGCACATGGATGTTGCTACTAAGGGGGGGGGGGCACATATTACTGGTGCCAAGGGGGAGACATATGGCTGCTGCTGGGGGAAGCACACTGATTGCTGCAGCTGTTGCTGGGGGGCACACATACCTCATCTACTTCCACACTGTTGCTGCAGCTCTGTCTGCTCCTCGTCATGTGGGATGCAGGACTTCACGTGCTGTCGCCATCCACACACCTCATCCTCGCTCTGGCACTGCCTGCTGTCAGTGCTGTGTGAGGAAGTCCCGGCTGCAGACAGTGCTCTCTCTGCTCCTCACAGCGGCCAGACGTTCTCCACCGCTGCTCCAGGCAGTGCCGTATTTGCAGTTCCTGCCGCCCTAGGCACTGTAAGCGATGGCGCCCCCCCCCCCCCCCGTCATGGGCCTCCCTGTCGCGGCCCCGCCCCCAATCCCCCCTGTCTCCCCAAATTTCATGTAGCTTCTCCCCCCATACTTGCAGCTTCTCCCCCCACATTTGATGGAGCACATATACGAGGTTTGTAGGTTTGTCCAACCACACTACAGAGACATACTGATAGAAGGTTTACATTGTGAGCCCCAATGGGGACAGTGTTGATGATGTATGTAAAGTGCTGTGGAGTGCATAGTGTAATATAAATGCAAAAAATATTATTTTTAATATTATGTCACAGTACCAGGATCTGAGGATCTTCTATTTGGAGGTCAGGGGCTCTCTGATGCCATGACGCTGCCTGTCTCACTTTCTTCCCCTTGATCCTGTAGTGCGGCGGACAAGAGAGCATTAACTGGTTAACAACATGAAGTATGGTGTGTACTAACTGAGCCATAAACCCTCCCCATATCATGTCCAGCAGACATTGTAGGACTACATGCATGATCTTATATTGCAGTCGGACCAATGTTATTCGATGTCTGAGAGCACATTGGCGAGTGTCAGACGATTTTTTTTCAGCCAGATTCTGGATGAGAAAAAAGATGCAACATGCTGCGACAGTCTGCGATTCATGCATGAGACTCGCCAATGTAAGTCTATGGGTCCGACACAATCACAGACCGCACACTGACAGCACACGGACCATCCCAGAGGCATCAGTTTTTTTCACTGATACATTATCATTTTGGAGCTCAGACAACTGTAAAATGCTCCTGTAAATGGTTATACAGTAATAGCTGCTGAGAAAAAAACTGATTGCACAGGAATCTAAGAATCTGAGAGAAATGTCAGACACTCGCATAGCAGTTGCATACCAAACGGAGCAAAAAACAGATGACTGTACCCAATTTGTTATATATTTTAGAAGTAGGAGTCGGTCCATTTTCTACTGACTCCAACTCCGACTCCACCAAAACAGCACAGAGGGATACACCGAGGCCCAGAGTAACCCCTCCACTGCCAGGTACCACACAGAGGGGTACACTGAACCACAGATTAACCCCTCCACTGCCAGGTACCACACAGAGGGGTACACTGAACCACAGATTAACCCCTCCACTGCCAGGTACCACACAGAGAGGTACACTGAGCCACAGATTAACCCCTCCACTGCCAGGTACCACACAGAGGGGTACACCGAGGCCCAGAGTAACCACTCCACTGCCAGGTACCACACAGAGGGGTACACTGAACCCCAGAGTAACCCTCCACTGCCAGGTACCACGCAGAGGGGTACACCGAGGCCCAGAGTAACCCCTCCACTGCCAGGTACCACACTGAGGAGTACACTGAGCCCCAGAGTAACCCCTACACTGCCAGGTACCACACAGAGGGGTACACCGAGGCCCAGAGTAACCCCTCCACTGCCAGGTACCACACAGAGGAGTACACTGAGCCCCAGAGTAACCCCTCCACTGCCAGGTACAACACAGAGGGGTACACTGGGCCACAGATTAACCCCTCCACTGCCAGGTACCACACAGAGGGGTATACTGAGCCCCAGAGTAACCCCTCAACTGCCAGGTACATGACACAGAGGAGTACACTGAGCCCCAGTGTAACCCCTCCACTGCCAGGTACCACACAGAGAGGTACACTGAGCCCCAGTGTAACCCCTCCACTGCCAGGTACCACACAGAGAGGTACACTGAGCCCCAGTGTAACCCCTCCACTGCCAGGTACCACACAGAGGGGTATACTGAGCCCCAGAGTAACCCCTCAACTGCCAGGTACATGACACAGAGGAGTACACTGAGCCCCAGTGTAACCCCTCCACTGCCAGGTACCACACAGAGAGGTACACTGAGCCCCAGTGTAACCCCTCCACTGCCAGGTACCACACAGAGGAGTACACTGAGCCCCAGAGTAACCCCTCCACTGCCAGGTACCACACAGAGGGGTACACTGAGCCCCAGAGTAACCCCTCCACTGCCAGGTACCACACAGAGGGGTATACTGAGCCCAGAGTAACCCCTCAACTGCCAGGTACAGCATGACACAGAGGGGTACACCAACTTAGCAAATCCCAGCCCCCCCATCACCCATGCACATTCCAGCACCCCTGTCTCCCATGCACATCCCAGCACCACACTCTGCCTGCCATGCACATGTCAGCACCACACCCTGCCTGCCATGCACATCCCAGCACCCCCCCTGCCTGCCATGCATATCCCATCACCCCCCTACCTGCCATGCATATCCCATCACCCCCCTACCTGCCATACATATCCCATCACTCCCCCCACCTGCCATGCATATCCCATCACCCCCCCCCCCCCACCTGCCATGCATATCCCATCACCCCCCCCACCTGCCATGCACATTCTATCACCCCCCTCCCCCCCTTATGCACTGTGATGCACATCCCAGCACTCCCATGTGCATCTCACAGTGCACCTCACAGTGCCCATAGGGCCCAGGGATTGCATCCCTGCAGGGCCGCACTGTGCACATCCCTGGACCCTGCCTCACTTGCCTGTGCTGCACTGTGCACATCCCTGGACCCTGCCTCACTTGCCTGTGCTGCACTGTGCACATCCCTGGACCCTGCCTCACTTGCCTGTGCTGCACTGTGCACATCCCTGGACCCTGCCTCACTTGCCTGTGCTGCACTGTGCACATCCCTGGACCCTGCCTCACTTGCCTGTGCTGCACTGTGCACATCCCTGGACCCTGCCTCACTTGCCTGTGCTGCACTGTGCACATCCCTGGACCCTGCCTCACTTGCCTGTGCTGCACTGTGCACATCCCTGGACCCTGCCTCACTTGCCTGTGCTGCACTGTGCACATCCCTGGACCCTGCCTCACTTGCCTGTGCTGCACTGTGCACATCCCAGGACCCTGCCTCACTTGCCTGTGCTGCACTGTGCACATCCCTGGACCCTGCCTCACTTGCCTGTGCTGCACTGTGCACAGCACAGCAGCACAGACATCCACATACCCAGCGATGAGCTGTCCTCCACAGTCCTCCTCAGCAGTGCTTCCCTCGCTCCAGCACTGACAGTGGCTATGCAGGACCTTCCTGAGCTGAGAGCCCCGCAGGCCGCAGCAGCCGGAAGACTGAGGTGGGTGGGCGGCAGACAGAGGTGGGCGGAGCCTATTCCCTCCCATCCCCGAACCAAAGGAAAACTACTAAAATAAAAAAAAAAAAATGAAAAAAACCTTGCTCAGGCGCATTCTGGCGCCCTAGGTGCCTATGGGTGCCTAGTGGTAAATACGGCCCTGGCTCCAGGGGGACCCATTTAAGCCCGTTGGGGGGCGGGGCTAGGGGGGCGGGGCCACAATGCCTGGGGGCCCACCATTACTTTTAACCGGTTACCCGGCGGCCCAGACCGAGCCTGGGAGCAGATATGATTTTATACATTTATAAGCGATCCATACATCCTAGAACTGTAGTGGACAGCTCAGCTTCATCATATAGGAGGGCAGGGACAGCAGAGAAAAAAATTGTTGGCACCCTTGAAATTTCTCCAAAAATGAAGTATTGTTCCCAGAAAATTATTGCAATTACACATGTTTTGGTATACACATGTTTATTGACTTTGTGCCTTTTGTGGCTGTGTTTAAATGATTGCAATTACACATGTTTTTTTATATACATGTTTATTGTTCCTTTGTGTTTAACACAAAAGACTCCAAAAAGGGACCAGACAAAATTGTCAACTTAATATTTGGTTGCACACCCTTAGGAATAATAACTGTAATCAATCGCTTCCTATAACCATCAAGAAGCTTCCTATACTACCCAGCTTGAATTTTGGACCACTCTTATATTGAAAACTCCTCCAGGTCTTTCATATTTGAAGGTGCCTTCTCCCAACAGCAAATTTAAGCTCTTTCTATAGGTGTCCAATGGGATTTAGATCCAGACTCATTGCTGTCCACTTTAGAACTCTCCAGCGCTTTGCTTCCATCAGTTTCTGAGTGTTTCTTGAAGTATATTTTCGGTCATTTTCTGGAAGACCTATGACCTAGGACACAAACCCAGATTTCTGAAACTGGGCACTACATTGCGACCCAAATACCATTGTTAATCCTCAAATATCATGATGCCTTGCATATAGTCAAGGCCGGGTTGCACGCTGCGATGTCCCAGCGATCCAACCAACGATTGGGATCGCTGGGACATCGCTATATGATCGCTGGTGAGCTGTCACACAGGCAGACTCAACAGCAACCAGCGAGAATGCTGGTAACCGGGGTACACATCGGGTAACTAAGCATAGCGCTGCGCTTAGTTACCCAATGTTTACCTTGGTTACCATGTCCCAGCGTGTATTGTGCGGCGCAGGGCATCGGCCAGGAGGTTGTTGATCTTTGGTCTCCCGCTGTCACACACGCCGATGTTGGCAGCCCAGCAGGAGACCAACGGTCAAAAAATGGCCCTGGCCATTCCACAACGATCAGCGATCTGCGAGCTGATCAATGATAATTGCAGGATGTCACACGAAGCGACATCGCTATGAGGTGGATGCAACGTCACAAGTTGCAGCTACATCATTAACGATGTCGACACGTGTAAACCGGCCTTTAGACTTCAATGACACCTAGCACCTCCTGCATTAAGCTAAGTGTAAACAGGTGTACATTGCTAAGATTGTACTATTTACAAATAAATAAAACAGCCCTCTGTAAAAGCCACGACATATGTATATAAATAACACATCACATTTAAGCTGCATTTCTAGTATATGGAAAGTTTTTTTATAATTATTTCATTTAAGAAGAAATGAAGTATAAGTTGGACAATCTATGGGTGCCTGCCAGTCATAGCAACATGCTCCTGTTCACACTTAGCTTTATGCAGTCGGTGCTGGTCAGCTGTTTTGTTTTTGCAGTATACTATAGAGGGTGTTGACTTCCTTCTCTTCTGCCCAGGTACCCACCCCCCCATCAGCCCAAGGGTGTTTTTAATTAGTGCTGGATCCTAAAGACCCTTTCAATTTGTAGGCTTCTAGTCCAGGTGAGGCATGTTTGATAAGTATTAGGTTTAGGGTCTAACAGAGAAAGGTCACCTTGCCATGGTTGATGGGCACACATGGATTGGCCAATTTATGCATTAAGAATTTTAATTTATTCTAAAAGATAATAATGTTTTTATTTTTCATATAGCAGTAATGCAACTTAACTTTCATGTGTTATATATATGTCTTTGGCGTTTACAGAGTGTCGATATATTTCTTTGTTCATATATTTTACAGTCATAGCAGTGTGCACCTGTTTACACTTAGCTTTATGCAGGAGTTGCTGATTGCCTTTTTTATTTTTGCAGATATGTAGACATACTGTACAGACATATGACAGATTGATATACAGTGAAGTAAATAATTATTTGATCCCTTGCTGGTTTTGTAAGTTTGCCCACTGAAAAAGACATGAAGAGTCTATAATTTTAAGGGTATGTTAATTTTAACAGTGAGAGATAGCATATCAAAAATAAAATCAGAAAATCACATTGTCTAGAATAGATTATATGAATGTATTTGCATTTTGAATAGAGAAATAAGTATTTGATTCCACTGGCAATCAAGATTTAATACTTGATGTCACACAAACACTTCTTACCTTTCTGTTTTTGGGCAAAGGCAAATACACTGTGTGCAGAGTTATTAGGCAAAGGAGTATTTTGATCACATGATACTTTTTATACATGTTGTCCTTCTCCAAGCTGGTGTAGGCTTGAGAGCCAACTACCAATTAAGTAAATCAGGTGATATGCATCTCTGTAATGAGGAGGGTGTGGTGTAATGACATCAACACCCTATATAAGGTGTGCTTAATTATTAGGCAAATGCCTTTCCTTAGGCATAATGGGTCAGTAGAGAGATTTGATGACTGTGAAAAGTCCAAAATTGTGAGATGTCTTGCAGAGGGATACAGCAGTCTTGAAATTGCCAAACATTTGAAGCGTGATCACCGAACAAGGAAGCGTTTCATGGCAAATAGCCAACAGGGTCGCAAGAAGCGTGTTGGGCAAAAAAGGCGCAAAATAAGTGCCCATGAATTGAGGAAAATCAAGCGTGAAGCTGCCAAGATGCCATTTGCCACCAGTTTTGCCATATTTCAGAGCTGCAACGTTACTGGAATATCAAAAAGCACAAGGTGTGCTATACTCAGGGACATGGCCAAGGTAAGGAAGGCTGAAAAATGACCACCTTTGAACAAGAAACATAAGATAAATCGTCAAGACTAGGCCAAGAAATATCTTAAGACTGATTTTTCAAAGGTTTTATGGACTGATGAAATGAGAGTGACTCTTGATGGGCCAGATGGATGGGCCAGAGGCTGGATCAGTAAAGGGCAGAGAGTTCCACTCCGACTCAGATGCCAGCAAGGTGGAGGTGGGGTACTGGTATGGGCTGGTATCATCAAAGATGAACTTGTTGGACCTTTTCAGGTTGAGGATGAAGTGTAGCTCAACTTCTGGACCTACTGCCAGTTTCTGGAAGACAACTTCTTCAAGCAGTGGTACAGGAAGAAGTCCTTATCATTCAAGAAAAACATGATTTTCATGCAGGACAATGCTCCATCACATGCATCCAACTACTCCACAGCGTGGCTGGCCAGTAAAGGTCTAAAAGAAGAAAAAATAATGACATGGCCCCCTTGTTCACCTGATCTGAACCCCATAGAGAACCTGTGGTCCCTCCTAAAATGTGAAATCTACAGGGAGGGAAAACAGTACACCTCTCGGAACAGTGTCTGGGAGGCTGTGGTGGTTGCTGCACGCAATATTGATCGTAAACAGATCAAGCAACTGACAGAATCTATGGATGGAAGACTGTTGAATGTCATTATAAAGAAAGGTGGCTATATTGGTCACTAATTTTTTTGGGGTTTTGTTTTTGCATTACAGAAATGTTTATTTCTAAATTAAATTTTGTGCAGTTATATTAGTTTCACTCCCTCTTGCCCTCTCTCCCTTTCTCCCTCTCTCCCTTTATCTGATGCGGCCAGGGGCTGAAGGGAAACTCGGTCACCGGGTCTGCTAAATAGGGAGTCTCGGATGGACGGGATCCCGATGCCGTGCCCTGGTGATCAACAGGGGTAGATGTTGATGATGGGGGAGAGAGGTTATTTACAGGGGATCGTGACGCCACCTGTAGTTCCCGGTAATATGGTACCGGCAATGCCAGCCGGCCGCTGAGGTGATGGTTGGGCAGCAAAGTGTGGTACAGCTCCCCACAGGTGGAGCTTTACTTCAGGGCAGCAATTGAAGAAAGATGGTGAGAAAGTGCAGGGATGAAGATGGTGCTGCAGTTCTTACCCCTCTGTTGAGCTGCTGCTGATGCTGAGCCCTCTGGGCTGCGGCGGGAAGAAATACGGAAACCAGTTCAAGTTTAATTCCACTTTACTCGGTACCAGTTGATGGCATAAACAAAACACGGTACAGTTTGGTTTACAGGGTGGATGTTGCCAGCTCAGAGTCCCCCTTATGGAGTCTCTAGATGTCCTCTCTTAAGTCGTTCAGGGTCTCCTTCTTTCCTTCTCAGTCTTTCCCACCCTTGCAGAGCTCTCCCGCCAGTCCTGCAGTCTGTATATGGTAGGCTCAACTGGATCTGTACCGGTGCAGACGGGAACAGCAGAAACGCACAAGTTTCCCCTCCGCCACAAGGATTCAGTCCTCCACCTCTAGTTCATAACCGTCTTTTGGTCCTGAGGGGTGAGGTGCCTCTGTGGTGGTGTCAGCAACCCTGTTCTGTTGGGCCTGCAGCTCGTCGGTTTTGCAGTCAGGGCTAAACTCCTGGCTGCCTCAGCTTTCCGTGTTGCCGGTGCTCCCTCAACGTGACCAGCCGGCTCCTACCAGTCCTGGACCGTTGCCTTCTGTTCTGGGCCCCCCACTTGAAGATGGGGCTCCCTCCTCTCAGCTGGGCTGTCAGGCCTGACCTCTCTGTCTGCCTTCCCAGCACCATCTGAGGTAAACTAACTGTCAACTGTCAGTTACTTCTGCATCAACCCCTACGCTCCACCCCCTTTTGGGACCTATCAAAGTACTGGTTCCCTTTATTCTAGTGGACTATTCCTAGGTGTATGCATTTTCAGACTCCACAGGTTAAACCCTGAACTAGCAACTTACAAAGAATATTACATTTTATAATAAAGTGCAATACCACTGTGTGGTGCCTAGCTGCAGGGGCGCCACATATCCCTCCCTCCCTGTCATATATATACCAGGCAGTGGTACACAACGTCTGAAATTGTGCATGGTGATAGCACAATGTCAGGCATCCTATGTGCTCATCACTCCCGCCCGCTATTGTCTCTGGCTTCTCACAGCTTGTCACTGCTTCTCCTCGCCTGGATCACAGGTGAAAATCCCGTCCCTTCCAGTCTGCGCATTCCCGGTCTCCACTCACAGACTGCGGGAAGATGCAGGATAGGAGACCGGAACATATCTTTGCTACTGTGACTGTCATGACAATAGTGGTGATCTGACCTGGTCTCCTATCCTGGATTGTCTCACGGTCTGTGAGAAGAGGAGACTAGGGATGAGCGCAGACTGGAAGGGACCAGGCCTTCTCCTGTGACCGGGGCGAAGAGAAACAGTGACAAGCAGTGTCAGAATCAAAGTAATACAAGAATGGAATTGTAAAACATTGGCTAACCACTTTCAATTAATTTGTATTAAAATATTGTTGTTCATTATTTGCTAGATAATGCATATTAACCCAATTACGACCAATGACGAGTTTAGCCGTCATGAAAATATGTCAGTTCCCGCATCATGACGGCTAAACTCGTTATGGCTTTGAACTGTCACTGCTTGTAAACAAACAGTGACAGCTCAAATCTAACAGCTGTCAGTGACAGCTAAAGGTCAGGGGCAGAGGTGTAGGGACCCTTTTTACTGGTCCCCACACTCAGAGCGATGTGATCGGTCAGTCAATCTGACCGACCAATCACATCAAGATCGCGCAGGAAAGTGCTGAATATCAGCACTTCGCTGCATGATCTCTGCAGGAGCCGGGCTGTCAGCTGTCCCCGGCTCCTGCAATCATCCCCTGCACTCATCCCTCTTGTCCCCCTCTGTGTCCACCCCCCCCGCTCATCCCCCTGTCCCCTGCTATCACTGTCTGGGCCCCCCACGCTCATCCCCCCTTCCCCTGCTATGTCTGCCCCCGTTCCCCTATCCCCTCGGTCATCCCTATTGCCCCCGCCTTGTCCCGGGTCCCCCGCTGTCCCCCCTGTCCCCTGCTGATTCTGGGCCCCCCCGCCACCGCTGGTGACCGGCGGGAGGAGGTGATCACCAACCCGGTGGACACCTCTTCCCGCCACTTCCTCCACTCACCTCCTCCTGCCGCTGCTGCCGCCGCCTCCTCCTTTGCTCCTCCTGCTCCTCGACTCCTCTCCCCGCCGCTCTCACCATCCTTCCGGACCCGACGTCCGGTAAGTCCCCCTGCATGATCCCCCAGCAGGGGGATCCCTGATCCCCCATCCACCTGCTGGGGGATCCCTGATCCCCAATCCCCCTGCAGGGGGATCCCTGATCCCCCATCCCCCTGATGGGGGATCCCTGATCCCCCATCCCCCTGCAAGGGGATCCCTGATCCCCCATCCCCCTGCAAGGGGATCCCTGATCCCCCATCCCCTGCAAGGGGATCCCTGATCCCCCATTCCCCTGCGTGCGGATCCCTGATCCCCCATCCACCTGCAGGGGGATCCCTGATCCCCAATCCCCCTGCAAGTGGATCCCTGATTCCCCTGCAGGGGGATCCCTGATCCCCCATCCACCTGCAGGGGGATCCCTGATCCCCCATCCACCTGCAGGGGGATCCCTGATCCCACATCCCCCTGCAGGGGGATCCCTGATCCCACATCCCCCTGCATGAGGATCCCTGATCCCCCATCCCCCTGCATGGGGATCCCTGATCCCCATCCCCCTGCAGGGGGATCCCTGATCCCCCATCCCCCTGCATGGGGATCAAACTGCAGAAAGAGATCTGACAGCTCAGGTGCAGTGATCCAGTATATCACTGTGCCCAAGTTGTCAGATCGCTCTCTACATCTTGATCCCCATGCAGGGGGATTCCCCTGCATGGGGATTGAGCTGCAGAAAGCAATCAGTCAGCTCGGGTGCAGTGATCCAGTGGATCACTGAAACCAAGCTGTCAGGTTGTTTTCTGCAGCTTGCTCTCCATGCAGGGAATCCCCTTGCATGGGGACTGAGCTGCAGAAAGCAATCTTGACAGCTCGGGCGCAGTGATCCAAACTGTGCAGTGATCCACTGGATCACTGAAACCAAGCTGTCAGATTGTTTTCTGCAGCTTGCTCTTCATGCAGGGGAATCCCCTTGCATGGGGATTGATCTGCAGAAAGCAATCTGACAGTTTGTGCGCAGTGGTCCACTGCAAAGTGATCCTGGCTTTCAGACCACTGCACCCAAGCTGTCAGATCGCTTTCTGCAGGTTGCTCTCCATGCAGGGGATTCCCCTTGCATGGGGATCGAGCTGCAGAAAGCAATCTTGCAGCTCCGGCACGGCACCCGGGCTGCCAGATTGCTGCTCTGCAGTCAGATCCTCTTGCATGAGGATCGAGCTGCAGAAAGCGATCTTGCAGCCTCGGCGCTGCACCCGGGCTGCCAGATCACTGCTCTGCAGTCCGATCCTCCTGCATGAGGATCGAGCTGCAGAAAGCGATCTCGCAGCCCTGGTGCTGCACCCGGGCTACCAGATCGCTGCTCTGCAGTCCGATCCTCCTGCATAGGGATCGAGCTGCAGAAAGCAATCTCGCAGCCCCAACGCTGCACCTGAACTGCCAGATCGCTGCATGCAGATTAAGCTGCAGAAAGCGATCTCACAGCCCCGGTGCAGTGATCCACATAGTGGATCACTGCAAACGGGCTGTCAGATCGCTACTTTGCAGTCCGATCCTCCTGCATGGCGATCATGGGACCTTCGTTGTTGACTACGTCGGACGCGATCGAGCGTCATGGGACCTTCGTTGTGGACTACGTCGGATCTTTTTATAATAAAGATGGAGTCTGAATTTTGTTTGTGTTTTTTTTCAAAATAAAAATATTTTTCTCTGTGTGTATTTATTGACTACTTACCAGATATTCCTAATGGCGGGTCTAACATTGGCCCAATATAATCTCAGGCTTAGTGCCAGCTGCCAATAAAAAGCTGGCATTAACCCCTTTATTACACAGTTTTCTACTGGCACCAGGGCAACTGGAAGAGCATGGGTACAGCGCCAGAAAATGGCGCTTCAATGAATGCGCCATTTTCTGGGGCGGCTGTGGGCTGCAATTCGCAGCATGGGGGGCCCAGAACGCTTGGGCCTTTCCATGCTGAGGATTCCAGCCCCCAGCTGCCTAGTTGTACCTCGCTGGACCAAAATTATGGCGGAGCCCCACGTCATGTTTTTTTTCTAGAATTAGTTCTAGAAATAAAAAAAATGGGCTTCGCTGTATTTTTGGTTGCAGCCAGGTACAACGAGATAGCTGGGGGTTGCTGGCAGTCTGTAGCTGCCAAGTTGTACCTGGCTGGACCAAAAATATGGCGGAGCTCCACATCATTTTTTTTTTCGAGAATTAGTTCTAAAAATAAAAAATAGGCCTTCGCTGTATTTTTTGTAGCCAGCCATGTACAACTTGGTAGCTGGCTGACTGGAATCCTCAGCGTGGAGAGACCCAAATGTTGTGGGTCCCCCACGCTGCAAATTTCAACCCACCGCCATCCAATAAAATAGCGCATTCATTATAGGCGGCATTTTCTGGTGCTGTACCCCAACTCTTCCAGTTGCCCTTGTGCTGGTGGCACACGGGTTCTCCATATGTGACATGGTGTCCGCTAACAATTTCAATGGAAAATTAGCTCCAATTGTTAGCGGAAACCATGTTGCATATGGAGAGCCCCTCCCTGTGTGTCTCCACATTGGAGCTCCCCCACAAGTGACCCCATTTTGGAAACTAGACCCCCGAAGGAACGTATCTAGATGCATACTGAGCACTTTAAACCCCCATATGCTTCAGAAATTCATCCGTAAAATGAAAAAGCACTTTTTTTTCCACAAAAAAATTTATTTTTTCATTATTATGGATGAATTTGTGAAGCATCTGGGGGTTCAAAGTGCTCATTATGCATCTAGATATGTTCCTTTGGGGGTCTAGTTTCCAAAATGGGGTCA
Organism: Allobates femoralis; assembly: GCA_033576535.1. NCBI lineage: Eukaryota > Metazoa > Chordata > Amphibia > Anura > Aromobatidae > Allobates > Allobates femoralis. Next base: position 392,909,099 of record JARQOC010000005.1, read on the forward strand.
CTTGTGGGGGAGCTCCAATGTGGAGACACACAGGGACCCTCCAAACGTGACATGGTGTCCGCTAACAATTTGAGCTCTTTTTCCATTCAAATTGTTAGAGAACACCATGTCGCGTTTGAAGGGTCCCTGTGTGTCTCCACATTGGAGCTCCCCCACAAGTGACCCCATTTTGGAAACTAGACCGCCAAAGGAACATATCTAGATGCATACTGAGCACTTTGAACCCCCAGGTGCTTCACAAATTGATCCATAAAAATGAAAAAGCACTTTTTTTTTCCACAAAAAGTTTATTTTTTCATTATTATGGATGAATTTGTGAAGCATCTGGGGTTCAAAGTGCTCACTATGCATCTAGATATGTTCCTTTGGGGGTCTAGCTTCTAAAATGGGGTCACTTGTGGGGGAGCTCCAATGTGGAGACACACAGGGACCCTCCAAACGCGACATGGTGTCCGCTAACAATTTGAATGGAAAATGAGCTCAAATTGTTAGCGGACACCATGTCGCGTTTGGAGGGTCCCCGTGTGTCTCCACATTGGAGCTCCCCCACAAATGACCCCATTTTGGAAACTAGACCCCTAAGGAACGTATCTAGATGCATAGTGAGCCCTTTGAACCCCCAGATGCTTCACAAATTCATCCATAAAAATGAAAAAAACACCTTTTTTCACAAAAAATGTCTTTTTGTCTACATTTTTTCAGTTTCACATGGGCAAAGGGATAAAATACATCCCAAGATTTGTTGGGCAATTTCTCCTGAGTACACCGATACCTTATATGTTGTCATAAACCACTGTTTGGGCGCACGGCAGGGCTCAGAAGTGAAGGAGCGCCATTTCTAAAATTCAAATTGCGCTCCTTCCCTTCCGAGCCCTGCTGTGCACCCAAACATTGGTTTATGACCACATATGAGGTATCGGTGTACTCAGGAGAAGTTACCCAACAAATTTTAGGATGCATTTTATCCTGTTGCCCATGTGAAAATGAAAAAATTGAGGCTAAAAGAACATTTTTGTTACAAAAATTAAAATGTCCATTTTTTCCTTCAACTTTATTTTAGTTCCTGTGAAGCACCTGAAGGGTTAATAATCTTCTTGAATGTAGTTTTGAGTAGCTTGAGGGGTGCAGTTTTTGGAATGGTGTCACTTTTGGGTGTTTTCTGTCATGTACATCCCTCAAAGGGACTTCAAATGTGATGTGGTCACTAAAAAAATGGTTTTGTAAATTTTGCTGGAAAAATGAATAATTGCTGATGAAATTTGAACCCTTATAACGTCCTGCCAAATTTTTTTTTTTCTCTTCCAAAATTGTGCTGATGTGAAGTAGACATGTGGGAAATGTTATTTATTAACTATTTTGTGGCACATAACACTCTGGTTTAGCAGAATAAAAATAAAAAATTTGAAAATTGCTAAATTTTCAAACATTTTTCAAACTTTTTGATTTTTTCACAAATAAACGCAAAAATGATCGGCCTAAATTTAATACTAACATGAAGCCTAATATGTCACGAAAAAACAATCTCATAATCGCTAGGATCCGTTGAAGCGTTCCAGAGATATTACCTCATAAAGGGAGAGTGGTCAGAATTGCAAAAAATGATCTGGTCATTAAGCTACAAAGTGACTCGGTCCTTAAGGAGTTAAAGAATACTCCTCATTGGCTTGATTAGTCTGAAATTTAGCAGCATTAGCAATGTTCAAACCAATGAATTGTTGGCTCATCTCAATGTAGTATCTGAGCATCTGCATCACTTCAAGTGCAGGATGCCAGTCATACAAAAACCACATTTAATAGTAGAATGTTTCATGACTCGTACAAGTCTGTATTATATATTTTTGTAAGGAAAAATTGCAGAGTGATTACCGGTATTTTAAAGTATTTGGATCTGGAACCAAACTATACATTGATAACAATGACTCAAGTAAAAGTAAGTAAACATTTTTTCATGTATCTCATTGAAAAACATCCATGTCACATTGTCTTTGTTGATATCATCTTTATATACCTAACAGATGTTTAAGTTTTCATGTAATTAAAAACGTACAAGTCACCAGCGATCGATGATACCGATGCCCCTACTTTTAGCTGGATGAACTCTGAAAATCATAAATACAAAGAAATCCTAAAAATATCAAGATTTAGTACTTAGTTAATCACAGTCAATAATTTATATTACTTTTTGCTATACTTGTGTATATTATGTAGCTATGGCATGTACTTTGTAATTATAATCTTTGTATACATACATTATTGCTTAACAATGTATGTGAATGTGACTATATACTAATCACTTGGTAAATAATTGCTTTTGGAGCATAATAACTATTCTTTCTGTAGGTGTTTTTCTACATCATCTGAAGTTTATTGTAATACTGAAGTTTGCGCCATGTATAAGACTGGAGACAATGAAAAGAAAAAGAAAAGACTAATTAATTTCAATCCAATCCTACTGCATGCAAACAGTATCCAATCCAATCCTACCGGATGCAAGACTAAATTCATCTGGAACTAAATGAATAATGGAATATATATATATATATATATATATATATATATATATATATATATATATATACATATATATATTGTATATATATATATATATATATATATATATACGGTACATATATATATATATATATATATATATATATATATATATATATATATTGTATATATATATATATATATATATATATATATATATATATATTACTTAGTGCAAATTATTCAAAACAGTGCAAACAACATTTGAGGATAAGGGTCTTGTCTGTCCTTATAACTGATGGAACTGATGGGGCATAATAATATATACAGTTAACTGTGGGGTAATTAACATTATAAACTAGAGTAGACGTGATTAGTAGGGGTATAACTTTCAAATGTTCCTTGTGCTTCCTCTTTATGATACTTTATGATCAAAATACAAAAAAAGACAGACATGCCAGCTATTTGGCTGCCTATTTGTTGAACATCTCTATGTAATCTCAGAATTTTTGTCGCTTATAGTCTTCATCTTACTGAATCCAATTTGTTTTTTTTACTTTAAGGTCTTCGGTCTACTTTATTCCTGAAGTTAAATTGGTTCTTGTACATATAAAGCAAAAATAAAGCAAAAATAAATAGACAAATATCTCCGGTTAGTCAAGGTCTATCTTTAAAAGAATTAAAAAATACAACATAATAATTCAATCTACACTGGCATTCGTGTTTTTCTAGTTATATTCTAAAATAAAATCTGATTCATAGATGGATCAGCCACTTCATTATGGCAATGAGGAGTTGAATAATCACTAAGGTCCAGAATATGGTGCCGCAATGCAGTGAGAACTTACTTCTATCTCATCATTTACAAGTGCATCTCAATGAATTAGGATATCATCAAAAAGTTAATTTATTTCACTAATTCAATACATAAGTAAAATACATATATTATATAGAATCATTACAAACAGAATGATCTATTTCAAGTGTTTATTTCTGTAAATGTTGATGATTATGGCTTACAGTCAATGAAAACCCAAAAGTCATTATCTCAGAAAATTAAAGTAGGGAGGATCAAGGGTTAACAACTGTCCTGCCGTATTCCATGAAACATCAAAGGGTGAATATAATATTGATTTATTAGTCAACGAGTTTTAGGGTTCCCAGAAACGCCCTGAAACGTGGCAATGATTTTTGATGATATTCTAATTCATTGAGATGCGCTAGTACCTGCTTTTTCACAACTTAAATTAAAAAAAAAACTATACATCTTTGGTATGTACATACTCATTCTGATCTGGAGAGTCATATTGCCAGGTCAAAAAATAAAAATGAAATTAAACTTCCCCCAGAAAATTAGCCTGGAGTGAAGAGGTAAACGTTTTTAGGAAAATATATTGATTGATGCTTTATCTTCTACTTTATGAAAATGTTTTATTGACTCAAAGAGTTGTATATATCATAGCAACTACATTTCTTTTATGTTGCATTTTAATTTAATTTTTTTTTATTTCACTAAATATTTTGCTTCGATTCTTCTTTAAGGGCTGGAGGCAACAGCACCAAATGTGACTATTTTAGCGTCATTCAAAAGAGATGTGAAGGCAAAAAGCTCAATTTTACTGTGCAACTTGCAGAACTTCTTCCCTGATGCAATTCAAGTGGCGTGGACTGTAGAAGGCTACAATGGGGAGCTGACATCTGAGCAGGGGGACATTATAACCGATGCATCCAGTCATATGTCCTCATTGTACACCTGGATTACAGTAAAAGAATCTGATATAGGCAAAATATATACATGCAAATACAAACACGAGAAAACTGGAAATGAGTGGCAAAAAGTAGAGTATGATACAGGTAAATCTTATCTTTTACAAACTATTCTTGTAATAATTCTGCAACTATTCAATAACATAAAAATAGTACAATGTTAAAAGTCATTAGTAAACTGCCTTTCAACATAGCAGAATCTGACATTTTCCACTATTGCTGTTTTAAATTAAAAAACCTGTGCAAGAGGTATTTGAATTAAAATGTTGTGACACAACCATCAACCATCATGCAATAAATTTACTCTAATGCATATTAGAAAGCTGGCATAAATTGTACCAATGAGCTGGCATTGCTGCCTTGTACTGATACATTGACAGCCCAAAGATGTGCAAGATTTACAAAATACTAACCTGGTTTATCCTTACTTCAGTGGGATTTTCAAACTTGACTAATATGGGTAGGGTAGAGTCATACTAGCTAATGACTCGCATTGCACTCGGCCCCAAGTTAGACAATGGTGCAGCTCAAATCTGCAAATTTTTCCTCAGCCTTAATTGGACTAAGGGAACAAATCACAGCATGCTGCTATTGTAAGCGAGTTTCGGCTCACTCGCACCCACATCTGACTGCACTTGGATGTCGACATACGCCGAGACTGGCAATGGAGGAGATGGAGAAATTAATCTCTCCCTCCTCTCCACACCTGTGATTAGATAGCAGGATCTGATCACAATAGATCAGAGGTCCCCAAATCCAGGCCTCAAGGGCCGCCAACAGTGCATGTTTTCAGGATTTCCTTAGTATTGTTCAGGGCTTGGAATCATTACCTTTGCAGATGATCATATTAGCACCTGTGCAATACTAAGGAAATCCTGAAAACCTGAACTGTTGGCGGCCCTGGAGGCCTGGAGTTGGGGACCTCTGTTATAGATGATGCTCGGTCAGACTCGCAGAAGAACCTGAGCCAAGTGTCATTAGCATATCGCATCTGATGCTCTCACCGGTCTAAATGTAAGTTCTGATGTGTTTCATTAAGGTATTATGTATGTTTCAAGGTAATATTTGGTACTAATCATTTTTAAAGGGGTATTCCCTTAATTGATAGTTATTCAAACTTTGCAATATCAGGGAGTTCAACTGCTGGGATCCCCAGTGATCAGAAGAAATGAGATCTGCAGAGTTCTATCTAAATGGAATAAAGATGTTCATGCTGAAATCTCTGCTCCATTCATTGTTTAATCGGCTGCTGGAAAAAAGCAAAGGATAATGCTCAGTTTTGCAGCGAGATCTCCAATGATCATTTATTTTGGATAATTTTAAATTGTGCCAAAACTCCATAATATACGTTTATAGTAGTCAGACCTTTTACTGTTACAGAGCTTTAACCCCCCTGTAATGACATATCGATAAATTATAAAATGGTAGCTGCCTAGGGGAAATAAGTTGTGTGCTGACCTGTATAAAACTAATAGATTGGTACCATTAACAGTTCAGTACAATTCTTACATAACCTGCATGAATAATTTACTTTATAATAGATGATGTTTTGGGTCTTTGCTAAGGCTCCATGCACTGTCATCTTTATTAACTGTTACAATAAAGAGGCTTATTTATGAAAAAATGTGGCATATAACTTCCATAAATCCACAAATGCCACAGGCTGTCAGGGTATGTTTGGAGTCGTAGTATCGCTCCAGCTGGAGAGACATTAGTTGTGACCATTTCCTACAGTCTATGGCCCTACTTTATGACGTCCTGAAGAACGTTCGAATTCAGAACATCTGCAAATTACTTCTCAAAATATTTTATTCTGTATATTTAATTCTGTATATATTAATAATTTAATGTTTTACAGAACATTTAAAGGATGACAACAGCTGTACATATACTTCAGGTAACTATTTTTGTTCAACTACATATTTCAACTTGTTTCATGTAAAATATTTTTGCATGAAAGGGTTGGGTGTTATATCTTGAGAATTTAAGGTATATTACACATATATGTGTCCAATAGATGAAAATCCCACAAGTTGATAAATCATAAATGTATCAGATTAGAGATGTCCTTTCAAACTGGAATAAATGTAATTATGAATCTTGAATAAACAACTCCATATACATTTAATTTTCTCACCAAAATAAGTCTTTAACATATGTCATACTTGGGCTTATTATATATGTTAATAAAGGGAATCCTTTTCTTAGCACCTCCTTGATGAGCCAGAGCGGAGAGCCAACAAAAACTATGTTTCCTGCTTTGGCACTTTATTCTAGAATATTTGAAAATAAATGTATGGTAGAATACGGAAATAAGTCAATTTATTAAAAGTGTATCCTGAGAATATAATACAGATAGCTAAAATGGGAATATCTTATCATTGTTGTAAAAACACCAAGCTACAAATCCAAGCTGTTTTTATTTGTTTTATTTTACAGGCAGCATGCAAACTTTCTGATACGCCACGTTTATTTTGTACACCAAGTGTGTATGTGTGTGTACATAAATCTATGCATATACAAATATATACACACACTATATACACTATGCAAATGATGCCAAAATTGAAAAAATGTTCAAGACAATGTTTAAAAATGTCTTCAGTATTCATTCAGTATGTTCTATGAGCACTTCATGCAGAAATACACATACGTACAAAATAAAATTTGGCATGTTATCAATTAGGTTATTAATGGCTCTCAGAGGAATATTTGTCATGCTGAACACACTTGGGCATGCAAATCATTATGATCCCCTGCTGCAAGCCAAACAGTACTGTGCAGTCATATGTGGGGTATTGCCACATTCAGGTGAAATTGCGTAACATATTAGAGGCATTTTTGCCTATTCCCTTTGTGAAAATTGGAAATCTGGGGTTAAAACAAGATTTTAGTGAAATTATTCTTTCTTCCCAATAGTATAATGTTTTATGAAACACCTGTGGTACCAATATGCTGACTGCAACCCTAAATTAATTAATTGAGAGCCACAGTTTGTAAACTAGGGTCACTTCTGGGGGATTTATGCTTTTCTGGCATCAAGGACTTTGCCAATGTAACACGGCGACCCCAAAACCAATCCAGGAAATTCTGAGGTCCAGTATGGCGATACTTACCTCCTGAGCTTGGCACTGTACCTGAAACGTAGTCCCTGATTACATGGAGAATATTGGCACACTCTGGAAAAATTACACATTAAAGTCTATGGTCCATTTTTTCTTATTAGCCCTAATAAAAATTAAAAACTTGGTTCTAAATCAACATTTAAGTGAAAAAAATGTAATTATTCTTTCTTCACCACCCAACGATAAAAAATTCAGTGACATATCTGTGATGTCAATGTGCTCATTGCACCCCTAGATGAGTTAATTGACTTTTTTACTATGTAAAATTGGGTAAATTGTGGGGAGTCTACTTTTCTGGCAACCATTTCAACTAAATCTGAAGTCCAATATGGTGCTCCTTCCCATCGGAGCTTTGCTCTGTGCCTCAAAGTAGTTGTCGATCACATATGGGGAATCAGTGTACTCAAGAGAAATTGGAGAACAAATTATATGGTGCACTTTCTACTGTTAACCTTCTGAAAATACCAGATTGCGGGCTAAAACAAATTTATTGTGGGAAAAAGTTATTTTTTCTATTTTCACAGCTCAATTTTCTAAAATTCTGTGAAGCGCCTGGGGGTTCAAAGTGCTCAACATATATCTAGATAAATTCTTTGAATGGTCTAGTTTCCAAAATGGGGTCACTTATGGGGGGTTTCCACTGTTTAGGCACATCAGGAGCTCTCCAAACATGATATGGTGACTGCTAATAATTCCAACCAATCTCGTCAAATGGTCCTCCTTCTCTTCCGAGCCCTACCATGCACTCAAACAGTAGTTTTACACCACATATTAGGAATCAACATACTGAAGAGATACTGCACAACAAATTGCTGAGTGCAATTTTTTCTGTTACACTTGTAAAAACAAAAAAAATTGGAGCTAAAAGAACAATTTTGTTGAAAAAAATGTGATTTTTCTATTTTCACCGCTCAGTGTTCTAACATTCTGTGAAGCAACTAGGGGCTCAAAGTACTCATCACACATGTAGATAAATTCCTTGAGGGGGTCTAGTATCTAAAATGTGGTTTCTTGTGTGGGGTTTCTAATGTTTAGGCACATCAGGGCTTTATAAACTTGGTCCTTAAAAATGGTTTTATAAATTTTGTTTGAAAAATGAGAAATTGCTGATAAACATTTAACTTTTCTAACTGATGCAAAGTAGACATGTGGGAAATATTATTCATTAACTATTTTGTGTGACATTACTCTTTTGTTTAAGGGTATAAAAATTAAAATCTTGGAAATTGCTAAATGTTCTACATTTTTTCCCAATTTCCAATATTTTCACATATAAACACAGAAAATATTGTCCTCTTTTTACCACTAACAGAAAGTACAAGCACTGGATTTCAGAGAGTCACACTGCACATGATGAAAAGGGCAAAAGCTTCAGAGGTGCACTGACACTGCTTAAATGAACTGTTTTCCAGGAGCTGCAGTGATGCTAGGTTATGTTAATTATGTTATCATGTATGAAGGGGTGTGATAACAAGGAAAAACGGCCAACTAGTCTGGGGCAACAACGCCCCTTCAACTAGATAAAGCTTCAATTAGCATAGAAAAAACAGAGGTAATAAATGCTTTTTTTACACACTGAGTTTAGAGAATTAAGTTAAATAGTGCTTGTTAGGATGTGCCCACATATGCCGATATTTTCTCACCACAGATCTTGGTTAGAAAAGTGGCAGTGTGTCATGCGAAAGTCAGGTGTTTTGACATCTATATGACATGTGTATTTCATTTATATGACTGGTTTCACACTGCAGTTTTTTTCCTGATCAGGTTTGATCAGGTTTGTGTGCCAAAACCAGGAGAGGAACCAGGAGAGCAACTTGCAGAGAAAAACTATAATTGAAAGATTGACACCTGTTCTGGGTTTTGGAGACACTCCTGGTTTTGACACACAAACCTGATCGAACCTGATCAGGGAAAAAACTGCAGTGTGAAACCAGCCCATGCCATGTATAAGAAAGTTTTCATATCCCTGCGTAACCTGAAGACTGATGTGGATCTGACAGCAGATGGCGATCTCAACATTGTGATGTCTTTAGCTAAAAAGATCAAACCAGGACTTCACTCGTTTTAAATAATGTGTAAAAAAATGAGTAGGGCTTCACAGTATTTTTCAGGCTCAACACAGATAAAGCGGACAGCTGCGAGCTGCCACCCTAAGCTGGCTAGTTACACTTTGGCTGGCAAAAAAAGTGTGGGGCTTTGCCATATTTTTAATTTCCTGCCAAAATAAAATAAGGCAGCTGGGGTCAGGTATTCTCAGCATGGTGGGGATCCATCGTTATAGGGCCACCCCACGCCATAGAATAGCAGCCCACAACTGCCCCAGGATTTGGAGCATTCATTAGAAGCACCAAATCTTGGTGCTTTACCCGGCTCTTCCAGTTGCCCTAGTGCCAGTGGCAAACTGGGTAATAAGGGGTTAAATCCAGCTTTGTATTGGCAGCTGGCACTAAGCCCAAGATTCATCATGTTGGGCCAATGTGAGACCCAGGCATTATAAATCTCTACTAAATAGTAAATAATACACAACACACAGAGACAAATCATTTTATTAGAACAAAAATACAAATGCAAATCTTGACTCCACCTTTATTACTCCCACATACCCTCCATGATCCACTGTGACTTCTCATCTCAGCTGGCAAGCATAGAATGAGTGAACGAAGACCTGCAGCTGGGAAAGTGATGAGTCACAGAGGTCACCTGAGAATAGCACAGGTAATCATAGTGCCCACTAACCATAGTGGTTATCATGGTTCCCTGAACTGTGTCCTATACAAAAAAGGTGGGGGAACAAGAGGCGCAATAGTGCCCTATCACTAGTGGTGAGTGGTCTAATGCAATTACACTCACCTATTCCAGTTGTGAGACCCACAACTGGTTTAACAGCATAACACAGTATCAGATGCTGCAGGACCTCCACCGACCACTCCAACGTGGAAAAACTGCCAGAAAATATGGGAAGCAAGGTGTACCACGGTCCGCGCTGCTGAGTCCACAAAATCACCTGGGATGCAAGATGGTGTAGCAGTATACTTCTTTATTCCTTCCTACGCGTTTCGGCGCCCTTCCTGGCACCTTCCTCAGGGTTTCAGATGAAGTGGACAGATGTTAGCTGCCATCCCCTGTTGCTTAGTTTTACCTTGGCTGGCAATTAAATAGGGTGAATCCCTACGCTTTTTTTTTTGTTAACCAAGGTTTAACTAGCCAGCTGAGGGTGGCTGCTAGCAGCTGTCCGCTTTATCTGTGCTGAGACTGAAAAATACTGCGAAGCCCTACATATTTTTTTCCCATTATTTATTTATTTTACACACATATGATGGCAGGTTGGTTGCCATACAGTAATGTGTATGACAACTAAGCTCGGACACTGTACAGATTGTGGAACTGCAGCCTGATTGCAAAAGCCAATCACAGATGTTCTCACTGAGCGTGAGCATCTGTAATTGGCTATTGCCAGTCAGTGAAGTGAATATGCATGAAGCTTAATGGGTGGCCCTGGAAGCAGCAGTGGGAGACTGGTAAGATGATCTAGCTATCTTATCATTGATATAATCTATCTATCTAGCTATCTATCTGTATTTTCTTTTTACAGCATGAAAATGACCATACTAAAAACGCTGTCTCAGTGCTGTGCGTGTGCTATGCGATTTTTTATCGCACCCATGTACATGCATTGGCAGAATCTTGGCAATATCCACAGCCATATGCACCCTGCTGCAAATGTTTCTTATTCCCATTTCTCGCTGAGGAAAAACTCGCATAATGTGCATTTCACTATAGTTTAACATCAGGGCGAGGGCAATCTGATGTTTTATCGAATTGCACTTGCCGAGTTTTTCCGCAAATGTCAGCGCACTCTTAGGCAGGGAATTTTGTTGTGCAAATGTGAATGCTGCTGGCTTGGATTGTAGAAGGGACCTGACAGGTAACCTTTAAAAACATTGCAATATAAAACATTTTACCATTATACTCGCGTATAAGCCGAGTTTTTCAGCCCAAAATTTGGGCTGAAAAGTCCCTCCTCGGCTTATACGCGAGTATAAGGCTTCCCCCGGAGGTATACAGGCCCCCCCATCAAGATCCAGGGCCCCCCCCCCTTGCGCGGCACAGGAAGCCGGAAGCCGGAAGACGCGGAATGAAGCCCGGGATCGTCATGTCGGCAGTGGGGACGGCGCGACAGGACACTGATAAGTATGATTTTACTTTACAGGTTTGCCGCGCAAGGGGGGGGGCCCTGGATCTTGATGGGGGGGCCTGTATACCTCCGGGGCTGCTGCTGTATACACCCCTGGGGCTGCTGCTGTATACACCCCTGGGGCTGCTGCTGTATACACCCCTGGGGCTGCTGCTGTATACACCCCTGGGGCTGCTGCTGTATACACCCCTGGGGTGGCTGCTGTATACTACCTAAGGGCTGCTGTATATACCTCTGGGGCTGCTGTATACACCACTAGGGCTGCTGTATACACCACTAGGGCTGCTGTATACACCACTGGGGCTGCTGTATACACCACTGGGTCTGCTGTATACACCACTAGGGCTGCTGTATATACCTCTGGGGCTGTATATACCTCTGGGGCTGCTGTATACTACCTCTGGGGCTGCTGTATAGTACTACTGGGGCTGTATATACCTCTGGGGCTGTTATATACTACCACTGGGGCTGCTGTATACACCTCTGGGGCTGCTGTATACTAACCACTGGGGCTGCTGCTGTATACTACCACTGGGGCTGCTGTATATACCTCTGGGGCTGCTGTATACCACACTGCTGGGGGCTGTATACCTGTGCTGGGGTCCACCCTTGGCTTATACACGAGTCAATAGGTTTTCCCAGGTTTTGGGGGCAAAAGTAGGGGGGTCGGCTTATACACAAGTATATACGGTATACTAACAGTCCCATCTTTTATTTTCAATCTTGCAGGTTGTACAGATGATGCAGAAAAAATACCAGTGATCATTCGGACAGCACAGCTCTTCTATGCTTTACTTCTTTTAAAAGGCTTCATGTATTCTCCACTCCTGCTATTCTATAAGTATAAAGCACGAGAATTAATGCTTCCTTCCAAATTGAGTACATAATGCACAAGAAAAAAATATTGTCAGTTAAAGAGGAACAATTGCTGGATTTTTTAATTAAACTGAGTACATTCTCCATTTGGCGCTGTTCCACTGATTCTTGAACAGTTTCTCTTTTTTTTCTGTGATCCTCCAAAGTTATGTTTTCCAGTAAAAATGGTGCAAATTTTATTTTCAATCAATTGGAAAATACCACAGAATTTTATTGTGACAGCAGCTCTGTTTTGACTGGTTAACATCAGAGAAGAATAAGTTAATGTCCCGAGAAGTCTGGTGGTATGCCTCGAATTGGCTGAAAGGGAAATGTACTCCTTTATTGCCAGGAGCCACAGCTTTGGTACAGAAGAGCACTATTCAAAACATATCTAGAATCAATAAATGAGAACAAACTGGAGAAAGTAATATGTTTAACTAAATTAAATCCACAGAAAGTTAATCTTTAAAATAAACTTGCTTCTGAGTTATGCAATAGTATTACACTTTTATATTTACTATTATAACAATACCAAATATACTGGTAATAAAATATTATTCGATGAAATTTCATTGGTAATCAGAAAATCTGTCAAACAGGGAATCACAGGTTGTATTACTGTATTTTTTTGGACTGTAAGACGCACAGGACCATAGGACACACCAAGGTTTTAGAGGAGCAACATAGGGGGAAAAAAAATTTGAAGCAAAATATGTGGTCATGACACACTGCTATTGGGGGAGGGGATCTGCTGCTGACAATGTTATTAGGGTAGTATCCCCCGATTCTGTCATAATGTCCACCATCCTGGACCGCTTACGGGTATTTTTTGTCTTCCATCCTGGTATATGTTCCCCATTCTGATATATATGTCCCCCATCCATTTTGGTATATGTTTCCATATCCTGCTATATATGTCCTCCATCCTGACATACGATTCCAATCCTGATATATGTTCTCTATCCTGGTATATGATCACCCATCCAGGTATATATATCCCTTATACTGGTGTATACTGTATGATCCCCAATCCTGGTATATATGTGATCCCCCATCCTGGTATGATCCCACATATTGGTATGTATGGCCCCCATCCTGGTGTTTATAATCCCCCATCCTGGTATATGTCTGAAATAAAGACATATACCCACCTTACATACGATCCCCCACCCAGGTATGCAGTGGCGTAATTTGAAGCTCATGGGCCCCAATGCAAAAGCTCCAACGGGGCCCCCAATTGTTACAAATCTTTAACAGCAATAGTCTTTTTCTATAGGCCAAAGGGACTTTTGGGAACCCCCAGGCTCCGGGGCCCGGGTGCGATCACAACCCCTGCATTTGTTGTAGTTACGCCCCTGCTGGTATGTATGACCCCCATCCTGGAATATGTCCCTTTTTCTGGTATATATGATCCCCCATCCTGGTAACTATGGCCCTCATCCTTGAATATGGTCCCCATCCTGGTATCTATGATTTCCCATCAAGGTGCACACATAAAAAAATAAACAATCATACCCAATGTCCATCACCGCCATGTTTGTTCACCTGTCATGTGCAGTAGCCGTGTGGGTGTCCAAACATGGCAACCGCAAGTATGCGAGCCTGCCCCCATCGTCACCTCGCAGGGCTGGCTCACATCCTTCCCTACTTCGTATATTTTTATATAGAGAATTTTTATACTACTGAGGAACCCAGTGTTAATTATTATGATTACAACAAAGCACTTTAAATTACTAGGTTTGTTAAAGGGAATCTGTCAGGTCAAAAATCCATATGCAACTGATATCATTTTCTAATTCCTCTCTCTAAGCTCTCTCTATTCATGTATTTGTATTATTTATACTTTCCTCCTATCCTGTGTTAACTTCAAAATAAAAGATTAATTCCATCTGTCAATCACAGTGAGTGATCACTTTCTTCTCTGCTGCCCACTCCCCAAGGAATGAATATTCATGCATCACTACACTGCCCTGCCCTCCTCTGATCTGTATGCTGTGTGTGGTTGGCTCATTAGGAGCAGGGACTCTTTGCAGACAAAGGAGAGGAGAGGAGGTGTGTGCTCTTAGCAGATGCACATCTGACATTTTCATTGTGTGAATCAGGCATGTGTGTAGTGTGTACTCTGAGATATTTCTTTGTGTTTATATTAACATTTGATCAATTGCTTAGCAGATACACACATTACATGTATGCAGGAAAACCAAAGATCATAAATACAGAAATCGCTCACAGGCAGCACAGGCTAGTGATGTTACTACAAGAGTTGTAGCACAAAACACCTCCCCAGCAGCCTGCAGAAGCCTGAGATTATGTAACTTCAGCACAGAGGGGAGGGACAGAATATCAGCTTAGATAGGCATGGTTATTTAAAAAAAAGTTTACTTACTGTGACTCTTCACTAGTCCGGTCAATTAATTTTACAGCTGCCTGCAGGGTGTGAGGGTACTTATTGCAAGAGAACTACAAAGAGTACATTAATGATTTATACATATCCTGAAAGGTCTTTCCGAGCACAATTTAAGGGTATTATTAGTATTATACTGAAAAATGACCTGACAGAGTCCCTTTAAGTGCAGTACAATTTACCTGTTCTTTACAGATGGATCACATAAACTGTAATCAGCCTCTAATACTAGCATCATTGCTTTTTTCCAGGACTACTCGTGAGACAACAAAAATTGTGCCAAATAAACACCTAGTCTAATATACAATCTATTTTTAAGTATTATACAACACTTAAGATATTAGAATAGGAAAGCTGATAATACGTATGATTTCTGCTATCAATGGAGATTTGACTTTTTTTACAATGTATATTTAGTTGTTATGTAGTTGAAAAAATGCTTTTGTATACTATAAGTGCAAAATACAGAAAACAAATCACTCAAAACACATTGCAAGGGACTAGGTAAGAATAAAGGTAGATAAGAAGAAGGCAGTTGTAAAAAGAAATAACTAAATAATTTTAATATGTGCTCGTAAACACCCACTGAAATGTAAGAAGTTGCATCTCGTTCAATTTTCAAACAGATAACTAATTGACCACAATGTGAATATACCACAAACAGCATTTTCTCATAGTACTTAGACACCAAGCAAATGTACACTACATTCACCACAGTGTTGAAACAGGAAACATATGATGGTTAGAGATATCAGATCTCAAATAGATTCCACTTTTTTATTTTACGGTTGGTAGCTGTAGTATTTGCACATCATGTAGCATTTAAAGACTTGTCTACCTTTGAACATTATCCCTTTCCAACTGCTTCATTGATGTGCTGGGTTTGCATCTTTCCTTTTGACCAAGAGCAACATCTTTATGGAGTTTGCAAATTCTCCCAGTTTTGCATGGGTTTTCTGCATGTATTCTGGTTTAATTTATAGATGATCATTTTTTTACTATTACTTTTTTAGCTGTGAAATGTGTTGGTTTGTGTGTTCCTTATGATGGAGAACTGTAACACACATGGAGAGCCATTCTTTTACTAAGGAAGGAATATGAATACGTGTGGACATTCAAAGTTGCGAAATTGCTTTAATTGGTTATATAGTATGAAAACAAGCAAGCTGAAAATTGACTTCCTTTTTCTATCTGCTGTCATTCTCCTGCAATAAGACGTTTTCACCTTCATAGTGAACAGCTGGTTTCCATGGAGGTCGACCAATAGTGCCTGGCCAAACCCTGGCAGAAACTATGCAGTATCTAAATTCTAGGCAAAGGATTAAATCCTTACATATCAATAACCTCTCTCCACCACACTATGTTCCATACAGCAGCCAGTTGCTCACATCCCTCACCTCCATCCCCTCCCTCTCAGCTTCTTTCAAGCTGCTTCTATAAGTATTGCAAAATCGCCAGCCTGCAGCATCAGTTTCTTACAATGCTGTTCTCTAAATCATGGTTCACATTTTTCTCTACTGTGTGCTTGTTCATAAGCAATATTATCACTATATATAAATACAGTGAGAGCAATATATACTTCAGAACAATCAACTGGTAGCTGAATGTGTTACAGCAGAACCTTTGCTGAGCTTTTAAGTACTACTACTGCAGCTACAGCTCTGCTCACCAAAACTATCACTGGAGGAGGAAAGCCTGTCCTGCCAGAAACCAGGAAATAAAGATACTATAAATACACTGAGAATGTAGAGCAGAAAACAGATCCAGCAGAAAAAAATAACTAATATATTAAAAACTAAATGTATTAAAAACATGTTAAAAAGCAGAAAGGCCATTAAAAAAAGTGAGGCTATATAAAACCTTATAACCTTTCACGTTTCAAACTATAAGTTAGTCCTTCTCATAGGTGAAGCATTAAATTCAAAAACAGCATATACCGTATATACTCGTGTATAAGCCGAGTTTTTCAGCCCAAAATTTGGGCTGAAAAGTCTCCCCCTCGGCTTATACACGGGTCTATATGGGGGCCCATGGTGTGGTGGCTGTGGTGGGGGCTGTGGAGGCTGCAGGAGGCGGGGGGGGGGGGCTGCTGTATGAGCGGCCCCGTCACGTGGGCCGCTCATTAAATATGCACTGCTTCCCCCTGTCAATCAGCGGCAGGGGGAAGCAGTGCATATAGCCCCCAAATGCTGGCACTCACCCCCCCTTGTAAGGGCCCCCCACTGGTTATATTACCATCCCGGTCTTCTGATCAGCGCTGCTCCTCGGTGCTCCGCGGTGCTCCGTCCGTCCGTCCTGCTGCATCCGGGATCCCGGATGTAGCAGGACGGACGGACGGAGCACCGCGGAGCACCGAGGAGCAGTGCTGATCAGAAGACCGGGATGGTAAGAGAAGCGGGGGGGACCTTGCAAGGGGGGGGCGAGTGCCAGCATTTGGGGGCTGCTGGGGACCCCCAGGGGGCTGCTGGGACCCCCTGGGGGCTGCTGGGGACCCCCAGGGGGCTGCTGTGTACCCCCTGGGGGCTGCTGGGTACCCCCTGGGGGCTGCTGGGTACCCCCTGGGGGCTGCTGGGTACCCCCTGGGGGCCTGCTGTATACCACTGGGGCTGCTGTATACTACCACTGGGGCTGCTGGGGCTGCTATATACTACCACTGGGGCTGCTGTATACTACCACTGGGGCTGCTGTATACTACCACTGGGGCTGCTGTATACTACCACTGGGGCTGCTGTATACTACCACTGGGGCTGCTATATACTACCACTGAGGCTGCTGTATACTACCACTGGGGTTGCTGTATACTACCACTGGGCCTGCTGTATACTACCACTGGGAGGCCTGTATACCACTGGGGGGGGCCTGTATACCACACTACTGGGGGCTGTATACCTGTGCTGGGGTCCACCCTCGGCTTATACACGAGTCAATAGGTTTTTCCAGATTTTTGGGGCAAAAGTAGGGGGGTCGGCTTATACACGAGTATATACGTAACCATTGCTGCAAATGGGAAAAGAAAAATACCCAAATTTAGAGAGATTGGCAAAACATATAATAAATAGCATTATTCCACAAAACAGAGATTCAATAAATTCATAAGATGGATGAAAAATACAGGTGATGCAATAACCTAAAATATATGCAGTAAATCATTGTGGTAGTTGAGGCGCCATGCATCAAGTGTGAGGATCCACTTGGGTTCCTTAGTAAGTAGAGATGAGCCACCACCCTAGGATTTGTCGAATTGGGGGTGTTTCGTCGAATGTTCATCGAACACCGTTGAACACCATTGAAAACAATGCAGGCAAACACAAACACATACAAACACATAGAAAACACATTAAAAACACATTCAAAGGTGTCCAAAAGCTGATAAACTACTCAGAAGACACAACAAACACATGGAAAAGTGACAAGTACATATAGTTATGCGAAAAGAAATGAGGTGGAGGAGTAAAAGGAGGAGGAGACACAGATATAGGCATGTCATGTCATTCTAAAATCATGTAAAACACAGCAAGGGAACTCCAACAAGAGTCTCCATTTTTTCCAAAAATGTGGGCACAGACACCACTTAATTGACATCAATTGCCCCACAGTTGCAAGCTTAAAATGGTTGGTGAGGTGACTTTCATGCAGCACATTCAAACATCCATAAGCCTTTAGTCTCCCCATGTTATCTGTAAGATTTGTCACCAAAATCTAAATAGAGGCCAAAAAATCAATAGTTTGAGTACTTCATGCATGAACCATCACATGGATATGAAGCATAAGTCGCAGTGGAAAGCTCACTGTGCTACAATGCGGCCTAGCAGGCTGGGCCAACCACGTCTGCCCCATCAAGTGCATCCGTGGCCTCTTCATCCTCTGTGATTGTGGGGACAGCTGTCACACATGCTTTTGGATGCAGACCTTCCACCTCTTTACCCGCAATAGCCAGTGTGATTGGCAGGTCGTCAGTTCTCTTGGAAGTGGAAACACCTGCTGGTGTTGAGCGCTGTCAGACATCGAGAGCACCACCTTTGGATGAAGGCAACATAATATCTCCGCCTGCACCCTCCTCACAGATGAGCAGTTTGCTGGGGACACCCTACTCAACCCCATCTCAGCACAGCAGCCAGCTCTCGGTCGCTCAGATGCGGACAAGTAAAAGACCATTTCCTCCTAGCCATGACAAAGCTAAGTGGTTGAATTTCACCATCTGCAAGCTGTTGGCTACAGAAATGTTGCCTTTCTGCCTGGTGGACACAGGATTTTCGAGACCTTATGTTTGTCGCAGTGCCCCAGTACCAGATGCCCAGTCGCCACTGCTTCTCAAAGAAAGCTGTGCCTGCGCTACACCAGAATGTCGCACACAACATCACCGCTTCCTTGAGAAACTCTGTGTGTGACAGGGTGCATTTCACCACAGACACTTGGACCACTAAGCATGGACAGGGGCGTTACATCTTGGTGACTGGGCACTGGGTAGCTGTGGTGACAGCAGGAGAAGGGGCTGCTGTCCAAGTCTTGCCGTCCCCACGAGTTGTGCGTCAATCTTCTGTATGTAGAAGTTCCTCCACTGCTTTTGCCTCCTCAACCTTGTCTCGGTCCTCCACCTGCACCCAAAGCCTGTATGGTAATACTACCCATGTTCTAACTGTGCAGAAGGAATCCTGCACACCTACTTACTATGTTGGCAGCAGGGTTTACGTTGAAATGTCTGGGAAATGTGAATTCACACAGCTGAGGAGTTGTGGTCAGCTGTGGAGACCGAGTTTCATCAATGGTTGTCTCCGCTGAACCTGCAGCCAAAGAAGGCCATGTGCGACAATGCTGCAAACCTGGGTGCGGCCCCTATCCAGAATTTTAAGACCACTATACAGGCCTAGATGGACTTATGCAGAGGGCAACGGTCGCTGTGTGCTCACTTCCGCCGTTCGCATCCCGCAGCTCAACGACTTGCATCTCTACAGAAGTCGTTCGGCCTGCCAGTTCACCGGCTGAAATACGATGTGCCGACATGATGGAATTCCACTCTGCACATGTTGCAGCGACCGTGGCAGCACCGATGAGCCCTGGTGCAATACGTTATGACGTATAGCCTGGGCCAACGAGATCCAGAGGTGGGGAAAATCACACTGCTGGAGTGGTCTCAGATCAAGGACCTCTGCACCCTTCTGCACAGTTTTGAAATGGTGATGTAGATCAGAGGTTCCCAACTCCAGTCCTCAAGGATTTCCTTAGTATTGCACAGGTGATAATTGAATCACCTGCACTGGGAATGATTCCAATTTCTAAGGAAATCCTGAAAACCTGCACTGTTGGTGTGCCTTGAGGACTGGAGTTGAGAACCTCTGATGTAGATGTTTAGTGCTGACGATGCCATTATCAGCATGACTATTTCGGTCATTAACATGCTGGAGCACACTTTAAAAACTATTCGGAGTCAGGTGGTGGGACAAGAGAAGGGGGGAAGTACAGGAGGAGTTGTATGCGGAAGGGATAACAAGATCTCCAAGGTCCAGACGGTCGGCAGCACCAAGGTGGCAGGCATGGGAGGGTGGGGGAGAGGGATTAACGAGGGAGAATTGTAGCAGCCAAACTGTTGAGGAAGGTGCAGGAGCTGAGAAACAAATGGAGGATGAACTGGCGATGGGCATGGAAGACTCATCAGATGAGGGAGATCTTGATCACATTTCTGTTGTGCGAGGTTGGGGGGAAAGGGCAGAGGAAGGAAGCATGATTCATACTTCGCCGCCACCAACACAACAAGGACTTGGGCTTCCTGGATGTGCAAGACACATGAGTGCCTTCTTGCTGCACTACCTGCAACATGACCTTCGGATTGTCAAAATTCGAAGTAATGCCGACTACTGGGTTGCCACACTCTTAGATCTCTGGTACAAGAGTAAATTTGGCGAAATAATTCCTGCCATAGAAAGGGATTCACACATGCAGGAGTATCAGCAGAAGCTGTTACAGAATCTTAGATCTGCTTTTCCACAAAACACCAGTGGTGCATATAGTGAATCTCACAGGAGTATCTCCAAGTGAACATCGATGCCATGACTGAGGAACTGGACCCTTGCTCATTTTGGGCTTCCAATCTGGAAAACGCCTGAGCTCGCCACTCACGCCTTGGAGATCTTGTCGTGCCCCGCAGCCAGCATTCTCTGAATGTGTATTCAGCGCTGCTGGTGGTGTTCTGACAGATAAGAGCACATGGCTGTGTCCAGTGACAATGTAGACAGACTAACGTTCATCAAGATGAACAAGTCATGGATCTGCAAGGACTTTTCTACCCCTGTGTCATCCTAAGTTGGGTCTTCCTTTGCAATCTCAAAAAAGGCCCAGGCTAGGCAAGGCTTAGAGCCCATGCGACCTAAAGAAGAGCCACCACGACTTCTGCTCAGAGGCACAGCTATAGTTGAGGATGCAGTTGTTGATGTGCTGCCAGTACTCCGTCTCTGTCCAGGAAGATGCAACCTAACCTCGTCATCACTAGCATCCTCCTCCTCTGCTGACTCTCATCGACTGGCTGACTGTGGATTGACAGTAAGTGGGATCTCCAACCTCATGATCACCCTGTGTGCTCTCACACCCGTCGTCCTCAGAGCCAACCTCTTCCTGCCCTGACGGAAAAGTCAAGTTGTCGTTCCAATCAGGTATCTCAGCCTCATCAGAATCTTCCTCATTGTCTCCACCAACAGGACTTTAGCCCCCGTTACACGGGGTGACATCGCTGCCCATTACAGAGGCAACAAGGGGGCGTGGCCTATCGCCAGCTTCATCGCCCCTACGTCGCCTCATGTAAAGGGCGATGTCGGCGGTGCCGGGTGGTCGCCTGGTATCAGGGCAGTGCTCTGAAACCAGGTGATCATCATGGGGCGATGTGCATACATTGCGCCATGTAACCAGGCGCCGGCGACCTGTCAGGCGATGGGAGCCATAGGGTACCTTTACACGCCGCTACGGCAGGATGGATGCATCCCGCTACTTCACGTGCACGAGCACGCTCAAACGGTTACAAACGCTCCACGCATCACCTTTACACGCCGCCATAAGGTGCGCTACGCTACGTGACATCTATAGCTAGATACATCGCCGGTTGTCTCAAGTAGCCATCTGTAGCTCATTTACACACCGCTATAACCAGCTACTATGGGCGTACCTGGTGCAGCAGGGCCAGCACATAGGCGTGCCACAATTGTGGATTACGAGCCGTCCGTACGCTGATAGGACAAAGCAATAACATCCTGATTGGGCAGGCAACGCAGGAGGCTGGTTAATACAGCACGCTCGAGCGATTGTGTAGTGTGACTCGTCAGCTCCTTAAATATGCCTCCCTATGCAGCGACTACCAATCGCAACGCAGGAGCTTCCTCCAATGATCGCACATGGGGCGCGGTAACACGGAGCCAGGGTCAAGCCTTAGCTACATTGCAGCTACATCGCAGGGTGTCCAGAGTTCCCTTCCGTAACGTCTTTACACGCCGATGCATCTTGCTACCATCGGCTTTATAGCTCTCTGTTTTTGAGCAGAGGTCGTAAACAGATGTATCTGTTGCCGGCTGTATCGTCACGTCTTCAGACGCCGCTACGACGGGCTATATTGGCGCTACAAGCTACATTTGTAGCCTGTAGCGGGATGCATCCATCCTGCCGTAGTGGCGTGTAAAGGTACCCATAGGGTCCCTTTGTTCTGCATCGCCGCTGGGGTTTCCAGACACCCCGGTGGTGATGCCGCCTGACACCTCGCCGGCGCGGCTCTGGAGGTGTCGCCCCGTGTAAACGGGGGACGCCGACATCCCTAGCCCGTCGCCTGGTGTGACGGGGACTTTACAGTTTGTGACTGAGGGTCTACATTATGGAAAAACGCATCCAGCCCTCAAGTGTGACCCTACATAGATGTATAGAGATAGCATAGACCCAGATCTAAGTAGAAACTCACTATATATGTAGAGCCAGCTAAGGGGTGCAATCATGCGGGGTCTTGCAATCATGCCAACTGCATAACTGCCGACTGTACAAGTGTTATGCAGTTACACCGGGCAGTTAAACGGGGCAGGAAACAGGTAAGTCATGCAAAACAAACAAACAGATATGTAATTTGTTCACTTGTGCTGCAATTATGTATTCACTATGTAAACCCCAGACTACTCTCTTCACTGCTGACCACTTGCCCACCACTACAGCTCTCCTTCCCGCTGCATCTGACCCACGCTACTCCCATCCCCCGCTCACCATCCACAATGTATCCCCTCCTTTGCACTCTCATCCCCATCCTTCTCCACTTCCTGCTACCCCCGCTTATCCCTCCACCCAGCAGCAAAGTACTTCTCTCACCCTCCATCCTACCTAACCACCTCACCCACTCCTCTGAACTATTCCTTCACTTTCAATCCTCAATCTCCAATCAGGCACGCCCACCACATAAACTCTCTTGCTCCCACCTGCTAACCCTCTCCTTGCTCCTCCTACTCGCTGGCGACATTTCCCCTAATCCTGCCCCCCCCCCGCCACAACCCCACAGTCACTTACACCCCACCCCCTCGTCCCATCACCAACTCTCATAACCTCACCATCACCCACCCTCGCAACCTGACCAACCTTAGACCCATCCCCCCAGCCCCTGCTCCTCTAATCTTCTTGCCAGGCGCACTTTGGAATGCCCGCTCAGTCTGTAATAAACTCCCATACATCCATGAATTCTTTATTTCTAATAAACTCTCATTCCTTGGCATCACAGAGACCTGGCTCACCCCCTCCGACACGGCCTCCCTTGCTGCATGCTGCATTATCCTACGGCGGATTCAATCTTTCCCACACCCCCTGCCCCTCTGACAAACATTGCGGAGGTGTCGGGATACTCCAATCCGACACCTGCTTTTTCGCCCCTATTCCATTACCCCCCCTCTACTACTCTCCCATCTTTCGAAGCCCACTCTGTCCGCATCTTTTCCCCCTATAACCTCCAGCTAGCCATCATCTACCGCCCCCCTGGATCCATCCCCACCTTCCTCGACCACTTCACCACTAGGCTACTTCATTTCCTCTCTACTGACATCCCCACCATCATTATGGGCGATTTCAATATCCCTATTGACACTGCCCACCCAACCGCCTCTCAACTTCTTTCCCTGACCTCCTCCTTCAGGCTCTCTCAATGGTGTTCCTCTGCGACCCACAAAGATGGCCACACGCTGGATCTCATCTTTACCCGTCTTTGCTCCATTACTAACCTCACAAACTCTACCCTCCCCCTGTCTGACCACAATCTGCTGACCTTCTCCTCCCTCACCTCCCCTACTACACCACCTCCTCTTCGCAAACTTGATCATCCCCGCATAAACCTAAAACACATTGATCTACACTCACTCGCAGAATCCCTCCTCCCTCCCGCCAACATAACATGTATACGTGACATAGACATTGCCACCACTCTCTACAACACCACATTAACCAAGGCCCTCGACTTAGCCGCCCCCCCTCACATATCATGCTCCACGCACTAACAGGCAACCCTGGCACACCACCCTCACTAAAGACCTGAAACAGGCATCCAAGGTCGACGAGAGGCGATGGAAAAAAAATCACGTTCCACTGAGCACTTTGCGCTGTTCAAACAGTCCCTCATCGCCTTCAAGACAGCACTTGCTACCGCCAAGCAAACCTTCTTCTTATCCGTAATAACCTCCCTGTCCTACAATCCCAAACATCTTTTCAAAACCTTCAATTCCTTACTCCGTCAGCCTGCTCCCCCTCCCTCTCCCCTTATCTCTGCAGAAGACTTTGCCTCCTTCTTTAAAGACAAGACTGACCGAATCAGAGACAGCTTTGATCCACTATCCCCACAGCCTCCCATTTCCCCTATACTGCCCTCTCCTTCCATCAACTGCTTCCCCCCCATAACTGAAGACCAGCTCTCCTCCCTCCTGTCAAAATCACACCTCACCACCAGCGCCCAAGACCCGCTCCCATCCCACCTCATTCCCAACCTCACCTCCGTCATCATCCCAGCCCTAACTCATCTTTTCAACCTATCACTTACCACTGGCACCTTCCCCTCAGCCTTCAAACACGCCTTGATCACACCCATCCTCAAAAAACCCTCCCTCGACCCCACAACTGTCTCCAACTACCGCCCTATATCTCTCCTCCCTTTCGCCTCTAAATTACTTGAACAGCATGTCCACTCTGAGCTGTCCTCTCACCTCTCCTCCTGCTCCCTCTTTGACCACCTGCAATCTGGCTTCCAACCCCTCCACTCCACTGAAACAGCCCTGACCAAAGTCACCAATGACCTACTGACTGCCAAAAGCAAGTTCCACTACTCTGTCCTCCTCCTCCTCGACCTGTTCACTGCTTTCGACACTGTTGACCACTCCCTTCTACTTCAGATCCTGGAGTCTCTTGGGATCACGGACCTTGCCCTCTCTTGGATCTCCTCATACTTAATGGACCAGACCTTCAGCGTCACCCACTCCCACACATCCTCCTCGCCCTACCCCCTATCTGTCGGGATCCCCCAGGGCTCGATTCTTGGACCGCTACTGTTCTCAATCTACACTCTCGGCCTAGGGCAACTCATTGAGTCCCATGGCCTACAGTACCACCTCTACGCCGACGACACCCAAATCTACCTGTCTGGTCCTGACATCGCCTCCCTTCTATCCAAAATTCCACACTGCCTGTCCGCCATCTCATCCTTCTTCTCTGCTTGCTTCCTTAAGCTGAATATGGACAAAACCGAGTTCATAGTCTTCCCCCCAAGATGCTCCCCATCACTACCTGACCTATCCACTGTCGTCAACGACTGCTCTCTCCCCAGTCCCCCACGCCAAGTGCCTGGGGTTATCCTTGACCCTTCCCTCTCCTTCAAGCCCCACATCCAGGCCCTCACCACCTCCTGCCGACTCCAGCTCAAAAACATCTAAAGGATCCGCACTTTCTTTGACCACGACACTGCTAAAACCCTTATTCACGCTCTCATCATCTCCCGCTTCGACTACTGCAACCTCCTGCTCACTGGCCTCCCCAATACCTTCCCTGCACCTCTCCAATCTATCCTGAACTCTGCTGCCTGCCTAATCCATCTGTCTCCCCGCTACTCCCCTGTCTCCCCCCTCTGCCAAGCCCTTCACTGGCTCCCTACTTCCCAGAGATCCCGGTTTAAAACATTAACCATGACATACAAAGCCATTCACAACCTGTCCCCTGCATACATGTCTGACATGGTCTCCCGATACCTACCCTCATGCAACCTGAGATCCTCCCAAGAGCTCCTCCTCTATTCCCCCCTCATCTCCTCTTCGCACAACCGCATACAGGATTTCTCCGTGCTTCACCTGTAAGACCTGTTAACATTTATATATATGGTTAAAGGACTGTTTTGTGGACTCTACTGCCACCTGCTGCCAAAAAGGAAAGGATAGCAGAGATAAAAAACCCTGCTGCTGAGAGTGAGATGGAACAGTCCAGGAGATGGATGGGTGGGGTCTCCAGAAGGAGAAGAGAGACAACTTCCACGTGTGTTGCAGAGAGAGACAGACCTAAAGAGACTGGATGTGGAGTGAGGAGTCAGACTGCACGATCAAGGCAGAGATCCAGGACAGAGATCCAGGACAAGGACTGCACTCGAGAGACGCCTGTCAGCGAATTCTTGGGCCCCAACGGCAACGAGGTACCTCGCAGTAAAACTCGCAGTAAAGTGTGCACACTGTTTTAGTTAGGGACAGATAGGAAAAGACTCTGCAGTTCGATATACAAGGAATATAAAGAAAACAAACACTCTGCGTCTCGTTCGATAAAGACTGCATTTCTTTATTTAAACAATTCTTTATTTAAAGACATTCAGAGACCTTGCATTCTCGGCAAACTAGTCACAGTGGTTATATATATATATTGTATTTACTTTTGCACACGTTCCCGCTCCTTCCCCTTCTTTCCTGCACTTTTCCCTCAGTTGCATTAAAAGTGCATTTGTTTAACACTCTATGTTCCGTGCAGTCCTTGCGTTTCCCGTCACCTGTGGGCTATTATACTTGGCGTAGTCGGCAGGATACGCAGGCTGGTACTGAACAATGGAAGGACAGAGTGATGTTGTTGATGGAAATGTTCCAATACAACCTGATGGGGGAATACCAGCAAGGCAACTGTCCCTGGGTGCTATGCTTATCCATATACCAAAATTTACTGGCAACAATGTACCTCTCCATGACTGGGCGCAGCGAGTGAGGGGCATGTTGAAAGTAGCAGGAGTAACTGCAGAAAACCAAGGGGAGATACTGTTGATTGCCCTTGAGGGCCATGCTCAAGAGACTGTTTTATTGCACCCTGAGAGTGAAAGAAAGACATTAGAACAGGTGGTGAAGATTCTGGAGAGGGTGTATGGCGGCAAGCCAGATTTGCAAGCACAACTGTTCTACCGGGTGCAGGGTGAAGAGGAAGGCTTGCCACAGTATGCGAATGCCCTCCAGAGAATAATCCAAGAAAAGGATGGGAGTGATGGTGTACCACGGTCCGCGCTGCTCTGGGTTCAAATAACTCACCAAAGAGTCAGTCAGCTTTTCATCCTCTTTATTCCTCCTACGCGTTTCAGCGCCACACCCGGCGCCTTCCTCAGGGATATTACAATCATTATCACCAAGGGGGTTTTTATAGCCCTTAGTCCACATAAAAGGGGTATCATTTGTTTACTGGTGATGTCATCCTCATCATCAAAAATGGGTGGAACCACCCATTTTGGCTCTATTTTTACATAAAACATCACATACAGCTCAAAATTGTTAAAAAAGTGCTCAGTACCTCCATCAATTAACAGTCATTGTTCTCCAGGTTAAATTTTTCGAAAATGAGCAAAATAGAAGCCATAGAACATAAAAAAATCGATCCATTCATTGATGGTCCAAAAAATATATATATAACATATTTTCTACTCTTGTTGGACTAGAACCTGGGGTCCTGAAAGATACAAGTGGAGCTCTATTGTTTTAATAGTGAGCACCACCAGGGATTCTCATATTAGAGCTGTTCAAGTTAAGGATTATGTAGTTAAAAACAGCAATAAAAAACAATAAATTATGAAGAGGAGGATAAGAAAGCTATAAAAATATATATAATATATATATATAGTAAAAGAATTTTTTATTATTATTATAAATATCAAGAAATAAAAATATCTTTAAAAATTTGGAAATTTTAGTATAGATTATAGGTAAAAGGATTAATAAAACAACTGTGTATATATTCCTGAATGGCGGCTCAACAGGAAGAAAACAAGGAGACATGCTCCATATCAACACCCCAGGTTCTATCCCCCAATGGGGCATGTCACCAAATACAGGAGTTGCATCACAAATGTCTGGCTACATACACAAAAAAACATACATTCCTAAAAAACCAAAAAGATTTTTGTAACTGCATATTACAATCTAGACACAAGATGGCGCTCAAATGCCTTTACATAATATGATTCTTGAGGTAATTTCCATAAGAATAAATACGCTTACAAAAGGTTATGTTATAAAGAGATTACTATAAAATGCAAAAATGATGTAAAATTCTATGGTTATATGAGCCATGGCGGTGGCGGGGAGAACTTCATAGTAGAAAAAGAAGGTGAAATAAACTCAGATGGAAAACACTGAGTCATTTAATACATATATGTGGAAAGTGCATGTGCATGTGGATAAATAATTAAAAGAATTATAGTATAAGGGTGATCAATATTAATACTAGTGTATAAATAGTATTATATTAGTGGTAATTAAGAATTGGAAGTTAGTTTTTAGAAACTTTCAATAAAACTAAACTGAAAAATATATATATAGAAGTGTGGAAGTGTTGAATAAGAGAAAAAAAGGCGATAAAACCTCTCTGAAAAGTGAAATGTGTATTTTCATGTGGAAAACTGCAATTCCTAGTCCAGCAAAATAGGTGGCGCTAGATCCGGTACCCAATTCTCCTCTGGAGACAATTTCCATAGTTACGGATCTGTAAAACTGCAATTGTCCGCCTCTAGGGGCGGTCAAGAGTAGTTTTTATAAAGAGAATAGATTTGTTTTGGGCTGTAGTTTTTTATTCAGCCACAAGATGGCTCTAGATATGGTACCCAATTTGGCTCCCGGAGTCAGTAGCCATAGTTACAGGCTTGTGAACAGAAAGGACTGCAAATGACCGCCACTAGGGGCAGACAAGAGCAGTTCCTAGAAACAGAATACCAAACTTTGTAAATCAGAATCATATAGAAAGAACAGTGGATATGTTACATATAATATAAATAAATAAATATAGATAGAAATAGATATGCATTAACTATTTTAACCCCTTATGTGCCCAATGCAGACAAAAAAGAGGGGAGGGGGAGAGGTTTTATCATGGTTAATGATAGATATTAAATTAGCTCAGTAACCAAATTTAACCCTTTTGGTTTTAGGGTGTTTAAGCTATAGATCCAGAATTTTTCTTTTCTTTTGAGAACCTCAAACCTATGTGTTGGTCTCAGCAGGTACATGGTCGATAGGGGTTATTCTAACTGCTGTTGGGTCCCTATTATGATATTTATCAAAATGGGATGATACGCCATGTAGCTTAAATCCATGTTTTATATTGCTCCTGTGTTTATTCAATCTCTCATTTAGTGGTCTAATAGTCCGTCCCACGTATTGGAGACGGCAGGGGCATTCTAACAAGTAGATTACATGGTCAGTTGTACAGTTGAATAAACACAGGAGCAATATAAAACATGGATTTAAGCTACATGACTAACTCCTCAAAGAAATACCTTCAAAAACCTAAATTGGGTAAATAGATCGAGGTTTCCTTATAATAAGTTCAACATTAATTACCAATATTATTAATAGTAAATATTGTATAACTAGCTTCTGTATATTTCTCATCAAAAAATATATGTGATATGAGAATTGTGAAGTAGATGAAGCTTGTCATAAGAGATCAGAAGCTTATATACATAGAAAATTGGAAATAAAATGACAGAACATTAGTTTAAAGGGATCCTGTCACCTCCAAAACGCCTCATAAGCTAGCAAAACATGTCCCTGCAGCATCCTATCACTAATCCCACACTCCTTTTGTCTCAAAAAAGCATCCTGTGAAAGTGCATAAAAACGTTTTAGAACTTACTCATTAAGGTACCTTTACACGCCGCTACAGAAGGTTGGAAACAACCGGGTGTCTCACGTGCACGAGCACGTACCAAGGGTTGCAAACGGTACCCGATACCGCCTTTACACGCTGCTACAAGGTGCTTTACAGAAGGTTTAATCTATCTCTGGATGCACTGCCGGGTGCCTCAAGTTACCTTCTGTAGAGCATCGTCCCTCATTTACATGCCGCGACAGAAGGTAATATGGGAGGACCTGGTGCAGCAGGGACAACACATAGGCGTGCCAGAGTTGTGGATTACGAGACGCTCGTACGATGATTGGACAAAGCAATAGCATCATGATTGGCCAGCCAGCGGGGAAGGCTGGCTAATACATGACGCTATAGCAAATGTGTAGTGTGACTGGTCAGCTCCTTAAATATTCCGCCCTATGCAGCAACAACCAATCGCAACGCAGGAGCTTCCACCAATGATCGCTGAAGGGGGGCGGTTTCCCGGAGGCTGTGTCACGCCCCGGGGAGTTAACTAGGTGGCGAAAAAACCTTACCCTACCTTATTTAGACGCCGCTACCATCGGGTTGAAATCAACCTGTTTTAGAGCACTGCTCTGAAACAGGTGCCGAAAGTGACGGGTAGCAACAAGCTAGTTTACACGCCGCTACCTCGGGTTGATTTGACGGTGCAAGATACATTTGTCTCCGTAACCCGGTTGTTTTCAACCTTCTGTAGCGGCGTGTAAAGGTACCTTTAGCGATGTTAATTAGCTGGGCCTATATTATTTAGCCCCTTCGACGGGCTCTCTTCGTCATAAGATCATGCCCTAGCAGGCGTGATCTTCTATTCATATTGTATTCCTCCCTGCTCTCCACAGTGTTCTAAAGGCAATAATGACGCGAATCACATAATTTCCGGCATCGGGTGTCGTCAGTACACTTGAAGCCTACAGAGCGGCCGGGTGTACTGACGTCACCCGATGCTGGAAATGACTCGATTCGCGTTATTACAGCCTTTACAGCGCCTTGGAGAGCAAGGAGGCGCTGAATACAATATGAATAGAAGATCACGCCTATTAGGGCGTGATCTTATGACGAAAAGAGCCCGCCAAAGGGGCTAAAGAATATAGCCCCAGCTAATTAACATCGCTAATGAGTAAGTTATAAAACGTTTATATGCACTTTCACAGTATGTGTGGCACCCCAGGGGTTAATGTGCCACAGTAACATCACACGGGTTCCCTCCCCACAACACACTGACCTACACTAGCACCTCTGGGCCAGGAAGGGGAGCTAAACCAGCTCCCTTATATACTCCAGGTCAAGAGGAAGTAGTTAGTTAAGTCTCTAGAGGAGAGGTCTAGAGAGAGTCCAGTTCCTGGGAGAACTGAGGGAGGCTGTAGTGTAAAGGAGCTGTGCCAGGCTTCTCTACAGCCCGCTCATCGATTCCAGGCCTAGCCAGGGTCTGAGGAGAGGAGAACTAAAAGGCAGAGAAACACATCTGGGAGCTTGAATGCCATCACCACTCGCCCCAGAGGAGCGCACAGAACGGACACCGGATCCGAGACTGTGACTGACACACACAGCACAGTGAATCCAGGAATAGTGGAGTTTCTAGATCACCACTGTACCAGTGCAAAGCAACACGGCGGGGTCAGCAGTATACAGAATACTCAAGTTGCCTAGCCAAGTGGTACCAGAAGGGAAAGAGAGAGTGAGACAGTGCCAGCAGCTCAGCTAGAAGCAGCCGCAGGGCCACACACACACCGCGCAGCACAAGGAAGCTGAGGACCCGGACAGGGTGGGTGCAACCCGGCCCCCAGTACAGAGTCCGTGGACAATCTGCTACAACGTCTGCAGTAAAGCTTTGAAAACTACAGAAACGTGAATGTGTGTTCCTTCAACAAGTCTCCACTATCCTCCCTTATTCCCACATCCACCATAGACTATAACAACCACTGCCCCGAGGACCTCGCCTCTACCTACGGAGAGCAGTACCATCTAAGCTGCCTAACATCATCCCCGGAGGTTCTGCAGCAGAGGTGATCCCATTCCTGACCACACACCATGGGTAGCGTCACAACAAACTATTATCCCCTGTAAATATTCCCCTTTTACTTGCCAGGGCCCGGGACACGGTCCGGACCAGGCCTTCCGTGACATCCCTAGTAGCAATCCGGTCCGGTTCCGAGTACCCCGTCCCAGTGGGCTTGACAACCTGGCGTCACGAACAGGATCTACCTTGCCCTGTAAAACGGGCATTGTGTGCCGTGATTAACGTAAAAACTGTTTCTGAGCTGCGCCATCAGAACTGTATTTTTGAGACTCCGTCATTTTACAACGCACGACGTGCGGGAAAGAAAGGGGGCGGTACCCTGCAGTGGCGCGAATCCAGCCTCCTCCCTGGTGCTGACGACATCTGGCGGGGAAGAAGATCCCTGGTGCACCGCGGAACCTCTAAGAGACATCTGGACGGAAGCGGAAGACAGGAGGGCGAACGTTAACTAAGGGGGCACAAGATGTCGCAGCCAGATGCGCCCGACGGTGGCGGAGCAGCCGGTGGAGCTGCAGCGCCAGATCAAGCGATAGCACCCAGCGGTGCACGGCGCAAGGAGCAGCACCAATCATGCCGTTCTTGATGCCGTATACTCCAGGGGCAATGTGGCTGCCCCACTACTCCGGTGAGCCTAATACGCCTAATGACTTTCTGCAAAAGATAAAAGCATATTATGTGATGTACGCCCTCACTGAAGCCCAGCGTGTTGGATTGATTATGGGACAATTAACGGGCAATGCACAGCGGAAGGATAAAGCGGGAGGATAAAGACACTGTAGAGCATCTAGTAGCTGGAGTGAAAGCAACATTTGAATCTATTGCTGATACCCGGGCCAAGATGAAGTTCTTTGTATGCATCCTTAAACTGGCAGAACCTGCTTTAGCCCCGGGAGCTGATAAAATGCTACTTGACCAATTCATAGAGGGCCTCCTATCCCTTTCCCACAGAGGGCAGCTGAGTATGATACTTCTTTAGAACCCTAACATGACATTTGCTGAGTTGAAAGACAGAGCTATCTGTCTGCAGCAGCTAGAAGAGCCCGGGAATTAACATCTATACCAGACCCTGCAGCAGCACCTCAGCAACCGGCAGCGCCAGTGACATCTGCCATGTCAGCAACTGCTGCTGAAACTGGGGAATCAATCTCCAATGCGGCCCTCAATCAAAAGCTAGATGCCCTGACAGACACCGTGATCTCAAAGTCATCAAGGAGCTGCGAGGATCCAAGCCTGCACCCAAGATCGATTTTGCGACCAGCAGAGAGGATGTCCCATGGATGAGGCCCAGAAGATACCAAGGAACAAGAGGACAACCCAGCGATCGCTACCAACCGGATGGACAGCCCATTTGCCGCCGTTGCAAGAAACCAGGGCACCTTGCCCGAGAGTGTGCTTTAAACGACGATTCCCTGGGCAGGCGGGCCGCTCCTCAGGAATGAACGCTACAGGTCCTTCAGCCTGGTTTGACAGCCGGTGATCCCTATCGTGTTGGATGGCATTCCCTTTAGTGCCTTGCTGGATACCGGGTCCCAGGTAACATCAATCCCACATGTTCTATATAAAAGGTACTGGGCTGATTCAGACATTACTAGTGCACCAACTGACTTTACAATGGACATATGGGCTAGTAATGGACAATTAATACCACAGGTTGGGTTCAGAGAAATGACCATTCAGATCGGGAAGGTAAAATTGCCGAACCAGGGTATTATAATTGTAGATGTTAACCGGCGAGAACGTGAGCCAGTGATGCTGCTAGGAATGAATGTAATTGAGAATTGTTTTTCCGAAGTGATAAGTGTTTTACAGCAAATCGCTGAGACTGCCGGAACCGGACAGCAGAGGCTTCTGCACAAAGAAATCAAAGCCCTGATGTTGAAGCAACAGGCAGAAATATCCGGAGGTGAGATCGGCAGGGTACGAGTAAGTGACCCAATACCCATTGTAATACCTCCCAAAACTGAAATGTTGGTCTGGTGTAGAGCCGCAATAGGCATTAAAGGGCGAGACTATCAAGCCCTGGTAGAACCCGTGTACTTAGACAGTAGACCTACTATACTCACAGCTAGAGGAGTGGTTGAGGTACACTGGGGAAGAGTGCCATTACGCCTATTAAACTGCGGAGAGGATGAGATCACATTACCAAAGTATGCTACCATGGCTAAGTTGTACACGGTTGATAGCAATAACATCACAGCCGTTGAGCCCTTGAACCCGTCAAGTCAGGCAGATGACAATGGCTCAGGGGAAAAGCTGGAGGATTGGTGCCAAAAGCTGCATGTAGGTACCAGTTCTACACCTCCCCGTCACAAGCATGGAGTATACCGGGTAGTTAGGGATGGGCGAATCTACTCGCTAGGACTCGTTACTCGGCGAGTAGTAAGGGACTCGCAGGACTCAGTACTCTGCGAGTTTCCCAGCGTTACTTGCACAGTAACGAGTCCAATGCAAGTCAATGGCAATCCTAGTTTTGTCAGAGTTTACTTTTTCTCACTCGCTAGACTCGCTATATCACATTGCTATGTAGCTTGAATCTCCCCAAAATCGTTTAAAGAATCGCACCGCTTCACGAGTCTGAGCGAGTCTTAGCGATTCTGAGCGAGTCTACGAATCCGAGTCCTGTATTCTGTATTCGGGACTCGCGAATACAGAATCTGTTATGTTCCGACAAAGCTTCCGAGACAGCCTAGTGTGTTAGGTCAGAAAACTTGTGAAGATGGACAAGTATGTTAGCCAATCATATTCAGTAATGCCACAGCCATGTTGGTTGTGGCAGGCCTATGATTGGCTTCTGTCCATTATGATGCCTATGTCATGTATGACAGGCAAGGCTGTATATAAGCCTTGCCACCGCCATTTTGGGCACATTTCTGTGAAGATCTGAGCTAGAGCAGGGTGAGGTAGTTGCTGGAGCAGATCATAGGGATTGTCAGTCAGTGTAGGGAACCTTAAAAATTCCTTATATTTAACCCAAACAGCTCTTGTGAGAGCTACCAGGAGGACAGAGGAGTACTGTGTAGAGGACTGTAGGCAGGCAGGCAGGGAGGAGCAGCCTTACAGTGCTCACAGGACCGACCTCATAGCTTAGCTTACTCACTCAGCTGTCCTAATAGCTGAAGTCAGAGGCTTAGCTGAGGTACTATTTACAATTTTTTTGCAGCTGATTTTGGGTCCTAAAAACCCCTTCAGCTTTATTTTCTCTGTGGCAGATCAGTGCGTTGCTGCTCTACCTGCAAATAGCACGTACGCCACCTGCTTGTGCGACTACTTGTGCGCACTTAATAATTTTTTCAGGGACTAGTGTGCTGCTTCACTGCCAAGTGTTAGCACACACTTAACCCACCAGTAAGTGACACCTACAGCAACACCTAACTCCATCTCGGTGGCTGTGCGCACTTAATAATTTTTTCAGGGACTAGTGTGCTGCTTCACTGACAAGTGTTAGCACACACTTAACCCCGAGTAAGTGACGCCTACAGCAACACCTAACTCCATCTCGGTGGCTGTGCGCACTTTATCATTTTTTCAGGGACTAGTGTGCTGCTTCACTGACAAGTGTTAGCACACACCTAACCCGCCAGTAAGTGACGCCTACAGCAACACCTAACTCCATCTCGGTGGCTGTGCGCACTTAATAATTTTTTCAGGGACTAGTGTGCTGCTTCACTGACAAGTGTTAGCACACACTTAACCCGCCAGTAAGTGACGCCTACAGCAACACCTAACTCCATCTTGTTAACTGTGCATTTGTCAACAATGTCCCAAAAACACCAAATGCCCAAAAAAGAGTTTGCAAAGGGACAGGGATGAGGTCGTGGCCCTAGCAATCGTGAACAACAAGGCACTGGTAGAAGTAGACAGACGAGGATTGATCGATCCACCTTTCTGCTGTCTAAATTTCCCAGTACTCAACCTAAACTGTCTTGAGGCTGGAAGAGCAAGACCAAATAACATCTTGGATGGCTGACAAGACCTTAACCACTGGTTCATGCAGCACACAATCATCCTTGACACCATATTCAAGTGCCGCTACTGACAACGCGGGGTCATCTAATCCGCAAAATCTTCCTATTTCCTCAAGCCATCGCCAGACAGAGGAAAATTTTGACCGCGAACTTGGACACTCGGATGATTTATTTGGTTCTTATCAGCCATTCTTACAACCTGACCTTTCTTTGTCACTGCCCGACCAGATACTTGAACAAGACGTACGTTCTATTCATGGACAAAGTTTTGATTCACCTCATACTGAAGAACGTCCCTTTCAACAAAGGCATACACCGTCTCAGGAGGTGGAGGATGATGATGATGATGAGACACACATCTCATCTGGCCAGCCTGAACAGTCACATTATCCAGAAGACTTTGAGGAGGAAGGGGTGGATGATGAGACCACTGATCCAACCTGGACACTTGACATGCATAGCCAACAGAGCAGCCAGGAGGAGGAAAGTGGCTATGTACCACCGCCTAAAGCACCCAGGCTTACTCCTTTATCCAGAATCCAACCTGTGACAACAGTAGCCCAAATTGTGTCAACTGTTGCACAAACTGTACCAACTGTTGCCCAAACTTTAACAACAGTTGGCCAAACTGTGTCTACAGTTTGTGTTGGCCAGAGTTATCCTCCTGTTCCTCCAACAGAACATAAAGGACGAAAAGCCATTGTCTGGCAATTTTTTAAAGATAGCTCATCAGTAGCAAATGTCGTTATCTGTAACATCTGCTTTGCCAGGCTAAGCAGAGGCCAGGGCAAAGGAAACTTGAGCACCAGCAGTATGCGTAAGCACATGTCTGTAAAGCACCCAAGTCAGTGGTTGGCCCATCAGGGTTCGACATCAGGGCCTTCTGATCCCAACACTTGCAGGCCACCTCCGATCCATCCTTCACCATCTACTGTTCATGCAGCAGCTCCTACTCATACGTACTCGTCACAAGCTGCGTTAGACGAGAGATATGACAGTAGTCAAGTGACTTGTGAGTCTGCCCCAAATGACCAGTTGTCTGTTCCACAGCTGTATGAGAGGCAGCGGAAGTACCAATCAACACACCCTTTTTCTCAAAAAATGACAGCTCAAATTTCTAAGCTGTTAGCTGTGGAAATGCTGCCGTTTAG
Source organism: Allobates femoralis (assembly GCA_033576535.1). Lineage (NCBI taxonomy): Eukaryota > Metazoa > Chordata > Amphibia > Anura > Aromobatidae > Allobates > Allobates femoralis. Next base: position 392,946,209 of record JARQOC010000005.1, read on the forward strand.
GCTTGTGGCTACTGAGGCTTTTCGGGAGTTGTTGGCTGTGGCAGCACCACGATACTCTGTCCCCAGTCGCTACTTTTTTTCACGTACTGCCGTACCCGCGTTACACCAGCACGTTGTTAACAACTTGAAGCGTGCACTAACAAATGCTATAAGCAGAAAAGTTCACCTGACAACTGACACCTGGACAAGTAGTTGTGGACAGATACATATCACTAACGGCTCACTGGATCAACCTGGTCGAGAGTGTCCCAAAGTCTAATAGTGGAATATCTGCGATCCTACCAACTCCACGAATAGCGGGCACAACATCATTCCGGGTGTCCGCGTCCTCATATACTTCAACAACACAATGTGCGTCTTCTACTTCCTTGACCACTGCTGACTTGTCCGCAACATCACGTCAAAGTTGGGAGCTTTGCAGTACTGCATCAGCAAGGCGACAACAGGCTCTTCTTAAGCTGATCTGTCTAGGTGACACACCTCACACTGCAACCGAGCTGTGGAAAGGTGTTAAGCAACAGACAGATGAGTGGCTGGCCCCACTGCAACTACAAACAGGTCTTGTTGTCAGCGATAACGGACGAAACCTTGTTGCAGCAATAAAGCTCGGTAACCTTCAACACGTGCCTTGCATGACTCACGTGCTGAACCTTGTAGTTCAGAAATTCATGAAAAATTACCCTGAGTTATCTGATCTACTAGAGAAGGTACGTAAAAATTACGGACATTTCCGACATTCATCCACGGCACTTGGAAGTCTATCTGCCCTTCAACAGCAATTTAATTTGTCCAAACACAGGTTAATTTGCGACATGCCCACACGATGGAATTCTAGAGGGCAATAGCGGAATATCAGCTGCAACATGCCCGTCACTACGGAAGTCATACAAGACACATTGGTACTATGGAGTGGGTCTGGATCGCTGACCTTTGCGAGGTTCTAGAGAACTTCGATTACTGCACAAAACTGGTCAGGGGTGATCAGTCCATTATTAGTCTCACCATCCCCATGCTCTGTTTGCTTAAAGAATTTCTCCTGAATCTTAAAACAGAATCATTGAGGGCACAGCGGAGGGCTATGGAGCCAGATTTTAACATCCACGATCAGAGCCAGCAAAGCCAATTTCACCGGCAACATTGGCTGCAGAACAAGACTGTGATGAGGAAGATGAAGAAGATTTATTTCTCCATGGTACTGATGTGAACCCTGATGGTACTCCCAACTCCCGGTTTATGTCGGTACAGCATGGGTGGGCTGAAGAGGAGGAGGCGGAGACCGATTTTGAGACCATGATGCCTATTGTACATCAGTCAGGTGACACAGAAGAGATGAGTCTTTGCAGCCTAGCACATATGTCTGACTTCATGTCTCAATGTCTGTCCCAAGATCCATGCGTCATTAACATCTATGACAGCGACCTCTACTGATTGTCAACATTCCTTGACCCATGCTACAAAGACAAGTTTCCATCGCTGCTGTTGCAGTCACCAAAGGGCTTAACGATGGATTATTTCAAGAATGTAGTTGTTGAGAATTTGATGTCAATTTCACCCTCTGACTCCGCTATACCCCGAACAAGCAGCTCTTTGCCACAGCAGCCTTTGGTTGGGACACAAACGGCCACAATGTCAAGAAGAGGTGGTGGTAAGATGTCCACCAACTGGGCGATGTTCAACAGACCTTCCAATCTGCAACGGATTGTGCCTACGGTCACCTTGAGTAGGAGACAAACATTGTCAAACATGTTGAACAAGTATGTCTGTGACACTACCAGCTTCTTAACCAACCCCTCTGTACCCTTTAATTACTGGGTTTTCAAGCTTCACACTTGGACTGAGCTGTCTTTGTATGCCTTGGAGTTGCTGGCCTGCCCAGCTGCTAGTGTGACATCAGAGCGTGTTTTCAGTGCCGCTGGGGGAATTGTCACTGATAGAAGGTCACGGCTTACTACAGAAAATGCCGACAGGCTGACTCTCATTAAGTTTAACAAGGACTGGATATCATCAAAGTTCTTAACCCCTCCAGACGACCGTACCCAAACCTAGAGGGACATAATCAAATTTGATATGTTTGGCTGACTGCGGTTTAAACATTATGTCCTTTTCTGACACGAAGGATAAACAATGTGCCTCTGCTAAGAAGCTTTGATAACTCATGTTCCTGCTACACTTGCTGCATGACAACAAAACTACACAATCAGTTTCAGTAATGTTACTTTACTACTGCATGCACTTGTGATGATTTTTGAACATTGATTTTTGTCAGACAATACAATACAGTCTCTTGGCTAAATTTTTCAAGGCAACAAGCCTATGCCTGCATAGTGGGCATTTCTCCAACTGCAATAAAATATATTGTTTGGCTCAAGTGCCTTGCATTAATTTTAAAAATTTTGATCCCGCCCCTTGGGGCTCCCTTCAAAATCATAATGTGAAAGTAGCCTAAAGGTGGCGCTGCATTTGCTGTAAAATGGCTGACTTGCGTCCCAGGCTGTATGCATTGTGTATGTTGCTTGCAGGCCTTTGCGTCAAGTGCAGTTCTGTCAGGTGCTGCAGATGTGTCACAATTTTAGTTCAAAATGCAAATATTTTTTTTTATGTACACAAGAGCTGCATCTGATGCACCTGCCAGAATGTGACTTGCTGCAAATGACCGCAAGCACCATACAAAATGTATGGGGCTTGCCGTATTCAGGCCATAATTTGGGCATTATGTGTGTGTGGTCAGGCAGATGCAGCGCCACCTCTTGTATTGTCCAAAAACATCAGCGTGCTGCTGATGTAAAATTGCCTTACTGCATTTTTATTAATTTTTGTTGTCATGCACACTGTGGGTGGGACTCATGCTCCCCCCATAGTGTCCGTGCAAGTCACTGCATTATTATTCATTTATGTTGTCATGCACACTGTGTGTGTGACTACTAATTATTATTTTTTTTTTTTTTCTATTTAATATTAGTTTATCTGGCAAAAGATATTAGAATACTCCTGGTTGCGGCTGCGCCGGATATTCTTTTTTGGTGTAGACACTTTAGATTGTGAGTATTTTTATTGTATTTTTTCTTTTTTTTTTTTTTTTTTTTTTTACAATATAGATATATTTAATTTATATGTTCTGACTTTCCTCCCTGTCCTGCAGTGTCTGATTGGGATGGCTGATAACTCCTCCTCCCACAGTGAGGGATCTGATTCCCCAAACCGGGTGGTAAGTGCCTCATGTAACTAATGTGTATGTCCTCATGTATTCTGCCTATTGTGAATACTAATCTCTTAATTCAATCTGATTAAAGGCTCGTGGTTCTGCTGAGAGTGGAGCCGTGCAGGACGTCGTTGTGCCTGATGCTGAGTCAGGGACTGTAAGTACTCAATCACGCTTGTCCCAAAGTAATTTTTTTAAATCTTTATCCAGTTAAATTTAACATAACATTTTTCATGTATAATTGTGTTTTTTTTTTTTTTTTTTCAATTTGGTAGGCTGCTGATGTCCGTCCAAGAGATCCTCCAACCTCTTCCCAGCGTCGTGGTGGAAGGCGCAGTGGTCGTGGTCGTGGTGTAAGAGTATTAAAACATAATAACATTTATAATTTTAATGTGTTTGTTTAATAATTTTGATTTTAATATTAAAAATTGAAAATGTTTTAGGGTTCCCAAAGGTCAAGCAGGTCGTCACAGGAGCAAGTGCAAGAAGTTGATTTCTGTATAAATGGGGATCAGCTGATCCACTTGGTCCAAGAGCGACCTGTGTTGTGGGACCCAAGGAACAACCGCCACTGGGATAGTGAATTTACACTACGACTGTGGGAAGAAATCTGTGTTGAGATCGTGGATGGTTGGAGTGACCTCAATGCTCCGACTCGAGCTGTTTGCCGTAAGGAATTTATAATATATAATTGAAATAATTATTTTTTTTTATATAATTTGTAATATTTATAAATTCATTAACCACTCTATTTGTTTAACAGTGAAAAAAGTGAAGGAACGCTGGCGATCAATTAAAGACCGCTACGGGAAGGACTACAAAGCAGAGAGGCTTGCCCCCAGTGGTTCTGCGGCAGGTAGTAAGAAATATAAGTATTACTACCAGCTAGCCTTTTTAAGGCCATCGTTGGAAAGCCGTAGGTAAATATATATATTTTTTTTCCTTGAATGGACGCTGTTATATGTTATGATACTTAACATCTCTATTTTTATTCCCACAGTACTGTTGGAAATGTAGAACCACCAACTACTGCATCAAGTAGCCTTCCTGCAGCGGTCCATGATGATGAGCCAACTTTGGACACTGGTGATGGCACTGCGGCATCTTCACAGCCCTCTGACAGACCAGTCCATCAAACTGTTTCCAACCTATCACAGCCCTCTGTTGCTACCGAACTGCCTCAACCAGCTTCTCGTTCAGTTCGACAGCGCCAGAGTGCTGTCAATAGGAATGTTATTCCGGAGTACATGCATCTTTCTGGAGTTTTTGAGGAATGCGTTTCCTTATTAAATAAAACCTTTGAAGCTGGTTTTGATAAATTAATAAACGAATTCCAAAAACTCCGGATAGATAATACTTCTCAAATGAGAAATATGTACTTTCAGACTGTTTTGACCCGGATGAAAAATCTGATTGGACCTGGTCAGCTGTATGTCATGCAGAGCTGTGAAGAAGCATTAAAGTATGCGCTAGACCACATGACTATCAGTGGGCAGCAAGAGTCGGAGACGGACCAGCAGCAACCAGTTCCAGAGGTGGAGAGAGAGTTGCCCAGCAGACTTTATCAGCCAAGGTTCTCTGAAGCAAGTGGTGGGGCTACTTCTCGCCATGATCGTTCACGGGAGAGGGAACTGGAATATCATCGTGATCGTTCACTGGAGAGGGAGCTGGAACATCGTCAGATGAGATACGACCAGGATTATGGGCAATATGAGCCAGACCATCGGCCACAGAGACCACAGTGGAGAGACTTCCAGTCGGGAGATGAGCCAGCAACACGGCGCCCAAGATACCAAGACTGGGAGTCAGAGGATTTTACCCAAGGGCGAGATCAAAGTAGACCAAGGCAGCAGCGAGGACGTGGTACTAGTCATCACCAGTTGGCTAACCAGGGCTCTGGGTATGGTCGCTTTCAAGCAGACCTAGCAACTCGTCCCACTGCTGATAATCTTGATATGTCGTCAAGGATGTGGAGAACCTTAGGAGACGCGAGCAACACGTCAAGCTTAGGCTTTCGATTGAGCATCCTTGATACACCGACAACAACACAGGTGTCTCGTCCAGGTGAAGATCCTCCTCTCTCAACTGTTCCCTTAAGCCCCATAAGTCCGGTCATCCATCTGACAAGCACATTATCCGATAGTCCAGCCAGCCGAACGACGACCATAACTACGACCACGACCACCACAACAAGTAGCTCCACAGGTGGAAGAACATTCCCAGGCATGTAATACACATACCCTTGTGTATGAAGTGTACTTGCCTGGATGAGGTCTACCTACCTTTTACCTGGCTGAAGCCACTAGCCAAACCACATACCCACTGGCTGAAGCCACTAGCCAACCTACCTGGCTGAAGCCACTAGCCAACCTACCTGGCTGAAGCCATTTGCCAACCTGCCTGGCTGATAGCATTAGCAACCTGCCTGGCTGAATCAGCTTACGAACCTGCCTGGCTGAATCAGCTTACGAACCTGCCTGGCTGAATCAGCTTACGAACCTGCCTGGCTGAATCAGCTTACAAACCTGCCTGGCTGAATCAGCTTACGAACCTGCCTGGCTGAATCAGCTTACGCAACCTGCCTGGCTGAATCTCCTTACCAATCTACCTGGCTGAATCTCCTTACCAATCTACCTGCGAATTCCTTACACTACTGGCTGAAGCTAACAAACAATACCTACCTGACGCAAGCAAGCTGTCTACCTGGATGGAGCTACCACGATCTACCTAATGTGAGTATTAACACACTGTGCTGAAAATGTTCATGTATATAACTTCAGAATACTAACGTACTTTCTATTTTTCTACTTCACAGAATAGCCGGATGAATACACTTACCTACCTGGCTGAAGCTACTTAACCATACCTTCCATGGCTGAAGCTAACAAACAATACCTACCTGATGCAAGCAAGCTGTCTACCTGGATGGAGCTACCACGATCAACCTAATGTGAGTATTAACACACTGTGCTGAAAATGTTCATGTATGTAACTTCAGAATACTAATGTACTTTCTCTTTTTCTACTTCACAGAATAGCCGGATGAATACACTTACCTACCTGGCTGAAGCTACTTACCAACCTACCTGGCTGAAGCTACTTAATAACCTACCTGGCTGAAGCTACTTACCAACCTACCTGGCTGAAGCTACTTACCAACCTACCTGGCTGAAGCTACTTACCAACCTACCTGGCTGAAGCTACTTACCAACCTACCTGGCTGAAGCTACTTGCCAACCTACCTGGCTGAAGCTACTTAACCATACCTTCCATGGCTGAAGCTAACAAACAATACCTACCTGACGCAAGCAAGCTGTCTACCTGGATGGAGCTACCACGATCTACCTAATGTGAGTATTAACACACTGTGCTGAAAATGTTCATGTATGTAACTTCAGAATACTAATGTACTTTCTATTTTTCTACTTCACAGAATAGCCGGATGAATACACTTACCTACCTGGCTGAAGCTACTTAACCATACCTTCCATGGCTGAAGCTAACAAACAATACCTACCTGATGCAAGCAAGCTGTCTACCTGGATAGAGCTACCACGATCTACCTAATGTGAGTATTAAACACACTGTGCAGAAAATGTTCATGTATGTAAATTCAGAGTACTAATGTACTTTCTCTTTTTCTACTTCACAGAATAGCCGGATGAATACACTTACCTACCTGGCTGAAGCTACTTAACCATACCTTCCATGGCTGAAGCTAACAAACAATACCTACCCACCTTCCATGGCTGAAGCTAACAAACAATACCTACCTGACGCAAGCAAGCTGTCTACCTGGATGGAGCTACCACGATCTACCTAATGTGAGTATTAACACACTGTGCTGAAAATGTTCATGTATGTAAATTCAGAATACTAATGTACTTTCTCTTTTTCTACTTCACAGAATAGCCGGATGAATACACTTACCTACCTGGCTGAAGCTACTTAACCATACTTTCCATGGCTGAAGCTAACAAACAATACCTACCTGACGCAAGCAAGCTGTCTACCTGGATGGAGCTACCACGATCTACCTAATGTGAGTATTAATACACTGTTCTGAAAATGTTCATGTATGTAACTTCAGAATACTAATGTACTTTCTCTTTTTCTACTTCACAGAATAGCCGGATGAATACACTTACCTACCTGGCTGAAGCTACTTACCAACATACCTGGCTGAAGCTACTTAATAACCTACCTGGCTGAAGCTACTTACCAACCTACCTGGCTGAAGCTACTTACCAACCTACCTGGCTGAAGCTACTTGCCAACCTACCTGGCTGAAGCTACTTAACCATACCTTCCATGGCTGAAGCTAACAAACAATACCTACCTGACGCAAGCAAGCTGTCTACCTGGATGGAGCTACCACGATCTACCTAATGTGAGTATTAACACACTGTTCTGAAAATGTTCATGTATGTAACTTCAGAATACTAATGTACTTTTCTTTTTCTACTTCACAGAATAGCCGGATGAATACACTTACCTACCTGGCTGAAGCTACTTACCAACCTACCTGGCTGAAGCTACTTACCAACCTACCTGGCTGAAGCTACATACCAACCTACCTGGCTGAAGCTACTTACCAACCTACCTGGCTGAAGCTACTTAACCATACTTTCCATGGCTGAAGCTAACAAACAATACCTACCTGACACAAGCAAGCTGTCTACCTGGATGGAGCTACCACGATCTACCTAATGTGAGTATTAACACACTGTGCTGAAAATGTTCATGTATGTAAATTCAGAATACTACTAATGTACTTTCTCTTTCTCTACTTCACAGAATAGCCGGATTAATACACTTACCTACCTGGCTGAATCTACTTAACCATACCTTCCATGGCTGAAGCTAACAAACAATACCTACCTACCTTCCATGGCTGAAGCTAACAAACAATACTTACCTGATGCAAGCAAGCTGTCTACCTGGATGGAGCTACCATGATCTACCTAATGTGAGTATTAACACACTGTGCTGAAAATGTTCATGTATGTAAATTCAGAATACTAATGTACTTTCTCTTTTTCTACTTCACAGAATAGCCGGATGAATACACTTACCTACCTGGCTGTAGCTACTTAACCATACCTTCCATGGCTGAAGCTAACAAACAATACCTACCTGATGCAAGCAAGCTGTCTACCTGGATGGAGCTACCACGATCTACCTAATGTGAGTATTAACACACTGTGCAGAAAATGTTCATGTATGTAAATTCAGAATACTAATGTACTTTCTCTTTTTCTACTTCACAGAATAGCCGGATGAATACACTTACCTACCTGGCTGAAGCTACTTAACCATACCGTCCATGGCTGAAGCTAACAAACAATACCTACCCACCTTCCATGGCTGAAGCTAACAAAAAATACCTACCTGACGCAAGCAAGCTGTCTACCTGGATGGAGCTACCACGATCTACCTAATGTGAGTATTAACACACTGTGCTGAAAATGTTCATGTATGTAAATTCAGAATACTAATGTACTTTCTCTTTTTCTACTTCACAGAATAGCCGGATGAATACACTTACCTACCTGGCTGAAGCTACTTAACCATACTTTCCATGGCTGAAGCTAACAAACAATACCTACCTGACGCAAGCAAGCTGTCTACCTGGATGGAGCTACCACGATCTACCTAATGTGAGTATTAATACACTGTTCTGAAAATGTTCATGTATGTAACTTCAGAATACTAATGTACTTTCTCTTTTTCTACTTCACAGAATAGCCGGATGAATACACTTACCTACCTGGCTGAAGCTACTTACCAACCTACCTGGCTGAAGCTACTTAATAACCTACCTGGCTGAAGCTACTTACCAACCTACCTGGCTGAAGCTACTTACCAACCTACCTGGCTGAAGCTACTTGCCAACCTACCTGGCTGAAGCTACTTGCCAACCTACCTGGCTGAAGCTACTTAACGATACCTTCCATGGCTGAAGCTAACAAACAATACCTACCTGACGCAAGCAAGCTGTCTACCTAGATGGAGCTACCACGATCTACCTAATGTGAGTATTAACACACTGTTCTGAAAATGTTCATGTATGTAACTTCAGAATACTAATGTACTTTCTCTTTTTCTACTTCACAGAATAGCCGGATGAATACACTTACCTACCTGGCTGAAGCTACTTACCAACCTACCTGGCTGAAGCTACTTACCAACCTACCTGGCTGAAGCTACTTACCAACCTATCTGGCTGAAGCTACTTACCAACCTACCTGGCTGAAGCTACTTAACCATACCTTCCATGGCTGAAGCTAACAAACAATACCTACCTGACGCAAGCAAGCTGTCTACCTGGATGGGAGCTACCACGATCTACCTAATGTGAGCATTAACACACTGTGCTGAAAATGTTCATGTATGTAACTTCAGAATACTAATGTACTTTCTATTTTTCTACTTCACAGAATAGCCGGATGAATACACTTACCTACCTGGCTGAAGCTACTTAACCATACCTTCCATGGCTGAAGCTAACAAACAATACCTACCTACCTTCCATGGCTGAAGCTAACAAACAATACCTACCTGACGCAAGCAAGCTGTCTACCTGGATGGAGCTACCACGATCTACCTAATGTGAGTATTAACACACTGTGCTGAAAATGTTCATGTATGTAACTTCAGAATACTAATGTACTTTCTATTTTTCTACTTCACAGAATAGCCGGATGAATACACTTACCTACCTGGCTGAAGCTACTTAACCATACCTTCCATGGCTGAAGCTAACAAACAATACCTACCTGATGCAAGCAAGCTGTCTACCTGGATGGAGCTACCACGATCTACCTAATGTGAGTATTAACACACTGTGCTGAAAATGTTCATGTACCTTACTTATGATTACTAATGTACTTTCTCTTTTTCTACTTCACAGAATAGCCGGATGAATACTTACCTACCTGGCTGAAACTACTTAACCATACCTTCCATGGCTGAAGCTAACGAAGATTACCTACACGACGAAAAGAAGCTGCCTACCTGGAAGCAACTAACACTAAATACCTATGCAAAATAAATGCTAAATGTTATTTAATTCATTTTTTTTATGTTATAAAGTAAACTTTTTTAAATTTAAAAATTTGTTTCCATTACTTAATATAAGATTTTATTTTTAATATAAAATATAGATGAATGGGTACTACATAATAAAACATATAGTGTATGGCTGTCTGAAATGGAAATACATTGTCTATTAATGTTTTAGTCCGTATTTAAACAATAATTGACAATGGATTTGCGTTTTGGAGAGACATTTACTATATAACTGTGTAATGTCCACTTTTGGGTAATTAATAAATTGTGCGCCACAGGCGGAAGTGGCCAGTATGCAAAAGAGCTGTGCAGCGCTTCAAATATAAATTTGACAGCCCTGCATCTCTCCGCTAAAACACTCCGCTCCTCCTGCCCTGACCAGGTTCAGGTAATGAAACACACCCTCTGCCAGGTGTTCGTTAAACAGGAGTGGGCATTGTCCTGCTAGGACCTTCCATGATGTTAGAATGACATTTGCGTTAGGCGCTGTGATTGGCCCAGTCGCAGTGATGTGTTATGTGCGTAAAATATGTCATCAGCGCAAGCGGGCACATGACAGCACCGAACGCCAATGTCATTTTCACATCATGCAAGGTCCTAGCAGGACACTGCCTGCTCCCGATTAACTAACACTCGCCGTAGGGTAAGCATAACAATAATTATTTTTAATACATTTGTATTCATTTTACATGTAATTTCAGAGTATTGAATGCAGAACAAAATGAAATGTGGCTTGACAGCACAAGGGTAAAAAGACAGCGCGCGAAAACACACAAGGGGGGGAAAGAGTGCATACAAGGGGTGAAAGACACAGGGCACAAGGCAGAAAAGATACAGGGTCAGGCCTGGCGTCATCATCCGGCACACCCGGGCAAGTGCTGGTGCACGACTGCTTGTAGGGGGCCCGAGGGCTAGGGTCACACTTGCATTGTGACCCTAGCCTGACACAAGTATTGTCCGCTGCAGCGCAGAGCGTTTAATGCTATGCGCATCCAGCAACGGAGCCCATAGAAACACGATGTTTACATTGCCAACCAGTGGTTGGCAAGGTAAACATCGGGTTTCTATGGGCTCCAGCGCATAGCATTAAAAGCTATGCGCTGCAGCTGAAAATAATTGCATCAGGCTAGGGTCACAATGCAAGTGTGACACTAGCCCTCAGGGGCCCCTGAGCACACTGCCCCCATAGCCAGGGGCCAGCTGGGGTGTCCTTTGCATGGAGGTCATTTTCAGCCTCCTGCAGCGCCAAAGGTCTCCCTCCTCCCCCTCTGTGGGAGCAAACAGAGCTGCACACTCTGGCCTTACAGGACCTGTGATGATGTCAATGGAGGTTGGAGTCAGGGGTCACATGATCAGCTCCTCAGTGTATGCAGGACTCTGCTGTGCTGCCCATCATGATGCTCAACTAGGTGAAGTTTGTGTGGGGTCTGGAGGAATTAAAGGCCACTTTACACACACCAAATTATCTGTCCAACTTCTGACCAACTTGCTAGTTTCAGTGAAATCATGGACACATTGCTCCATTTAGTGGCTGTGTACAAATGGAACTATGTGTCCATGATTTCACTGCAACCAGTAAGTTGGTCAGAAGTTGGACAGATAAGTTGGTGTGTGTGTAAAGTGGCCATTACAGTGTGAATGTAGCAGAAGTGAGTGTGTACTAGGTGTACGGAGCGCAGCTGAGTGGGTACTAGGTGTACGGCGCGGATCAGTATGTGTACGAGATGTACGGAGGGGAGCCATGTGTGTACCAGCGTTATGGAGTGGAGCCATGTGGGTACTAGGTGTACATAGCGGAGCCGTGTGTGTACGAGGTGTACGTAGCGGAGCCACGTGTGTACGAGGTGTATGGAGCGGAGCCGCGTGCGTACGAGGTGTATGGAGCAGAGCCGCGTGTGTACGAGGTATGTGTACCAGTGGTAGCCCCCCCGTGGATTACGTTCCCGCTACTATAGTCCCAGCCACCTTTGCCAGCAGCATTCTTCAAAATAGTCTCTTCTGCCGCTGTCTGCATTGTGCAGCTCAGCATAGGGGGCACGATGTTGTCATGACTGATGATATGTGCAGAGCGACCGGAGGAGACCGGAGCAGCGAGAAGAAAAGTGAGGAGAAAGAGATATCCGGATGGCCAGACACTCCGCTTGGCTGCGGTGCCACCCATATGGCAGTGTGGCTCCATTGATCTGCTTGCATTATTTAGGCGCTTCAGGATGCTTGTGTATATACAAAGCATCCTCAGACGCACAAAAATGCAACATTTTGCATTTGAAGGGTATTTTTAAAATACGCAAGGGAACGCAAATGCATTTTAGCCCGCTCCTAACAACATGTAATATAGTAACTGTCAGAAACAGCTCTTGCTGCTTTCGGCAGTCACTGTTCCTGTAAGGCTGCCTTCGCATAGGCGTTTTATTAAAAATTTTGCAGTTGTGGTACAAAAAAAACCCCAAATCTGCCGCATTTTCCGCCGAGCGGCTGCACTTGCTGCACATTTGCCGCAAGCCCCATGCATTGTCTATGGGGCTTGCGGTAAGTGTGCAGCAAAAGATATATTCTAGTCCGTGATATGTACTAAAGGGGGTCCACTGAGACTTTTTCGCACTGGGTCAACAGAAACCTGGAGCTGGACCTGTACAGGGTTCAAGTGGAATAATAGAACGGATACAGGAATAGAGTTTTCCTGGAAGACCGCTCAAAGAGAGAAGAGAACATGAAGGAAGAAGACAGCACAGTGGGCATTGAGTAAGGAGTGAAAAATACAGTGCAGGGGACAAATACAATGCACACGTGGAGACTGATATAGCACGAAATGATCATGATGATACCGTCCTACAGATGCTAATGCATGGGGCCCCACATCTATGTACTAATTAATTGTGTAATGGACACTTCCATCTGAGTTCGAAATATACCTTACCCGCTGAAAATTGCTGTACAGACACTTAGGTCGGCTTCACACTGCGTGTGTGATCCGATCCGTAGCTGTCCGCTTCAGGCAGACAGCCGCGGACCGTATGAGCACACAGGAATGGGTGGTTATTATGCCCTCCGATCCTGTGTTTAGCGCACCCAGATGCAGCCGCTGACAGGTCACGACCGGGGCGTCCGCGTTCCTTGCCTATCAACAGCAGGAACTGCGTGCGCTAAACACAGGATCGGAGGGCATAATAACCACCCAGTCCTGTGTGCTCATACGGTCCGCGGCTGTCTGCCTGAAGCGGACAGCTACGGATCGGATCACACACGCATTGTGAAGTCGCCCTTAAAAACAAAGTGGTCATTTGTAGGAAAAATTTAAAACTACACATAGTAGTACATACAGTGCCTACAAGTAGTATTCAACCCCCTGCAGATTTAGCTGGTTGACACATGCGGAATTAACTTGGCATTGTGACATTTGGACTGTAGGTCAGCCTGGAAGTGGGAAATGCAGTGCCACAATAAATTATTTTTTTTTTCTTTTTTTTTTTTTTTTTAAAGCGTTAAAAGTTAATTCAGAGGGTCATTTATTATTCAACCCCTCAAACCACCAGCATTCTGTTTGGTCCCCCTAAAGTATTAAGAAGTAGTTCACGCACAAATAACAATGAGCTTCACATGTGTGGATTAATTATCTCTTTTGCCAGCCTTTTCTGACTATTTAAGACCCTCCCCAAACTTGTGAACAGCACTCATACATGGTCAACATGGGAAAGACAAAGGAGCATTCCAAGGCCATCAGAGACAAGATCATGGAGGGTCACAAGGCTGGCAAGGGGTACAAAACCCTTTCCAAGGAGTTGGGCCTACCTGTCCCCACTGTTGGGAGCATCATCCGGAAGTGGAAGGCTTATGGAACTAATGTTAGCCTTCCACAGCCTGGACAGCCTTTGAAAGTTTCCTCCCGTGCCGAGGCCAGGCTTGTCCGAAGAGTCAAGGCTAACCCAAGGACAACAAGGAAGGAGCTCCGGGAAGATCTCATGGCAGTGGGGACATTGGTTTCAGTCAATACAATAAGTTACGTACTCCACCGCAATGGTTTCCGTTCCAGACGAGCCCGTAAGGTTCCTTTACTTTCAAAGCGTCATGTCAAGGCTCGTCTACAGTTTGCTCATGATCACTTGGAGGACTCTGAGACAGACTGGTTCAAGGTTCTATGGTCTGATGAGACCAAGATCGAGATCTTTGGTGCCAACCACACACGTGACATTTGGAGACTGGATGGCACTGCATACAACCCCAAGAATACCATCCTTAAAGTCAAGCATGCTGGTGGCAGCATCATGCTGTGGGGCTGTTTCTCAGCCAAGGGGCCTGGCCATCTGGTCCGCATCCATGGGAAGATGGATAGCACGGCCTACCTGGAGATTTTGGCCAAGAACCTCCGCTCCTCCATCAAGGATCTAAAGATGGTTCGTAATTTCATCTTCCAACAAGACAACGACCCAAAGCACACAGCCAAGAAAACCAAGGCCTGGTTCAAGAGGGAAAAAAATCAAGGTGTTGGAGTGGCCTAGTCAGTCTCCTGACCTTAACCTAATTGAAAACTTGTGGAAGGAGCTCAAGATTAAAGTCCACATGAGACACCCAAAGAACCTAGATAACTTGGAGAAGATCTGCATGGAGGAGTGGGCCAAGATAACTCCAGAGACATGTGCCGGCCTGATCAGGTCTTATAAAAGACAATTATTAGCTGTAATTGCAAACAAGGGTTATTCCACAAAATATTAAACATAGGGGTTGAATAATAATTGACCCACACTTTTATGTTTAAAATTTATAAAAATTCAACTGAGCAACATAACTTTTTGGTTTGTAAGATTTATGCTTCTGTTAATAAATCCTACTCTCGTTTGCAGTTTGAAGGCTCTAACTTATTGGCATCTTATCAAACCAGCTAAATCTGCAGGGGGTTGAATACTACTTGTAGGCACTGTAGATATGAACAGGGATAATGTGTAGTGTGTTAAACCGTACCCGATGTAGGTGTGCTGTATCCCTCAATTATGTGGTCATGTGCATCTCAAAACAATACCACCTACTTAAGGTGCAGAGCTTTAAAGTACACATTGTTGTACATTAGGGATGAGCGAATATACTCATTAGTATGTGGTATTCACCAAATAGTTTGAGACTTGGGCTACTGTTTACTCTGTGACTATCCTTGCAATTATTCGCTAAGTAACAAGTAATATGTAAGTAAATGTGAAATGCAAGTAATTCCTCAGATGCCAGACCCTATATAGAGTTATAGCAAAAGAGGAAAAGTCTGCATTCCCTACACTTGTTAAAAAAAAAAAAAAACATTTAAAGAATGATGTGGCCTCCTACTCGCTTTTCTGCAGCCCGACAGCAGGATCCTCTGCTTCCCCCACCACCTCCCCATCTGATCCTGATTTGGGGGCAGGTGGGGAGTGAGCAGCAGTAATCCGTGAGCAGAGGACGCAGACAGGGAAGGTGCCGGTGACATGACTTCACTAGCGGCTTTCTCCTACTGTTCGTCGCTTACCGCTCAATACTGTCCCTCCCTGCCCTTAAATGAGGAGCGCCATTTTGTAAGGTGGCTGTGGACTGCAATTTGCAGCAGGGGGAGACATAAATCTTGAGCCTCCCTGCACTAATGATTCAACCCCTCCTGCTGCCTACTTGTACCTGGCTGGACATTGAAATTGTGCTAAGGCATTTTTTTTTTTTAATATATTGCATTAAATTTAAAAAAAAAAAAGATTCCTTCTATTTCTGTTTCCAGCAATATACTAATTTGCATCTGAGGGTTGGGGGCAGCCTGTTCCGACATGCTGTACCCGGCTGTACACCACAATAAGGCAAAGCCCACTCCAAACAGATGGAATAATTGCTAAAACAATAATTATAAAAAAATAATAATAATACATCTGTATTAACCCCTGTACCATGCTTGTACGGGTTAATAAAGAAGCAGTTCCTTCTTTTTGTATTTTTAAATTGATTTTAAAATAAATTATGTTGTGTTCTTTGTCGTATTTTTGTATACAGCCGAGTACAGCATGTACGGCTGCCCCGAAACACTCAGGTGCCTATTTGTACCTGACTGGAAACAGAAATACAATAAAGCCATTATTTTTTAGTGCATAAATTTCATGAAATTTCTAAAAAAGGTTTTTGTGAAATTTGTATGTACAGCCAGGTACAACTATGCATCTGGGGGCTTGAATATGCAGTGCAGTAAGGGCCAAGCTTTGTGGTTTTCCTTACCCCCCCACTGCGAATTGCAGTCTGCAGCCACCTCATAAAATTGCTCATTCAGAGAAACGCCATCTTCTGGCACTGTATCAGACTCATCCAGATCCTGTAGCGAAGTAGGGGGGGCTACATCATTGTTTAAAACCCTGCGACTTTTTGACGCAGTTTTTAAAACAATCATGTAGGGAATGCTGACTTTTCCTCTGCAAACTGAAGACTATACAGGGCCTGTCAGCTGAGGAATTACACTCATTACACTAGCTGCACACCGCGGAAAGATCCAATCCGGTGTTGTCGGGGATGAATCTGACAGCCCCATACCGGATCAGTGTGGCGCCCCGCAACGAGTGCGTCACAGGAGGGTATTGCAGCCATAAATGCAGCAGCAATATTCTCCAACCCAGCAGTCATCTGGTTAACTTAGAGATCCAAATCCTGCATGCATCACTTAACATAGAGGGCCAATCCAGGTCCTGGTGGGCGGAGTCCAAGGGTAGTGTGTAGTGGAAAGCTGATACACTTAGTGCAGTCAGTCAATAGAGTCTGCAAGAGAGAGACAGACTTGAACTTGGAGTAACGTAGGAGCGGGGGCTCTGCACCGCTGTGCAGCCCCTGGGCCGTCACCGGTCGGGTGTTAGCACCTGAGGCCTGAACAACCGGGATCGGGCATCACCAACCACGGGTTCCAAAAGACTCCCGTGCCCAACTTACAGCCGGTTCACTGGTACCGAAGCTGGCAGCAGTTCACCTCTGCTACGCGAACCAGAAGCGTGGAGGAGCAGCTTTACAGGAGCACCCCACCACCCGCCAAATTCCAGTCGTCTAACCAGCGGTGTACCCACCGAGGGACCCAAGGCTCCCCAAAACATCCATAACGTACATCTTGGATAGGGATTGAAGCAGTCTCCCCATACCCGATCTGGTATTCCTGGGTGACAATGGCAAATACTTAGCTAGAATGGAGGAACACCACGGATCTCTGAGGGACACCTATCACTGCTGAGTCCACCCGGTCCACTACCCGTTAACTGTATGCATGTACTGCCTGCTGGTTACAGTAAAGACCCGTTACAGAGACTTACAGTGTCCGTGCTTCCTTATGACTGCATCCGTCCATACACAAGGTAACCGCAGCTGCCGCACATCTTAAGCAGCTCCAGCCTCTGGGGATCACCGCTCAGCCTGTGGGGAGCGTTCTATCTTGCTGCTATCCATCCCCCGGAGGTCCCGCAGCGTCGGTAAGACTTACCGAACTACTCATAGGTGGCGTCACGAATAAATTAACCCCTTAATCTGTTCCCACAAGACGTCTTCAACTTTTGATCTGCACTCAACCGGGCCCCACTACCGGCAGGCGCGGTCCACCCGTGACAAAGAGGAAGGAGCTACAGACTGTCTAAACCAGTCCCCGGCCATGGTGAGTCATCAGCACACAGAACCGGAGGGCCAATATGCCCTACGGTCCAGTGTGCAGCCAGACACAGATGCAGCTGCCGATGAATCAGGACCACTATCCGCGCTCCTGAAACAGCAGCGTGCAGCTGCAGGTGTCAGGTTCACCAAATCGTCCCGAACCAGGACAATCCAGACTCCCATATTAGGGAGCACTGGATTGCACCATGATACAGGAATATTCTGAAATTTGAGAAATTTTTTTTTCCCTGGCCAAAAAAATAATTGAAGCAACATTTTTATATACATTAATAAAAATACAAAGTCTCAAAAATTATTACCTACAGATAAAAAACGTATGACAGACAGCAAGATACTATGGTTACAAAATCTGGCCTACGGCTGTCTAGTTTACAACAGTCCCGAATGGGACCTTACCGTGGTGTGAAGCCACCCTTCTCGATTCAACATTGACTTACATTGGACTCGCTATACTCGTAAAGAGTAACGACTAGCGGGTCCTACTGGTTATGAGTATAGCGAATGAGAATTTTTCTTTACTCGCTCATCCCTATTCTACATTGCTCTGAACCAGAATAATGTTTACAGTTTTCCCTGATGTAGGTGTGCTGTGGCTGCTGTATCCCTGAAGTACGTGTTGATGTGCAAAGCAGAACAATACCCCTACCTCAGGTGAAGAAGCACATTAATCCATAAAGTTCAGGTTCTAAGCTTTAAAAGTACACATTTGTGTAAATTGCTGTGAACCTGACATTTGTGCAAATCAGTACCTGATGTAGGTGTGCTGTGGCTGCTGTATCCCTGAAGTACGTGTTGATGTGCAAAGCAGAACAATACCCCTACCTCAGGTGACGAAGCACATTAATCCATAAAGTTCAGGTTCTAAGCTTTAAAAGTACACCTTTGTGTACGTTGCAGTGAACCTGACATTTGTGCAAATCCATACCTGATGTAGGTGTGCTGTGGCTGCTGTATCCCTGAAGTACGTGTTGATGTGCAAAGCAGAACAATAACCCTACCTCAGGTGAAGAAGCACATTAATCCATAAAGTTCAGGTTCTAAGCTTTAAAAGTACACCTTTGTGTACGTTGCAGTGAACCTGACATTTGTGCAAATCCATACCTGATGTAGGTGTGCTGTGGCTGCTGTATCCCTGAAGTACGTGTTGATGTGCAAAGCAGAACAATACCCCTACCTCAGGTGAAGAAGCACATTAATCCATAAAGTTCAGGTTCTAAGCTTTAAAAGTACACATTTGTGTAAATTGCTGTGAACCTGACATTTGTGCAAATCAGTACCTGATGTAGGTGTGCTGTGGCTGCTGTATCCCTGAAATACGTGTTGATGTGCAAAGCAAAACTATACCCCTACCTCAGGTGCAGATCACACTAATCCATAAAGTTCAGGTTCTAAGCTTTAAAAGTACACATTTGTGTACATTGCTGTGAACTGGAATTATGTTTAATGTGAAAATCTGTACCTGACATAGGTGTACTGTGGCTACTATATACGTAAGTTATGTCTTAAACGCCTGTCACACACATCAATATCACTTTCAATATCGCTGCTGCACATGATGTAGCAGCGATATTGCATTGTCAATCATAAATCAATCATAAATTTCTTTTTGATGGTCATCAAATTTTACTTGCATCTATAAAACCTGACGATGGTCACCCGCTGGACGCACAGCATCACTGCGTGTCACATGGGGAGACGAGATCAGCAAGTCCCAGAACCTGTAAACAAGCGATGGGACATAGTAAACAAGGTAAACTGCATGTATGAAGACAGTGAACGCTGCCTAGACACCCAATGTATACCTTGGTTAACAGACTTCGCCAGCTTAACGAACAATACCAGCCGGTAAGTGTGAGAAGACTGTTAACCAAGGTGTACATCAGGTATGTAGGCAGCAGCGCGGTGCCTACATACCCAATGTATACCTTGGTTAACCGCCTTCTCCCACTTACAAGGAGATGATGGGAGTACAGGTGTGACACAGTCCGCGCTGCTCCAATGTAAAAACTCACCCAAAGAGTCACAAAGTCATCAGTAGGTTTTATCTTTTTAATCTTCCTTCCTCCTATGCGTTTCGGCGCCCCACCTGGCACCTTCCTCAGGGATATGCCATTCTCCCACTTACAGGCTGTTATCGCTTGTTAAGCATGAAAAGGTTGGTAACCAATGTAACATGCAGGAATCTAGGCAGCATGCGCTGGATACATACCCCATGTATACCTTGGTTAACAGCCTTTTCACACTTAACGGCTGGTATCAAGGATGGTGAAAAAGGAATACATCAGGTATATGGGCAGGGCACGTTGGCTACATACACACATTGAAAAGGGCCTTTTAGACTTGTGGTTTTTTTTCCTGATTTGGAAGATCGGGCAAAACCCGATTCTTACAGTATTTTGCCCATTCACTTTAATTTTGTCAGGTAGAATCTTGTTGCTTCATGTTTTTTCATGAAATCATTAAAGAGAATGGGCAAAAAAATGAATTATGTAAGGGCCAAGTCACACACACAGATATCTGTGCAGATATTGTTTGCAGATCTCTGGTTGCAGTGAAATCATGATGCATTGTTCTATTTTGTGGCTGTATATAAATGGATTAATATGTCCATGATTTCACTGCAACCAGAGATCTGCGACCAATATCTGCACAGATATCTGTGTGTGTAACGTGGGCCTGATGGTGGGTTTACACACACCAATTTATCTGTTCAATCTCTGAACCAATCTCTGGTTGCAGTGAAATCATGGATACATTGCTCCATTTTGTGGCTGTGTACAACATGGAGCAATGTATCCATGATTTCACTGCAACCAGAGATTGGTTCAGAGATTGAACAGATAAATTGGTGTGTGTAAACCCACCATAAGAATCAATTGTTTTCAAGATCTTCAAAATCAGGAAAAAACCACAAGTGTGAAAAGGCCACCTTGTTTAACAGCTACCAGCGCTTGCTAACAGGCGCTGTGAGTGTGAGGAAATTGTTTCCACCATGTCGCTGGTCTCATGATTACTGGTAAAATCTGCCTGTGTAAGGGTACCTTTACACGCGGCAACATTTCTAGGGTGTCAACAGGTAACTTACTGGCTTGCAGTGAAATCATGGAGACAAGGTTCTATCTTGTTGCTGTGTACAAATGGAATAATGTCTCCATGATTTCACTGCACAGTAAGTTACCTGTTGCCACCCTAGAAATGTTGCCGCGTGTAAAGGTACCATGACAGATCACCAGCAATCAAACGTCAATGTCACAGCAATCTCGTTTGGTGGTTAGTTCACTGTCGACATTGACGTGTGTGACAGCACCTTTAACACCCTGTTACACAACAGATAATTGTGCAGAGATTGTTTTCACATCTTTGGTTGGAGTGAAATCATGGACACATTGTTCCAGTTGTACACTGCCACAAAATGGAACAATGTGACTATGATTCCCCTGCCATCCTACATCTGCCTACAATATCAGCACAATTATGTGTGTGTGCAACAGGGCCTTTAAGGTGTATAACACAACAATACCCCTACTTCAGGCACAATAATGACATATGTCATGTTCTGAGCAAGGTTGTACAATGTGTACTTTTACAGCTCTGAACCTGAAGTATGTTAACTGTGCAACGCCGTACCTGATGCAGGTGTATTGTGGCTGCTCTGCACCTCTACTATATGTAGTGTTACCACATAGTTGAGGTACAGAGCACATCAGTTGAAGAAACAGACCAAAAAACATTTTATTTTATTAGGAAATAAAAATAATAAACATTAACATTTTAAAAATACAAACAGGTAATATTCAAAATATTATAGCAATATTAAATATTTGTCATTATCAAGTTTATAAACTGAAAAAAATTAATCTAGAAAATTGTCATATCATAAAGAAAAAAAATAAAAGTATACTGTGAAAGCTCAATACAAAGGGACTGCAGCATACAGGAGAGGAGGAGACCAGGGACACCCGAGGTGGACTGCCACATGCAGCAGAGTAGGGAAGCAGAGAGGCAGGAGAAGGACTGGAGCCTGAAAGAAAGGGGGGAAGCAGGGAGGCAGCAGAGTGACTGTAGCCTGAAAGAAAGGGGGGAAGCAGGGAGGCAGCAGAGTGACTGTAGCCTGGACAAAAGAGGGTGGTGCAGGAGCTGTGTAATACACAATGCGTTGGAAATAGCACACCATCTCGTTAAAAATAATTTTTTTTACCTTTTTTTAATTAATTAAACTTTAATTATACCCATTACAAGTCGCAACATTGCATGCAATTTCACTAGCAATTTGCTAGTTGCAGTGAAATCATGGACACATTATTTTATTTGTACACAGCAACAAAATAATAAAATGTGTCCGTGATTTCACTGACACCAGCAAATTTACAGTGAAATTACATGCAATGTTGCAACGTCTAATGGTACCCGAAGAACAAATGTTTTTAACTATAACATTTTTTTTTTAAATATTGAAAATAATTAAAACATTTCAAACATAAATATGACAATTAAAAATACCGTATATACTCGTGTATAAGCCGACCCGTGTATAAGCCGACCCCCCTACTTTTGCCCCCAAAACCTGGAAAACCCATTGACTCGTGTATAAGCCGAGGGTGGACCCCAGCACAGGTATACAGCCCCCAGCAGTGTGGTATACAGGCCCCCCAGTGGTAGCATACAGCAGCCTCCCCAGTGGTAGTATACAGCAGCCTCCCCAGTGGTAGTATACAGTCCCCAGCAGTATATACAGCAGCCCCAGTGGTATACAGCAGCCTCCCCAGTGGTATATACAGGCCCCAGCAGTATATACAGCAGCCTCCCCAGTGCTATATACAGGCCCCAGCAGTATATACAGCAGCCTCCCCAGTGTATACAGCAGCCTTCCCAGTGGTATATACAGGCCCCAGCAGTATATACAGCAGCCCCAGAGGTATACAGCAGCCTCCCCATTAGTGGTATATACAGGCCCCCCATCAGAGGTTACAGCCCCCCCAGTGATATATACAGGCCCCAGCAGTATATACAGCAGCCTCCCCAGTGCTATATACAGGCCCCAGCAGTATATACAGCAGCCCCAGTGGTATACAGCAGCCTCCCCATTGGTGGTATATACAGGCCCCCCATCAGAGGTTACAACCCCCCAGTGATATATACATCCCCCCAGTGATATATACAGGCCCCCAGTTGTGTATACAGGCCCCCAGTTGTTTATACAGGCCCCCCGCACTATCTACAGACCCCCCGTTTCCCCCCCAGTGGTACACGTACACAGGCCCCCAGTTGTATATACAGGCCCCCCGCAGTATCTACAGGCCCCCCCGTTTCCCCCCAGTGGTACACGTACACAGGCCCCCGGTTGCAGCCGCACACCTGTAAAAGAATCGCTTTGATACTTACCCTCCTCGCTGTGATCGCGCGTCCTCGTCTCCTTCCTGCTTCTACCCGGCATCATGTGACCGCGCACAATGACGTCATTGTGGATGCGCCGCCCGCCGGGTAGAAGCGGAAGGAGACAGGAGGAGCGCGGGTAACAGCGAGGAGGGTAAGTATGAAAGCGATTCTTTTACAGGTGTGCGGCTGCAACCGGGGGCCTGTGTACCACTAGGGGGGGAAACGGGGGGGGCCTGTATATAGTGCGGGGGGCCTGTATATACTACGGGGAGGGTGCGGGGGGCCTGTATATACTACGGGGAGGGTGCAGGGGCCTGTATATACTACGGGGGTGGAGCGGGGGGCCTGTATATACTACTGGGGGAGGGCAATGTAATATGCACAGCTCCCCCTGCCGCTGATGGACAGGGGGATGCAGTGCATATTGCATTGCACGAATGAGCGGCCCCACGTGACCGGGCGCTCATATTACAGCCTCCCCCTGCCTGATACAGCCCCGGACAATGTGCTCCCCACACTCAGCCGTATAGTGACTCGTGTATAAGCTGAGGGGGGGACTTTTCAGCACAATTTTTGTGCTGAAAAACTCGGCTTATACACGAGTATATACGGTATGTTCAATTATCATGTAACAATGCACATTTTTAAACATCAACCATAAAGATGTATAACTATGTACAGCTATTATATAACATTGAACTTTACACTAATAACACTTTCTACATGTCAAAAAAATAATTACACATTCACAATTTTGTACAATAAACATAACCGGCATGAAATTATAACAAATTAAACCATTTCATCCTGCCATGACAATCTTCCATGCTCAGACATAAAATAATGGGCAAATTTGTCTCTAATTTCTGAAACAGCCAGAGTTGTTCTTACTCGACGTGTTCGGTAGTCCTGTAATGTGGTTTCGGCAATGGCATCACGGTCCAAAGGAAATTGTTCTTTGGCCAAAACATAGTTATGCAGAACCACACAGGCTTTCACAATGTCGTCCACAGACTCTGGCTGCATTTGTATGGCCTTTCCCAAAATGCGCCATTTTGCGGTTAACAGTCCAAAAGCGCATTCCACCACTCTTCTTGCCCTTGTGAGTCTGTAATTGTAGATCCGTTTTGCATGACACAATCCACGGCTGGCAAAAGGCTTCAATAGGTTCTCGCACATTTGAAAAGCCTCATCTGCTACAATTACGAAGGGCATAGGCGGTCCATCTGTGTGCGGCAGAGACCTTGGTGGTGGAATGTAAAAGTTGCTGTTATAAATCCGGCGTCCCATGGGAGATTGCTTAAAAACCTGGAGTCATTTGGTCGTCCATAAGACCCAATGTCAATGGCAACAAAGCGACATTGGAATCCGCGATCGCCATCAGTACGATTGAAAAGTATTTCTTATAATTAAAGTATTCTGAACTGCTCCCAGCAGGTTTAACAATCCGGATGTGCTTGCCGTCCAGAGCTCCAACGCAGTTTGGAAAATTGGTGATCTCTTCAAACTTGGCAGCAGATGACATCAGGGCCGGCGTCAGCACCCGGCGTACCCGGGCAAGTGCCGGGGCCCGACGGCTTGGAGGGGGCCCACCGGGCCCCTGAGGGCTAGGGTCACACTTGTGTTGTGACCCTAGCCTGACGCAAGTATTGTCTGCTGCAGCGCAGAGCGTTTAACGCTATGCGCTGCCAGCAACTGAGCCCATAGAAACCCGCAGTTTACATTGACAACCATTTGGTTGTCATGGTAAACGTCGGGTTTCTATGGGCTGCCTCCAGCTCATAGCAGCGTTGCAACATACAATACTTGCTTAAGGCTAGGGTCACAATGCAAGTGTGACCCTAGCCCTCAGGGGCCCCTGAGCACTGCCCCCACAGCCAGAGCCATATCCAGGGGCAGCTGGGGGGTCATTTTCAGGCTCCTGCAGGCTGCAGCACCGGAGGTCTCCCTCCTCCTCCCCCCTCCACGGGAGCCGACAGAGCTGCAGTGCACACACTGTGCTAGCTAGTGTGCTTACAGGACCTGTGATGATGTCAATGGATGGGGAGGAGTCAGGGTCTCATGATCAGCTCCTCAGTGTATCCAGGACAGTGCTGGCCATGAATGATGCTCAAATAAGGTGAAGTTTGTGTGTGGTCAGGAGGCATTTACAGTGTGAATGTAGCAGAGGTGAGTGTGTACTAGGTGCATGGCAATTAGGTGAAGGTTATGTGTGGGGTCAGGAGGGATTTACAGTGTGAATGTAGCAGAGCCGAGTGTGTACGAGGTGTACGGAGCAGAGCCGTGTGTGTACGAGGTGTACGGAGAGGAGCCGTGTGTGTACGAGGTGTACGGAGAGGAGCCGTGTGTGTACGAGGTGTACGGAGCAGAGCCGTGTGTGTATGAGGTGTACGGAGAGGAGCCGTGTGTGTACGAGGTGTACGGAGCAGAGCCGTGTGTGTATGAGGTGTACGGAGCAGAGCCGTGTGTGTACGAGGTGTACGGAGAGGAGCCGTGTGTGTACGAGGTGTACGGAGCAGAGCCGTGTGTGTATGAGGTGTACGGAGAAGAGCCGTGTGTGTATGAGGTGTACGGAGCAGAGCCACGTGTGTACGAGGTGTACGGAGCAGAGCCGTGTGTGTACGAGGTGTACGGAGCAGAGCCGTGTGTGTACGAGGTGTACGGAGAGAAGCCGTGTGTGTACGAGGTGTACGGAGAGGAGCCGTGTGTGTATGATGTGTACGGAGAAGAGCCGTGTGTGTATGAGGTGTACGGAGAAGAGCCGTGTGTGTATGAGGTGTACGGAGAAGAGCCGTGTGTGTATGAGGTGTACGGAGCAGAGCCGAGTGTGTACGAGGTGTACAGAGCAGAGCCATGTGTGTACGAGGTGTATGGAGCAGAGCCGCGTGTGTATGAGGTGTACGAAGCAGAGCCGCGTGTGTACGAGGTATGTGTACCAGTGGTAGCCCCCTGTGGATTCTCTCCTATAGTCTCAGCCACCTTTGCCAGCAGCATTCTTCTCCAGAGTCTCTTCTGCCGCTGTCTGCATTCTGCAGCTCAGCATGGAGGGGCACGATGTCATCACTGTGCTGATATGTGCAGAGCGACCGGAGGAGACCGGAGCGGCTAGAAGAAAGGTGAGGAGAAAGAGGGATCCAGACGGCCAGACACTCCGCCTGGCTGCGGTGCCACCATATGGCAGTGCGGCTCCATTGAGCTGCTTGCATTATTTGTATGCTTGAGAATGCTCGTGTATATACCAAACATCCTCAGACGCACAAAAATGCAACATTTTGCATTTGAAGGGTACTTTTAAAAGGCGCAAGGGAATGCAATCGCATTTTAGCCCGCTCCTAACAATGTGTAATATACCGTATATACTCGCGTATAAGCCGAGTTTTTCAGCCCAAACATTGGGCTGAAAAGTACCCCCCTCGGCTTATACGCGAGTCAGTGCTGTATACCGATGTATACATCGGTACATACCGATGTATACATCGGTATACAGCAGCCCCCGCATCCCCAGTAATGCAGGGCCCCCCCAGCCTCACTCCGGCCACCTGTAAAGCAAACTATACTTATCAATGTCCCGCTGTCCACGCCCGCTCACCGCTGCCGTCCACGATCCTCCATCTTCATGCGTCTTCTTCCTGTTTCTGTGCTCGTCGCAGGCAATGACGTAATTCCCTGCGACGAGCACAGGAAACAGGAAGAAGACGCATGAAGATGGAGGATCGTGGACGGCAGCGGCGAGCGGGCGCGGACAGCGGGACATTGATAAGTATAGTTTGCTTTACAGGTGACCGGAGCGACGCTGGGGGGGCCCTGCATTACTGGGGCTGCTGTATACTACCGCTGGGGCTGCAATATACTACTACTGGGCTGTATACACTACCACTGGGGCTGCGTCTATACTACCTCTGGGGCCCTGTATACTACCACTGGGGCTGTATATACCTCTGGGGCCCTGTATACTACCACTGGGGCTGTATATACTACCACTGGGGCTGTATATACTACCACTGGGGCTGTATATACCACTGGGGCTGTATATACTGCTGGGCTGTATATACTGCTGGGGCCCTGTATACTACCACTGGGGCTGTATATACTACCACTGGGGCTGTATATACTACTAGGGCTGCGTCTATACTACCACTGGGGCTGTATATACCACTGGGGCTGTATATACTACTGGGGCTGCGTGTATACTACCACTGGGGCTGCTGTATCTACCTCTGGGACTGCTGTATACCACACTGCTGGGGGCTGTATACTTGTGCTAGGGTCCACCCTCGGCTTATACACGAGTCAATAGATTTTCCCAGGTTTTGGGGGCAAAAGTAGGGGGGTCGGCTTATACACGGGTCGGCTTATACACGAGTATATACGGTACTCACTGTCAGAAACAGCTCTTGCTGGATTCGGCAGTCACTGTTCCTGTAAGGCTGCCTTCACATAGGAGTTTTTTTTTAAATGTGGCAGTTGCGGTAAAAAAAACCCCGCAACTGCCGCATTTTCCGTCTAGCGGCTGCACTTGCTGCACGTTTGCGGCAAGCCCCATGCATTGTCTATGGGGCTTGCGGTAAGTGTGCGGCAATATATATATATATATATATATATATATATATATATATAGTCCGCGTTATGTACTTAAAGGGGGCCCACTGAGACCTTTTCGCCCGGGGCCCACAGAAACCTGGAGCCGGCCCTGGATGACATCCATAGGTCCATCGTCGGTTCAGGGAGGAATTCCGGCTGCAACACGTCCCACAGTGCTTTGCAGGTTTCCTTCACAATTCCTGAAATCGTTGAAATTCCAAGCCGGAATTGGAAGTGAAGTGAAGACATGCTTTCTTCACTTCCGAGAAACCTAAAAAATAACAAAAACACAACAGTATCATACTTTGAAAGTTAAAAGACACACAACATTAACATTTTTGAGAAATACACCGTACACAATAAAAAGGTGAAACACAATAATTATCATGGGAATGGGAATATACATGATCAACACCACAGTTTACATAAAAGCAACAAAAGGAAGTACTCAGTCACACTACAGTATTTTGAAAAATATTTTAAAAATATTACAAAAATAAATATATTGCTATACTATGTAAAATGATTACTTCAAACACAATGACACAATAAAACATTTTTGAATGAGCAGGAGGCCCACCCACAGTGTGCACGACACCCGAAATTCATAAAAAAGCAGAAAGTTACTTTTTACATCAGCAGCAAGATGAGGTTTTGAGGCAATCACACCAATGCAGCGCCACATGCTGTATCACCAACATAACGGACGAATTTTTTGTCACATGCAACAAGACCCATGCATAGTCTATGCTGCTTGCGCTCCTTTGCAGCAAATGCGGTTCGGCCACATGCGTCCGATGCAGCAATTGCTTAAAGCAATAAAAACCAGACCAAAAAAAAGGATTTTTATTTAAGGTTGCAAGTGACTCATCTGCTGCAACCGTCAGAACCGCCCTTACTGCAAAGAACCCCAAGCACAAGACACAAAGCATGGCTATTGCTACATCCAGCATGCAACTCGGGCGTTATGTGGGCAATGCAGCACCACATGGCAGATATGCAGCAAACATCGTCTTGAAGCAGATGTGGAAACACCATAAAAAGAACAGCACAGCTGCAACAATAAAAAAAAAAAAAAAATTTAATTTAAAGTAATGCACTTTGACATACAATAAAAGACACATTCCACAACCAGTGTTCAAAGCCCAAAATACCAAACACGTTCACTCATAATACAAGGATTTATAAACAGTTAAATTAAAAATAAATTCAATTTGAAATAAGAATAAAATAAAAAAAGTAAAAAAGGGTTAAACTTTGTTCACATTTGCATTCCCCTGTGCAACGTTCTGCGTAGGGCATCCACAATGTGAGCGCAGCCACCCAAACCCTTATGTTTATAATGAAAGCACACAGTGCTGAACTTGACTGCGCATGACCGTGCACTGCCATATGTGATTTGTGTGCAGATGTATGCCTGTGCAGAAATCACATAGTCTCATCCACACCAGGAACATTCCTGTTGCGGACGACAGTGTGTGATTTGTGCGCAAACATACATCTGCACACAAATCACATATGGCAGTGAAGGGGAGTGCACGCAGTCAAGAGCAGCACTGTGCACTCCCATTATAAACATAGGGGCTTGCAGTGGCTGCACTCACATTGCAGAGCACTCTTACGCAGAACACTGCGGAGCGGTACACAAGTGTGAACCCACTCTTTACTGTTGTCAAACATTGTACTGTGAATGAAGTGAACACAGCTGCAAGATGATGTTTTATGCAGATCCAGAAGGTGACACTGCATCAGCCAGATTATCCGCATAAAAGCTGACTTGTGGGCTACATGAAGCAAGCCCCATGCATTGTGTATGTTGCTTGAAGTCCTTTGCATAAAGTGTGGTTATGCTGGGTGCATCAGAGGATGCACTTGTGGCTGAAAAAAAAATTTTTTAAATCGCATTTTTTTTTTTGTTCATTTTTAAATTACAACAAAGACACATCTGCCACATCTTCCAGCACAACCATGCCTGCCATAAAAGAACACAAGTAACCTACACAACACGTGGCCCTTAAAGCATCCAGCCCACGTCAGGCATTATGCAGCCAATTCCAAAAATGCAGCACCACATGTCGGATCAGCAGACAAATTCACCTTGATAATGATGTTAAAAGGCCAATTGCACGAACACTATGGGGGGAGCACGAGTCCCACCCACAGTGTGCATGACACCTTACATTAAAAGGCTGGGTTCACATTTGAGGACCCCTACGCAGCATTCTGCAGAGGGGTCCGCAATGTGACCGCAGCGGCCGCGAGCAAAATATCTTTATAATGGGAGAGCACGGTGCTGCGCTTGACAGAGCATGACCATGCGCACCCATTCACTCCCATATGTGGTCTGTGCGCAGGCGGATACCTGCGCACAAATCATACAGTCTCTTCCGCACCAGGGACGCAACATGTGTCCCTGGTGTGGACGAGAGTGTGTGATCTGTGCGCAGGCGGACGCCTGCGCACAGATCACATATGGGAGTGAATGGGTGTGCACGGTCATGCGCTGTCAAGCGCAGCACTGTGCGCTCCATTATAAAGATAGGAGCTTGCGGCCGCTGCGCACACATGGCGATTCCCCTACGCAGAACACTGCGGAAGGGAACGCTAATGTGAAGGCAGCCATACTAATGCAGTCACTTGCATGAACACTATGGGGGGAGCATGAGTCCCACCCACAGTGTGCACGACACCTTACATTAATACTAATGCAGTCACTTGCACAGACACTATGGGGGTAGCATGAGTCCCACCCACAGTGTGCATGACACCTTACATTAATACTAATGCAGTCACTTGCACGGACACTATGGGGGTAGCATGAGTCCCACCCACAGTGTGCATGACACCTAACATTAATACGAATGCAGTCACTTGCACGGACACTATGGGGGTAGCATGAGTCCCATCCAAAGTGTGCATGACGCCTTAAATTAATGCTAAGGCAATTTTTCACATCAGCAGCACGCTGATATTTTCGGCCAATAAAAGAGGTGATGCTGCATCTGCCTGACCACACACATAATGCCCAACTTATGGGCTGAATACGGCAAGCCCCATACATTTTGTACGGTGCTTGCGGTCATTTGCAGCAAGTCACATTCTGGCAGGTGCATCAGATGCAGCTCTTGTGTCCATAAAAAAAAAAAAATATATAAAAAATCAAAGGCGTTTGCATTTTGTTATAGCTACAATTGTCACACATCTGCAGCACCTGCAAAAACTACACTTGACGCAAAGGACCGCAAGCAACATACACAATGCATACAGCCTGTGACGCAAGTCAGCCATTATACAGCAAATGCAGCGCCACCTTCTCACACAAACATCATATTTCTGCTGATCTAAAAAACACAGAGCATGACTGCAAGAAAAAAAAACATCATGTCATCTTTTAAAACATGAATGTTTAAGTTATAGAAAAATAACCACTGCAAACAGTCACAAAACACAACCAGTGTGCACAGCGCCAAAAACAACACGTTTATTCACAATACAATTATTTATCAACTGTTTAAAAAAAAAAAAACAGCTGACAAATAATTATACAGTGAATGACCAATAGATATAAAACATGGCATGTCTGCAAAAAAAAAAAAAAAACATTTCAAATATTGCACTATGCAAATTAAAAAAAAAAAATTCAAAAACCACAAGCAGTGTGAAAAGCACCATAAAGCAAAACCTACATTCATAATACATTTATTTATCAACAGTTTATATAGAAAAAAATAGAAACAAACATACTGATGACTGATAACTATACGGTGAATGACAAAATCAAAAAGCGTGGCTGCAACATAACCAGTCAAATTTGAATGCACTATGAGAATTAAAAAAAAAAAATTACAGTGGCCACAGACACCAAAAGCAACACATTCGTTCACAAGAACATTATTTATCAACAGTTTTGAATAAAAACATAAGATTTAAAAAAAAATAAAATAAAAAAAATCTACAGTCAATGACCAATACATACACCATGTCTACAAGAATAACAACCATGAATACTTACAATAATGCAGTTTAAAAAAATCAAAAAATAAAACCAATGGAAAAAAAATAATAATAATTATAAAAAAAAAAATGTATATATATATATATATATATATACACACACATACACACACAAACAGTGTGCACAGTACCATAAAAAAAATCCGTTCATTGTAAATAAACTTAGGAGCAGTTTACAAAAAAAGAATATATACCGTATATACTCGTGTATAAGCCGACCCGTGTATAAGCCGACCCCCCTACTTTTGCCCCCAAAACCTGGGAAAACCTATTGACTCGTGTATAAGCCGAGGGTGGACTCCAGCACAGGTATACAGCCCCCAGCAGTGTGGTATATAGGCCCCCCAATGGTAGATATACAGCAGCCTCCCCAGTGGTAGTATACAGCAGCAGCCCCAGTGGTATATACAGCAGCAGCTCCAGTAGTTAGTATACAGCAGCCCCAGAGGTATATACAGCCCCAGTGGTAGTATACAGCATCCCCAGAGGTATATACAGCCCCAGTGGTAGTATACAGCATCCCCACAGGTAGTATACAGCAGCCCCAGAGGTAGTATACAGCAGCCCCAGAGGTAGTATACAGCAGCCCCAGAGGTAGTATACAGCAGCCCCAAAGGTATATACAGCAGTCCCAGTGGTAGTATACAGCAGCCCCACAGGTATATACAGCCCCAGTGGTAGTATACAGCAGCCCCACAGGTATATACAGCCCCAGTGGTAGTATACAGCAGCCCCACAGGTATATACAGCCCCAGTGGTAGTATACAGCAGCCCCAGAGGAATATACAGCCCCAGTGGTAGTATACAGCAGCCCCAGAGGTATATACAGCCCCAGTGGTAGTATACAGCAGCCCCAGAGGTATATACAGCCCCAGTGGTAGTATACAGCCCCAGAGGTATATACAGCCCCAGTGGTAGTATACAGCAGCCCCACAGGTATATACAACCCCAGTAGTTAGTATACAGCAGCCCCACAGGTATATACAGCCCCAGTGGTAGTATACAGCAGCCCAAGGTATATACAGCCCCAGTGTAGTATACAGCAGCCCCACAGGTATATACAGCCCCAGTGGTAGTATACAGCAGCCCCAGTGGTATATACAGCCCCAGTGGTAGTATACAGCAGCCCCAGAGGTATATACAGCCCCAGTGTAGTATCCAGCAGGCCCAGTGGTAGTATGCAGCCCCCCCTCCTTAATATGCGTCCCCCAGTATTAATAAACAGCCCCCCCCTCCTTATCATGTCCCCCCCCGGCTGCGGCAGCTGTTAAAATAACAAACACTGTATACATCACCTTCCGACGCAGCTCTCCGCTCCTCCGGTCCTCAGCGTCTCCGCTCGCGGCTTCTTCTTCCTTGATGTGCCGGCTTGTGACCGCGCGCAGGAAATGACGTCATCTCCTGCGCCCGGTCACATGACACCGGCACAACAAGGAAGAAGAAGCCGCGAGCGGAGACGCTGAGGACCGGAGGAGCGGAGAGCTGCGTCGGAAGGTGATGTATACAGTGTTTGTTATTTTAACAGCTGCCGCAGCCGGGGGGGACATGATAAGGAGGGGGGGGCTGTTTATTAATACTGGGGACGCATATTAAGGAGGGGGGGCTGTTTAGTGCAATATGCACGGCATCCCCCCGCCGCTGATGGACAGGGGATGCCGTGCATATTCATTGCACTAATGAGGCGGCCCCACGTGACCGCCTGCGGTCACCGCGGCCCCCTCCTGCCTCCTCCAGCCCCCGGTCACAGTTCCCCCCCCCACAGCATACCGTATGAACCCGTGTATAAGCCGAGGGGGGGACTTTTCAGCCCAATTTTTGGGCTGAAAAACTCGGCTTATACACGAGTATATACGGTATATATTTTTTAAAAAAATATTTAATAAAAAAAAAAAAAATTCTACTCTGAATGAGAACAACAAACATAAAAAGTCTACATTTTAAAAAATGCGCTCTATTTAAAAAAAAAAAAAAAAAAAGTGAAAATAACTACAAAAACACACGCCAATAAGCATTTAAAAAACAAAAAAAAAACAATACAACTTGCATTACCTGAAAGTCACCATTAGTCGCTCCTCTGCAGAAATTGCCCGCCGGAATCTGGTGTCTTCTTTGGTGATAATTCCTCAAACGCGTCCAAGAAGTTCGTCAAAACTTTCGATGGTCATCCGAAGATAGTCCCGGAATTTATCAGGATGGTTCCGCAATTCTTCATATAAAGTGCAGAACACACCACGAGTCATTCGCCTTGATGTGATTGGGTGCACCCAAAATCGCCGACGTCTCTGTCGCAGTCTTTGTCATCGTCGCTCATTGTGGTATGCAAGTCCGCAAGTCCGCTGACCGCGGTTTTTTTCGCTGCCGCACCTGCCGCAAGTGCAAAACCACACTTGCCGCATCTGCCGCAAGTCCCCCTATACTTCCTATGGGAAAAACCGCAACCGTGCCGCAAGTGGAACGGTTATGCGGCAAACGCGCAGATGCGTTTTTTTCACCGCATCTGCCGCGAATTACGAAAAACGCTGATGTGAAAGCACCCTTAGCCGCACTTGCGGCAAGAATGCGGCAAGCCCCATTCATTTCCTATGGGACTTGCGGCACTTGCAGCAAGTGCGGTTTTTTTAAAAATTTCCACGCCAGTTGCGGCAATGCGGATTTTACCTCATTTGTGCCGCAACTGGCAAATGCGGTTACATGCGGAATTTACCGCAAGTGACAGTTGCGGTATGAATGCGGTATTAACGGTCAATACCGCAAATGCCGCGATTTTGAAGAATTTAAAAAAAACGCTGATGTGAAAGGGCCCTAAGACACATGTTCCTACCAACTCCTTCTTTAACCATCAAATGAGATCTGGTTGAACAGTTGCTTATATTCTCTTCATGATGTTATGATCTCCAGGCAGAGGTCACTATGGTGATGATCTGTGATGTCATAACATTCTATAATGTGCAGCACAGGCCCTGCAGCCAATGATATTCAATATAGTTACACAGGCCTGCGATGAAAAAAATACAAGAGAAGTTTTCACTGATTTTTATGTAATTTGGTGTGCTGATTACGAAAATTATCTCCATTTTTTTCCATAACATAAGGATTTTTTGTAAAACCAAGATCGATATTTTTGCTAAAATCCTATTTAAAAAGGAGCGTGGACGAAGGACCCCGGGTGCCTGCTGACATCGGAGGACGAGATCAATGTGGAGGCAGGGGGCCTCGGTATACCGAAGGGGGGGAAATCGTGTGCCAGCAGGGGGGCTTCTGTATCCCGATGGGGGGCCGTGAGCCAGCAGGGGGGGCCTCTGTATATTTATACATACGTATATACTCGTGTATAAGCCGACCCGTGTATAAGCCGACCCCCCTACTTTTGCCCCCAAAACCTGGGAAAACCTATTGACTCGTGTATAAGCCGAGGGTGGACCCCAGCACAGGTATACAGCCCCAGCAGTGTGGTATACAGCAGCCCCAGAGGTATACAGCAGCAGCCCCAGTGGTAGTATACAGCAGCAGCCCCAGTGGTAGTATACAGCAGCCCCAGAGGTAGCATACAGCAGCCCCAGAGGTAGTATACAGCAGCCCCAGAGGTAGTATACAGCAGCCCCAGTGGTAGTATACAGCAGCCCCAGTGGTAGTATACAGCAGCCCAGAGGTAGTATACAGCAACCCCAGAGGTAGTATACAGCAGCCCCAGTGGTAGTATACAGCAGCCCCAGTGGTAGTATACAGCAGCCCCAGTGGTAGTATACAGCAGCCCCAGAGGTAGTATACAGCAACCCCAGAGGTAGTATACAGCAACCCCAGAGGTAGTATACAGCCGCCCCAGAGGTAGTATACAGCAGCCCCAGAGGTAGTATACAGCAGCCCCAGAGGTAGTATACAGCAGCCCCAGAGGTAGTATACAGCAGCCCCAGAGGTAGTATACAGCAGCCCCAGAGGTAGTATACAGCAGCCCCAGAGGTAGTATACAGGGCCCCCCCTTGGTGCACAATCCTGTAAAGGAAGAGATTAGTATACTTATCACTGTCCCGCTGCCGCTGTCCCGCCGCTGCCATCGCGCTCCTCCGTCTTCATCCAGCGTCTTCCGGCTTCCTCTGGCGCGCAGACAATGACGTCATTGCCTTCGCCGACCGGAGGAAGCCGGAAGAAGACGGATGAAGACGGAGGAGCGCGATGACGGCGGTGGGACAGTGGCAGCGGGACAGTGATAAGTATACTAATCTCTTCCTTTACAGGTTTGTGTAGCAAAGGGGGGGCCTGTATACTGATGGGGGCGGGCCTGTATACACTGTATACAGTGTATACAGTATACAGTGACTCGCGTATAAGCCGAGGGGGGGACTTTTCAGCCCAATTTTTAGGCTGAAAAACTC
This sequence comes from Allobates femoralis, assembly GCA_033576535.1. NCBI lineage: Eukaryota > Metazoa > Chordata > Amphibia > Anura > Aromobatidae > Allobates > Allobates femoralis. Next base: position 392,982,455 of record JARQOC010000005.1, read on the forward strand.
GGCTTATACGCGAGTATATACGGTAAATTTAAATGCATAAAAACCACTGTTGCCAGATATTACATGTAGCAAAAATATCGATCTTGGTTTTACAAAAATCCTTACGTGATGGAAAAAAAAATAAAGGTAGTTTTTGTAATCAGCACACCAAATTACATAAAAATCAGTGAAAACTTCTCTTGTATTTTTCAAAAAATTAAATTTTGCAGGGTTGTGTTATGCATAACAAAGTCTATGGGGGTGTATAAATCTCTGTAAATAATCTGATACAGTAAATTATAACAAATAACTTATTGATATTATTATACATATACCTATATGGACATAAGTGTAGGGCTATGGAGTATGATGACATCCTATTCTAAATCCATAGGTATTAATTCAGACTTGGTCGCTTTCAACAAGATTTTGAAGGGTCTCTGGGAAGTTTTGCCCTTTTATCCAGAAGAGCATTTTTGAAGTCAGCCACTAATGTTGGATGGGTGGTCCTGGCTCCCAATCTTTATTCCAATTCATTCCAAAGGTCTTGGATGATGTTGAGGACATACGTTTATGTGTAAGATTATATGTTGCCAGTAATATTCTACCAACCTTGCCTTTATGGACATTGCTTTGTGTGTAAAGGGGTGGACTATGACAGTATGCTCCTGCTCTGAAGACACCAACTGCGTTGTACAATAGTTGTGTGAAATGTGTTCTGCATCTATGTATATAATTTATTGTTTCCATTGATACTTCAGGTATTTGCTACGCTGAGTGCTCTCCAGTGGGTGCATGAGTGCTTAGTGTATCGAGCAATGTGAGCTAGCAATGCTCTACCTACCACGAGTCCCGCTGCTCCACGCACGTACGGTCACCAGGACTGAGGTATCTGCTGGTCACAATACAGCTGCTCCTGCTCTGCACAGCGCGGTCCTCTGTACAGCTTCTCATACATGGATGCAGGCACACTCCAGCTCTTGAATGACTTACCATCAATGCAAAAAAAAAAAAAAAAACAATACTGCACTTGCAGGATGCAGTCAGATCCCACTATGTGTAGCAAGCCCAGGTGCATTCTAATAAATCACCTCAACCTACAACAAGGTGTGGGAGGGGACTTGCCATGCACACAATGGGCCTGCATAGGACACCATTCACACTGATACATATGATGCAGAGTGTCTGAAAGCTACCCAACCGCTTTGCTGCCTGAGCAAATGGGCCGCACAGTACAATACTTCTGCACCACTAGATGAATGGTGCCCCATGGGGCCCAACTACACCCTGAATTGAATCAAAAAAGTGCAGAAAAGTTCTTTATATGATGAACAAAAAACTTTTATAAATGGGATATTGGTTCATGTGTTGGCCAAGACACTTAAGCTCATGATCCTCGTCACGGATTCCCATGCTCATGAGTCCTAACAAAATTGTACAAAAACTACTAGAAAAAGCAGCATCAAAAAATACTTACCATCAATGCCAAAAACAAAAACCAATACTGCACTTACAGGATGCAGTCAGACCCCACTATGTGTAGCAAGCCCAGGTGCAGGCTAATAAATCACCTAAACCTACAACAAGGTGTGGGAGGCGACTTGCCATGCACACAATGGGCCTGCATAGGACACCATTCACACTGGTACATATGATGCAGAGTGTCTGAAAGCTACCCAACTGCTCTGCTGCCTGAGCAAATGGGCCACACAGTACAATACTTCTGCTTGTGATGGAGGCCGCAGGTGTGGGGGCCTCAGTTTCTCTTCATTCACTGACCCTCCTGGCACCTTGGGAAGCATTGTCTGACATGTATAGGTGAGTGTTAGCTTTATATGGTTCTCTTTATATTATATTATGCTGTCTACGGACACATCAGAAATTTAAAAATATGTAGAGTAGGACCACTCTGAGATATTCCTTGGCGTGGAAGAGTGGCTCAACAGATTATTTCGGTAATCTTTTGCGAAATGTCTATTTGTATGCAGTATGGTAGTGACAGATGTATTTACATATTTATTTTTTCATCAATTTTTGCCTGTGCTGGCTCCCTGTGTTTTCTCTCTGGTATGGTTTAGTGGCTGACCACCACTTGCCGTGCACGCCAGATATTGTCTGTTTTCCATCTGCATTGACTACAGTATTTTTAGTAACTGTTCACACACAGTTACCTCTTCCTGCCCTCAGGCTACTTTATTGCAGCTTCACTCACCTGAAATTGACTTGCTTTTACCCTTAAGGCCACGTGCACACGATGAGTATTTGATGAGTTTTTTACCTCAGGATTTGTAGCCAAAACCAGGAATGGATAATTAAATACAGAAGTGGTGATGTGTTTCTATTAGACTTTTCCTCTGATTGCTCCACTCCTGGTTTTGTCTACAAATCCTGAGGTAAAAAACTCATCAAATACTCAGCGTGTGCACATGGCCTAAGAGCTGCTTGGGTCGGTGAGGGTTACCTGTGAAATAGCCCAAACACTTGTGATGGAGGCCGCAGGTGTGGGGGCCTCAGTTGCTCTTCATTCACTGACCCACCAGGCACCTTGGGAAGCATTGTCTGACATGTATAGGTGAGTGTTAGCTTTATATGGTCCCCTTTATACTGTATTATGCTTTCTACGGAAACATCAGAAATGTAAAAATATGTAGAGTAGGACCACTCTATCTGAGACATTCCTTGGCATGGAAGAGTGGCTCAAAAGATTATTTCAGTAATCTTTTGCGAAATGTCTCTATTTGTATGCAGTATGGAAGTGACAGGTGTATTTACACATTTATTTTTTCAGCAATTTTTGGCTGTGCTGGCTCCCCTGTTTTCTCTGAGGATTACACCCAGTATACAGGACAGGAGAAGTGGTACTGTGCAGTGTATATATACAGAATAATACAGATACTGAGGATTACACCCAATATACAGGACAGGAGAAACGGTACTCTGCAGTGTACATATACAGAATAATACAGATACTGAGGATTACACCCAGTATACAGATCAGGAGAAGTGTCACATTACACACTGTAGGCTCTGCACATTACACAATGCAGGCTCTGTACATTACACAATGCAGGCTCTGCACATTACACACTGTGGGCTGCACACACATTACACACTGCAGGCTGTATACACCTTACACACTGCGGGCTCTGTGCACATTACACACTGCAGGCTCCCTCACATCTGGGAGTGCTGGTGTATATCTTGTATACACAGCACTATACTGCATATACAGGTCCACACTATATATATATAAAATATATATGTGTATATGTATTATACACATACAGTATATAGGCACACTAGTAGAGCATGTAGTGTGGACCTGGATATACTTTGTAGTGTTGTGTAGAGACAGACAGACAAACAGAAAGACACAGACATAGCCATGATACTCACATACAGGACCTGTCATGATGTCACATGGAGGGAAGGCATCAGGGGTCACATGATAAGCTCAGGTGGGAGGGCCTGGGATCTGCACCCTATCATCCTGCTTTAGGGAAACGGTCCCTTCACATCCATGGCCTCGCCCCCTGCATGCTGTGGCCGCTCGGCGGCAAAAGGATTTAAAGCAGGGCTGCGGTCGGAGGAGCGGGCGGCCCACGCACCACACTAGTGGGCGGCCCATAGGGAAAAGTCCCGCCCCTCCCACCTATCAGTCCGGGCCTGGCTAATGGCCTAACTGTGAAAAACACAGAAATAATTATCAAACAAATCTCCATCACTCAACAGTTAAAGTTTACACCCATCTCTCACTATGGGAAAACCAAGCAATCCTCATAAATTATATTTCACACAAGGAAGAGGATTCTAAGTTGCTTCAATATATATTATATATATATATTTATAGCCAGGCACTGTGTTGTGTTTCTCCGGTGTGTGTTTTGAGGGATGCACAACACATATGTCCGTTTTGGGGCCCCAATACAGACAGGTCACTCGTTTTTGGTTGCTAACATATACTTTGCTACAATGAAGTAGTGTCATTATGGTAAATAACACAAACACAACATGTTGTGGGATTGTTGCCACTTTTATTTTGTGTCGCGCCCCGCTATGCAGGCGTCACAGAGGGGTACTGCACCCGTAAAAGAGGTGCAAATGCTCCAGCTGCAGGAGGATTCTAGGATGGTGGGTGGAACCCATTAACCGGCCCTCCCACACTAGAGTACACGGTGGAAGGGTACCCAGGAGGTAATAAAACCACCTCCAGGGGGAAAAAAAAGGTCTTTGACTTTCTGTCTTTTGCCCTTTTTGGTCTTGGACCGAGGAGTTGGGAAGCTGAAGGGTCTTTTGGCTGAGGGACCAGAGAGAGAGGGAGAGAGGGAGTAGGAGAAAGGGCTCCCAGGCGCAGAAAGTTACTGGGCACCGGAGCCCGCACCTTTAGGACCACAGAGAATCCGGAGTCCCATGAGTCTACAATTCTCCCTGGCACCTAAGCAACCATAATGGCCCCTTTACACGTAGCTACAGGTAACAGGTTTTCCACAGGTAACTTACTGGCTGCAGTGAAATCATGGAGAGATTATTCCATTTGTACACAGCAACAAGATAGAACCTTGTCTCCATGATTTCACTGCAGCCAGTAAGTTACCTGTGGAAAACCTGTTACCTGTAGCTGTGTGTAAAGTGGCCATAAGAGTGTACCAGGCACTGCTTGATGGTTCAGCGGTCAGCCAGCAGAGGGTTACCCGATGGGAGCAAAAGGGTGAGAGAAAGCAGGAGGTCCGGTGGGCTTCAAGTCACCAGGCTTCACACAATCACTGGGAAGCAGGAAAGGAACAGAGTGGAAGAAGGCACACACCAAGGGTTCCACCATACCACCTGGGATCCACTCGCAGCCACCCGTTAGCTACCTGTGATAACATCTTATGCTGAACTGTGAACTGTAACTTACGCTAATGCAAGGTTCCAGTAAAGTACCCGGGTAGAAGTGAACTCGACTCTGCTGCATTTCTTTTTGAATGACTTTGTTCCTCTTCAGGAATGCTGCCCCGGAGGTCCAGTCCTACCTGTGGAGGACTTAATCATCTAAGCCGCATTCCCATCCACCTCCGGCGGACTGCAGCGGCCCTGGTGCAAATCACCAGACACAACAGGTGGCGTCACGGCGACAAACTTTGTATATAATCCCCTGTAAATACATCCCTTTTTGAAGTGTCACCCAGGACAAGGGATCAGGCGCGGCCACCACTCCCCTTTACAACAACAGGAGCGTTAACCCTTGCCGCCTGATACCCGAGTACCCGGGACCCTGGGGCTCGACATTAGCAACATCCCTTGTTTTTTTGTTTGAACTGTGCCAAAAATTTTTTTTTTTTTTTTTCTTTTTTTTGATTTGTGTGTAAAATGTTTGGAACAAACGTATAAGGCCTGAGCCAAACACCGGGTTTGTCACACCTTCAACGTGGTCACATTGTGTCACAAATGGAAAACAAGGCTGTGCAACAACACAGCAGCAAGTAAGTTGTCAACATGACAATAAAACTTCGGTTGAATGCCAACAGTAAAAATTTGTATTCCCGCACAATCAATGAGGTTGGTCCCCCGGCCCATGGCCTTGCTGGTGGTCGAGGAACCGCTGCATTATGGCACCAAGCACCAGGAGTTGTGCCGTGGCCTGATGCAGCTGGTGTTGGGCCTCTTGGTGGGTCTGCATCAGATCAATAAAAGATGGGACACCTATAGTGTTGAAAGACAAGCATCATTGTAAAAAGCTAACATGTGTGTTGTTAGTTTTTTTGGTGTGACACAACATAACTTACCCACTACAGCAGAGCCACCATTCTCCGGGGAGGGTGAGTAGCTTATGGACCAACCCAGGGCTCGAGCTGTTGTGCCTACAGAGACAGAATAGCACAACATAGATGTTATGTATGTATTATTTGTCACATTGGTGATACAAAAACAAACATCACAAGCAATGTTTGTAGGGCTCGCACACTTACCAGACAGAGCCAAGCCAGCAGGCTCAATGGGGGACTCTGTGGGTGACGAGGTGTCTCGAACCATCACTGAGTCTAACCCAGAGGCTGAGGCCAGTGGTGAGGTGCCTTGGCCTGGTGCAGGGGAGGCTGGTGGTGATGCTAGTGGTGAGGCAGCTTGGGCTGGTGCAGGGGAGGCCGGTGGTGAGGCCAGTGGTGAGGCTGGTGGTGAAGCCGATGGTGAGGCGGCTTGGGCTGGTGCAGGGGAGGCCAGTGGTGAGGCCGGTTGTTATGTGCCTTGGGCTGGTGTAGGGGAGGCCGGTAGTGAGGCCGATCTTGACCCTGCTTGGATTGGTGCAGGGGAGGCCGGTGGGGAGGCCTCATCTTGCTCATCAGCATCTGTGGGTTAAAAAGGGAGCATTAGTGTGGCATGTATGAAGTGATATGCACATACACTGATGTGTGGCTAATGGCCTTTGTGTACCTATGACATCATGTGCCTGACATTTGAAGTTGGGTTACAAGAGGACTGCTCCATCATTTGCACAATGGTCGCAACGTCATATATGTATATGAATAAATAACAAGTTGTCCTTGGCACGCACCAAACACATGTTTGGAATGTTGCGTAACTATGTTGTTGTGCCACACAATAGGGTCAGGAAGGTTTGTCCGCAGCACTTTAGGACATTCCCTTAACCATACACATGGGATGACAAGCACAGCCCCACAGTGACAGGGTGTTTATCAACATATAGGAATGCATCCTTTCTTTTAGTGGACCACAACATGTTAACAACATGACGTTACATTCAGGGCTGTGGAGTCGGTAAGCCAAACCTGCGACTCCGACTCCTCAATTTCCCTTACACCGACTCCGACTCCCACATATATTGCTTATATTAAAGTGAAATTGATTGTAGTAGAATGCAAACATCAGACATTGAATCATTTTTATGATACAATAATCCAGATATTTAGATAGAACGTAATATATATTTATTGGAATACAACTTTAGAACACAAAAATTAAATATGTAATACACTAATATTGATTGCACACACATATATATATATACTAGTAAAAAGGCCCGATGCAATTGCATCGGGAGCGGGGTGAAATGAATTGTGTGTATACAGGCGGGTGAGTGGCTAGCAGAGTATACATGGGGCTCTGTGGGTAGCAGACTATACAGGCGGGTCTGTGGGTAGCAGAGTATACAGACTGCTCTGAGGGTAGGAGAGTATACAGGCGGCTCTCTGGGTAGAAAAGTATACAGGCGGCTCTGTGGGTAGCAGAGTATACAGGCGGGTTTGTGGTTAGCAGATTATACAGGCGGCTCTGTGTGTAGCAGAGTATAGAGAAGGCTGTGTGGGTAGCAGAGTATAGAGGCGGCTCTGTGGGTAGCAGAAGATAGAAACGGCTCTGTGGGTAGCAGAGAATACAGGCGGGTCTGTGGGTAGGAGAGTATACAGTCGGCTCTGTGGGTAGCAGAGTATAGAGGCGGCTCTGTGGGTAGCAGAGTATAGAGGCAGCTCTGTGGGTAGCAGAGTATACAGAAGGCTCTGTGGGTAGGAGAGTATACAGGCGGCTCTGTGGGTGTCAGAGTATAGAGGGGCTCTGTGGATAGCAGAGTATGATGTGGCGGGAGGCTGGAGGAGTGAGGAGAGGCTGGAGGGGTGAGGAGAGCAGAGGCTGGAGTGGTGAGGAGAGGTCCAGATGGAGGGGTGAGGAGAGGTCCGGCTGGAGGGGTGAGGAGAGATGCGGCTGGAGGGGTGACATCACCGCTCGGCGGCAGGACGTGGCTGCGTGCTGGGGCTGATCGCAGCCCCAGTCACACGGCATTGTCCTCTGCGGCGGGTTGGGTGATGCAGAGAGGGATCAGTTCTTGCCCTCAGGTCACACGTGACCTGAGCGGAAGGAGCGGATTGGGCGGTGTGTGGTAAAGACAGGACGGTCATCCGATTGGTCTAGGACGCCAAGTCCTGGGCAATGGGATGGGCGTCCTGTGTGTACAACACAGCGCCCAATCCGCTTGCAGGGGCGGCGGGGGCAGGCAATGGGAGTGAGCGGGGCGTGTCAGGCTTTGCAGGCTGACACGGTCCGCTCACTCCCATTGGCTGTTGCCGGCCACAGGACGACGTCCCTGGCTCCCGGCACCCGGCCACAGCCCGTAGACCGCTACTCCACCAGCATGGCGACATTGAGAGCCCAGCGGTGAGAGAGTGGCGAGGGGTGGAAGGCTCCGGCGGCATCCGGGCAGCATGGACCTCGCGGAGGGCGCGAGAGCGGTGGCGATGGAGCGGGGCCGACGGTTGGCAGGATGGCAGCGGTGTCAGGTAGTGCGGCTGAGGATGGAGGAGGCTGAGAGGCTGGAGGAGGCTGTGAGGCTGGAGGAGGCTGTGAGGCTGTAGGAGGCTGTGAGGATGGGGAGGCTGTGAGGCTGGAGGAGGCTGTAAGGATGGGGAGGCTGTGAGGCTGGAGGAGGCTGTGAGGCTGGAGGAGGCTGTGAGGATGGGGAGGCTGTGAGGCTGGAGGAGGATGTGAGGCTGGAGGAGAGTGTGAGGCTGGAGGAGGCAGTGAGGATGGGGAGGCTGTGAGGCTGGAGGAGGCTGTGAGGCTGGAGGAGGCTGTGAGGCTGGAGGAGGATGTGAGGCTGGAGGAGGGTGTGAGGCTGGAGGAGGGTGTGAGGCTGTAGGAGGCTGTGAGTATGGGGAGGGTGTGAGGCTGGAGGAGGGTGTGTAGGCTGTAGGAGGCTGTGAGGATGGGGAGGCTGTGAGGCTGGAGGAGGCTGTGAGGATGGGGAGGCTGTGAGGCTGGAGGAGACTGTGAGGCTGGAGGAGACTGTGAGGCTGGAGGAGACTGTGAGGCTGGAGGAGGCAGTGAGGATGGGGAGACTGTGAGGCTGGAGGAGGCTGTGAGGCTGGTGGAGGATGTGAGGCTGGAGGAGGGTGTGAGGCTGTAGGAGGCTGTGAGAATGGGGAGGGTGTGAGGCTGGAGGAGGGTGTGAGGCTGTAGGAGGCTGTGAGGATGGGGAGGCTGTGAGGCTGGAGGAGGCTGTGAGGATGGGGAGGCTGTGAGGCTGGAGGAGACTGTGAGGCTGGAGGAGACTGTGAGGCTGGAGGAGGCAGTGAGGATGGGGAGGCTGTGAGGCTGGAGGAGGCTGTGAGGCTGGAGGAGACTGTGAGGCTGGAGGAGGATGTGAGGCTGGAGGAGGGTGTGAGGCTGGAGGAGGGTGTGAGGCTGGAGGAGGCTGTGAGGATGGGGAGGGTGTGAGGCTGGAGGAGGCTGTAGGAGGCTGTGAGGATGGGGAGGCTGTGAGGCTGGAGGAGACTGTGAGGCTGGAGGAGACTGTGAGGCTGGAGGAGGCAGTGAGGATGGGGAGGCTGTGAGGCTGGAGGAGACATTTACTGTACTGAGCATGCTCAGTACAGTAAAAGGTCTCCAAACAGGAAGGCAGGGGTTAAAAAAAAAAAAAAAGGTAATGCTCACCTCTCCCCGAGCCCCCGCCGTCTCCTGCCGTCTTCCTCCAAGCTTCCGGTGGCAGCCGCAGGCTCCCAGTGTCTGCAGAGCTGTTGTAGTGCAGTTCAGGACCTGGGGTGATGTCACAGTCACGTGACAGCAGGTTACCATGGAGTGACCTGGTGTCACGTGACTGTGACATCACCACAGGTCCTTGACTGCAGTAGAAGAGCTCTGCAGACACTGGGAGCCTGCGGCAGCCACCGGAAGCTTGGAGGAAGACGGCAGGAGACGGCGGGGGCTCGGGGAGAGGTGAGCATTAACTTTTTTTTTTTACAGTAGTGCGGGTCTGCGGCTCGTGATGACGCTGCTCCCGCAAAGCATGTTGGGATTCGGCTACAGTGCCCGAATTCCCAACTGCGGATTATATAAGTAGATATATATATATATTGTGAGGTAGCGCACCCTGGGGGACACACTTGGCAGCAGAATTGACGCACACGGCCATGGGTTCTTTACAAAAGTTAATCCGGTTTATTCCAGACCTCTTAAACTGTGCTCCATAACACAAATATGAGGCTTTCCTTCAGCTTCAACATAAATGTCCATACAACTCCATTGACTGTTTATCTCAATTATGCTAGTGCATAGATTCCTGTACAGGGTGAGGTACACTTCTCCCTAAGTGTCCCAGGGCAGTATTCACACGTCTCATTACTCACTGTGATTTGAGCCGTGTTCACATAGAACTCCTCTGGTGCTCCCAGCAACCTCACACAGAGGTTCAAACAGTACCTCTCATACTGCCTGCTCTGCAGTGTCTCATCCAGGCTCTCAGACCCATATCATGTGTCCTGCACCTTTGCAGGCTTCTGGAAGACTGCCTCTCACACAGGTGCAATCAGCACTTTTCAATCATGCATACCCTTAGCTGCCATTAACCCTGTGTGTACCACTAGCTCCAGCAATCACCCAGATTGCTGCAGGCCATGTGAGTCATACCAGCCACGTGCTATAGTGCTGGCATGTCTCACATACCCCCCTCCTTGTTCAATCCCGTAGGGGGTGAACATACGATACACAGGCGCATTACGAAGCACAGGTTAAACAGGGGCCCCGCACTGGACCTGTGCGCGACTCAGCTCCTGGAACGGGAGTCATCGACCGCAGCCCCTCCCTCAGGGACCTACAACCTGTCAGTGTCACCAACTGTTTCCTTGTACAGAACCCTCTATCAGACATCAACATGTCACTTGTCCGAGTCATCCTCTGGTCAGACCTCCCCTGCCCCCAGCGGTCAATACAGTAGTGTAAGTCACTTGTCTCTGTATCTAGGGTCAGGTCTGACTCTGTCCTGTCCCATACTCTATTTGGTCGTCTGATCAGGCCTCTCAGACTCAAGGCACTGGAGGATTCACTACCTCTATACCCACGCCCACTATCCTCAGGACATTCTTGGAGGTCTCTCCAATGGCAATTTTCTTCATTGCCTACTCCAACTAGAGAACTATTACCCCATTTGTGTCTTTTGGCTCTAGCTTCTGCCGTAACCATTCCGTTCTTTGGAGGGCCCCTTCTTTGTTGGGTCTCACAATTTACAGACGGTTGCCATTGTCTGCTGCTCAGGCGACGCTGTCTCTCAACTTGCAATCTTGCAAGAGTCAGCTGCTCTACATCTCGCAGGTAGGCCACTCGGTATTCCATGAGCATCCGTAGGTAACCAACACTTTCTTCTGTTCCTATGACAAAGAACGACACCATACCATTCTTGTCAGGTATCCAATCTTGGTGATCACGTGGTCCGCTCACTTTCACCACACCAGACTTCTTTACCATTAGCTGCATGGCCTGGCCTTTTCTTCCTACGAGTTTTGTCACCATAGCATAAGGGACCTGGATAACGTCTTCCCGCAGACTCTGAGCTCTCTTCATAAGCTCAAGCTGCCTAGCAGCTTCTTTAGTCTTCAACCGGAACATCCACTTTGTGCGAACGCACCTTAAGTGCATGTCACTTAGGATAGCCACTCGCTTCACTGTGACTTCTGTTGTGGACAGGACCACCAGCTGTTTGGCTTCTGAAGTCCAGTACACCTTACAGGCTCCCACGACCTTCTTAAACTCTTCATGCACCAACTCTCTGGTGCATTCTTCTCTCAAGTCCTCAGGTACATTTACGAGGCACTTGTATAGAGGAGTTTCTGTCATACTATTGGTCCCCTCCAGTTCCCCTGGCTCAGGTTTCGGGGCCAACGGACTTTTGGCTTCTTCAGTGCGTTTGCCCGGAAGGAACACTGGGTGATCTACCTTCTCCAAGGTGGCCTCGTTCCTCATCTGGCATGCGTCTAGGCGACCTTTAAGGTCAGAGACTTCCTCCTCTAGTTCGGCTACTCGCCTCTCAGCAGCTTGTCTTCGAAGCCCCTCCTTCTTCAACTCCTCTTCTACCAAATTCCCGGAGGCCTCTCTGTCTCCAAAGCACCCACTCGAGACTCAACAGCCTGTCTCCACAGCTTCACTTGTCTCAAGTGGCCCTGGAGTATCTCCGTGAGCTCCCTTATCTTGGCTCCGACATCCACCGGTCCAGGCAAGCTCACAACACTCGAGGAGGTATCCACTTCAGCCCTCACTTTCTCAGTGGCTTCTTCCACTTCTGCAGTCAACTTCTCCTCTTCGGGTCTGGCAGCACCCCTAGCAACCTCGACCACATCACCTTGGGTCTGTCCAGGGGTCTCCAGTTCTTTACCTGTGACCTCTGCCACAGCACGCCACTCTTGGGTATCGGCAGCCCCATCTGTCACCCTCACCAGGGTCTCAACAGTAACAGATTCCTCCTTCTCATAGGTCTCAGCATCAATACCTTTGGCCCCCTCATGGGTCCCTGTAGTGTTACCCTCAGAGCTTTTCTCACCCTCCATCTTTTCAACCTTTTCCGAAACTCCACCCATCTCTGCTGTGGTGCTGTTTCCACTTCCCACCACCCCAGTGGTGGGTCTATTATTGGTCTGCTTTCCATGACTTTCAGGGACTCCTGCTCCACTAACTGTCCCCAGTATTTCTTCTACAGTGCCACCAAATGACCGACCATCAGTTGCTTGTGCAGACAAGGGAGCGGACACCCATACAGTCTTCCTGGGTGGCTCTTTCTCCTTGTCCTTCACTTGAACGGTAGTGTCATCACACGGTGTAAGTTCCTTAGACAGCACAATATTGGTCTCAGCTCCAGCGGTTTCTATGGGCAATAACACTTCACCTTCCATTCTGTTCTACTCGGTGTCTGGAAGAGAACTCACACATGGCATAGAAGCAGATGACATTATATTGTCAGCTGGGGTCACCTGGGCAGCCTTTTTGTGGCGCTTGCTCTTTTTAGGACAGGAGGAGTTGTCATCCTTGCTGGGCCCTTCCTTACTGTACTCCCTTTCTTTCTCAGAGTCACAGTCACCCCTTGAGTCTGTGTTATACACCACAGTCTGGTGAACCACCAAGTCACTCTCTAACTCGGTGTCAGCTCCATTCTTAGTAGCTACGACATCACCACCAGTCACAGTGAGGTTTGCGCCTTTACTCATCGTGTTGCTACCTTGGGAAGACCCACCATTTTCTTTGGTCACCCCTAACTCTGGGATGTCACACTTATGGGGTACAAACTCATGATTACACATAACTAAATCACACAAAACCCCTTTAGCACCACGCTGTAACAGCGCTTTCTTTGGACTGTTCTGGCTCTTACCTGAGCAGCCAGACACAAGCCCTTGCTCCCACAAGTCCAAAAATAATTTAGAGTCCCGGCCTATTATGACTGGCCATGCTAAATCCTGGACTACGCCAACATCGGGTCACTCCAGATCACTGTCCGTCTCAAGGATCACTCTGCCCAGTGGGTACTCTTTAGTGGCCCCATGACTACAGCGTCCTTCTATTCGCTGTCTGGCCATCAGATGAATTTCAGGTGTGGCCCTCACTAGGGTAACCAAGTTCCCCAGGTCTAGAATACCCGTCACATATTGTCCATTCATTTTAACAGAACATAACCTTGACCCTAAGTTGGATGAACAGTCCATACCACAGATTGAACATCGGTAAGAGGGGCCCCAGAGTTCCAGGCTCCAGTTGATCAGTTCAGAGTTGGAATGCTCCGCCCCCTTTTGGACAACCACCCCTTTTTGGGTCTCCGCCCCCTTTTTGGGCAACCACCCCTTTTTGGGTCTCCGCCCCCTTTTGGGCAACCACCCCTTTTTGGGTCTCCGCCCCCTTTTGGGCAACCACCCCTTTTTGGGTCTCTGCCCCCTTTTGGGCAACCACCCCTCTTTGGGCCATGATCTCCTTTATGGAATCCGCCTCCTTTTGTGACTCCGCCCCCTTTTGATCAACCAAGTTTATAGGGGATGCTTTCTGGGGACACCCCACAACGTATTGCTGGTGCTACTGCTCCTGGCTCTGCAGCAGAAGTTTCAGGATCTCTTCCACGCTGCCTGGCCTGGCAACATCTCTAACAATTTCCGGGTATAAAGGAATTGCCTCATGCACAGTGAGTTTTGATGAAGGGTTGAATTTTTCTATTTCTTTGAGAGCAAGTGAAACATTTTGCTGAAATATGGTCAATCTGCTTGCTATAGGAGATAGAGTGAAATCTGTTTCCTTGCGGCAACGCTTTGCCTGCTGCATGTCATCCAAATACTTGTCAAAGTCAAACTCCTCATCTGATGAGGATGACGATATGGCAGCAGTAGCACTGTCAGGACCCAAGGTCTCTTGCGTTTGGCAGTCCTCCTTTAGACCACTCATCCTAACTGCTACCTCAGTCAGAGCTTCTTTTCCTTTAGTAATTTGTTGATCATCAAGCAGTATACGATGACTTGGGTGCACATAAACAGCTTCCAGAAAAAAAATGATATTCCAATAGCTGTGTCTCTCTCCGTTTCATTGAAGCAGAAATGCCATCTGCGATTAAACCTCTTTGGGACAGGCAAAATAGCAAGTTCTTCCACTCCCTTATGAAAATGCCAGGAGTTAAACCCTCAGCTTGTAATTGGCTGCAGGACATCTTGTCACGTCACCGAGCCGATCAGCTGACACGTCAGCTGATCGGCTCAGTGACGTAATAACATGTCCTACAGCCAGACGTTGTCATCCCCGGAGGCGCTGGACAGGTGCAGTATCCTCCATGAGGAGATTTATTATTATTTACATACCAGACGAAAGAGAAGGGGAGAGGACAGAGGAGAGGGGGGACAGGATAGAGGAGAGGGGGGGGAGGAGATGGAGTATGGAGGAGCAAGGAGAACAGGGAGAGACAGGGTTATGTACTGAGCACTGCTTCTGGGCATGCTCAGTACATAACAACAGTGCCGACATCGAATCCGATGTTGACACAGATCCGATACCCATAGGCTCCCATGTTATGTGACGCGGAACGCAACAGATCCGTCACGGATCCGTGGTGTCCAATTTTAGTCACGGACACCAAAATCGCAGCAGCGATTTTGGCTCCGTGACTAAATCAGATAGCAACAGATGGTGCTAAAATCGGATGCCGATAGGGACACATCTGAGCCCATAGAGATACATGGGAGGCAAAAATCGGATCCGTGTGTATCCGTTTTGAAACGGATACAAATGGATGGCAAAAAATCGTGATGTGAAGCCAGCCTAAGATTCTAGACAAAGCATAGATCCTCAGACTACATTCACACCCTGGGCGTAGCCAGGATCAAAACTAGGGGGAAAGAAGGGCAGAACCTCACACTGTTCCGCAGAACCTCATACTGCACACCTCAGCTGCTGCAGAACCTCATACTTCAGACCCCTACACTTGAAAATAAAGCCTGCACCTTAAGAAGATGTGGTGAATGCAGTCTATTTATTCCAGCTATCAATTGATGTTGCTGTGTTACTGAAGACGAGCAATGCCTGTCCTGGGTGTCCTTTTGGGCAGCCATGAGGTGTACCTGACTGGTGCTAAAAAAAAGGTGTGTTAGTCTGTGTGCTTTCATTTTTTCTAGGACAGATAAGATAAGGATAGACAGATATTGATAAATGGATAGATAGACAGACAGATAGATAATAGATAGATAGATAGATAGATAGATAGATAGATAGATAGATAGATAGATAGATAGAGGGATGGATAGATGGAGGGATGGATAGATGGAGGGATAGATAGATAGATAGATAGATAGATAGATAGATAGATAGATAGATAGATAGATAGATAGATAAATAGGTAAATATAGGGATGGATAGATGGAGAGATAGATAGATACAGGGATAGATGGATAAATATATAGATAGATGATAGCCATATGGATGGATAGATGGAGGGATAGATGGAGGGATAGATCAAAGGATAGATAGATAGATGATAGGGGACCGTTACACGCTATATTTAACAAATTCACGTGATCGAGATCGCGATAACAATTTATTGATATCGCTTGTGCGGTGTCACAATCTTAGATCTCGTTAGCGATCCTGCACACAACCCAGAGATTAAGGCCAGCCAGTGTCAGGAATAGGCGAAATCGTTAAGGAGATAGTTATCGCGGTGTCACACTGAACGATGCAAGCAGATTGCATGATCGACATCATCTGATTTGGGGTCTGGGTCTCATATCTGCGATTAACGATCTGACCACTTATCGCTAGTCTGATCGACCTGTCACATGCAAAGACGTAGTTAACATGTTGTTGGAGCGACTGAAAATCTGTGATCTAGAAAAGAAGGGAGATACAAGAGGCGCAGATTGTGCCCTATCAAACAGACACTATAGTTCTTATGTGGATTATAAGTGTATCCACTCACCTTTTATGGTTGTGAGACTCACAACCAGTTTAAAAGCATAAGGCAGCTGCTGCAGAACCTCCACCAACGCCACAAAACCGCGGGAAATCAGAAGATAAAACTGGAATGGTATCCACGGTCCGCGCTGCTGCTCTTTATCCAAGGAATCCACAAGAGGTTATTACCATCAAAAGTTCTTTATTTCATCACACCAACGCGTTTTGGTGCTGTCCCAGCACCTTCCTCAGGGCATGCCCTGAGGAAGGTGCTGGGACAGCACCAAAACGCGTTGGTGTGATGAAATAAAGAACTTTTGATGGTAATAACCTCTTGTGGATTCCTTGGATAAAGAGCAGCAGCGCGGACCGTGGATACCATTCCAGTTTTATCTTCTGAAAATCTGTGATGTTTCAGCAATATATTTACAGATATTGTAGCGGGTAACGGCCCCCATAGATAGATAGAGGGATAGATGAAAGGAAATATGAACGGATAGAAGTAGGGATAGATAGATGGATAGATAGCCCAGGGGCCCAGGAATCGGATCCTGTGCAGGGCAGGCAGCCCTCCCTTCCTCTCTCTCTGGTGAAGACGGCAGAAGACAGGAGAGAGGAGGGGAGATTGCCCCCTGCAGTCTGGAGCCGGTGCAGGACGGGAGCACTGCAGCATACAAGTGAGTTTTGATAGGTGCATGCCCCTGCTTCTGGGGGGGGGCGCTGCCCCCTGCCCCTGACTGGCTACGGCCATGATTCACACACAGCGTTTTTGCGGATCCGTTTGCAGTAAAATGCAGTGACTCTGGGCATCCCAGCAAAGTCAATGCGTTTCAAGATATGACATTCAGACACATTGTTTTGTGAGGATCCGTTTTTGGGCTCAAAAACGGATCCTCACAAAGAATGATCTGTCAGTTTGTGCGGCATTTTTCTAATCTGCTTTTGCTATTGAAAACATTATCTATGAGCTCAAAAACCTTTCAGGTGAAGCGGTTTTTTAAAAAGCTGATCTGCTTTTGCAGCTGAAAAACGTATCCTCAAAAAAAAACGCAGCGAAAACGCTGTGTGTAAATGTAGCCTTAAATCAGGTATAGAACAGCCATTTATAGGACATTTCTTTCCCAAATTCCAATGACAAAATATTCAGGACATTCTGCATTTAACTACCGTACCCAATTTAGTATATATTTTAGGGGGATCAGCCCACTACCAATGTGCCAAGGAGATGTTGTGGTAGATGAAGGAGGCTGGGGTTATCAGAGATAGTTGTAGCCCCTGGACCGCTCCACTAGTCCTGGTAAATAAGAAAGACGGCACAATGAGGATGTGTGTTGACTATAGACAGATAAATCGCATTACACATAAAGATGCTTACCCATTACCCAGGATAGAGGAGTCATTAGCTGCATTGAGAACTGCTAACTATTTCTTCACTCTATATCTCACCAGTGGATATTGGCAGGTCCCCATGGCAGAGACTGACAGAGAGAAGACCACCTTGACGATCCCAATGGCCCTCTGTGAGTTCAACTGCATGCCATTCAGGCTCTGTAATGCATCAGGGGGGTTCCAGCGGTTGATGGAGTGTTGCCTGGGGCATATAAACTTTGAGACTGTGCTGCTGTACCTGGTTGATGTCATAGTATACTTGAGGACGTATTAAGACCATCTGAAGCATCTAGTAGAAGTCTTCGAGGCGCTATCCAAGTTTGGCATGAAAGTGAAGCCGTCCAAGTGCCACCTCCTCAAACCCAAGATGCAGTGCCTAGGCCGTGTGGTGAGAGCGGAAGGCGTGGCCCCAGACCCCGGAAAAGTCACCGCAATTCAAAGTTGGCCAAGATTCAGCACCCTCAAAGAAGTGCAGCAGTTCCTAGGACTGATAGGCTACTACCGGAGGTTCATCAAAGGTTTTACCAAGAATTTATAGGGGACCTTGCCTGAAGTTGGCAAGTAGAGCTCCACCTTCAGGTCTGGGGTGGAAGGTATTGTACGTAAGCTTAACAGATGTGGAAATCTTTTCCTGCTCCAGGTGTTCTTGTGGCAACCGAACCGTGGAGTGGGGTGCCACACCAGGAGTACTGAATTTAACCAAGGGGGAATGTGGCGCCCCAGGGTCCGGTTGCCACAATACTGCGCTTGGAAGCAAGAAAAGGTACCCACGTCAGTTGAAACACTCACACACAACACCTCCCAAACTCCAGGCCAGAAGGGGGAGCTCTAAAACCCGAGTTAAGGGCAGGTCCCCTATAAATTCTGGTCTGGGGGTGGGGTAAGGCAGTTAAGTTCCTAGGAGGACTATGGAAGACATCCTATGGACAGGAGCCATGCTAGGCTCGTCCTAGGACACTAACTAGCCAGTGGGAGTCACCCGTGGTGAGGGTCTAAGGAAGTGGAGGAGTAGGTGTGGGGAGTGGAGCAGTGCCAGCTTGCCTAAGCATTGAGCGGATGGACACCGGAGTCTGAGGTCACAAGGTACTTTAAGCCCAGCAATCAACACCAGAGGGTGGGTGATTCCAAGTTACTCGCCCATCAAAAGGCCAGGAGACACAGCCGTACCAAAGAGCTCAGGAAGACGCAGTGAGAAGAGAGTAACATAGATAGAGCTTTAGCCGCCAGGACAGTGCGGGAGAAGAGAGGATCACAGCATAGCTACAAGCAGCCAGGGCCCACAGGGAGTAGCGCAGTGGGGAGGCCTCAGAACTCGCCAGTTGTGGAAAACCTGGACTTTCTTCGAAGCTCTGGACCCCTAACACCACTTGTGGACAGTGCCCTGGACATACCTGCTATGTTCTTCAGAAAAGGTAAAGGAGACTGTCACCCCTAAGTCTGTCAGTTATTTCGTACACTAATTCCTGCACCTCCAACGAGACTATCACCTCCATAGATTATACAGCTGCCCTGGGGACCTGCTCTTCCCATGGAGAGCTAAATCATCACTGCTGCCACTCCCATCATCACCAGAGGTCCCAACTGCAGCATTCCACGGGTAGCATCACTGTCATGATATATGCCTCTTCCCTGTCCTGTATTTCTGTATACTATGCCATTTGATGTGTTGTAGCCTTTCTCCGATTTCTATTAGCTGTATAGTATGCAATTTATTGTGCTGTAATTTAACATGTCTCCTTTCCCCAAGAATTGCGTTCCTGGACTGTAATGTAATTAAGCATTGGTCAACAGCTAGTGAAGGATTAGCCATTCTTCCTCCCAACAGGTGGCTAGTCCAATCCACATACTACCAGACACACTGGAGCAATACGTTTCTGGAATCATCTGATGGAGCAAACCATTCAATAGTAGGTGTGAACCCCTACTCCCTTTCACATGGGCTGATCCCAAGAGCCCAGACAATACATTCACATTTTAGGATCAGATGTGAGTTGACTGTGCAAGTGAACAGAGCGAGACCTGAGCTGGGGCCAAATCTCGTCGTTTGTGGGATTGCGTAGGATCCATTGGACTCTTGCAAGGACTATTGCTTTTGTTTATCTGGCACAAGGATTATCGGGAGGTGCCCCGAATCTGTTTCCTTTGTTTGGACTCATTGCCGGCTCTGCAGATTTACCTTCATGTGTGTTGTTCCAGCTTTCTTTTTTAATAAATCTCCTTGGATTGATCATCGGCCGGGTGTCTATTCCTGCTCTGACGAACACCCCGTCACAGTCACAACAAAAACTCTTATTTTATATTATACTTTTCTTTTATCCCTTTTTCAATTCCCCTTTTTACTGATGGCTCGACGAGGGGGATCATGGACCGGGTCACGCCACCCTGACATCCCGCAGCCCGGACAACGAAGAAAGGGCCCGTTCCGAGTACTCCACGGTCCCCGCCCGGGGCGAGTCACTATCCTAAATAGATTTAAGGGATGCATTAAAGTATGATTTTTTTTTTCCTTGCCATTCCCATGACATGCGTGTTCATTTTCAACACATGCGTTAACGCATGCGTTAACGCATGATACATATATGTACTATGCGTTAACACATGTGTTTCTCATAGACTCCTATGATAAAAAAACTCATGTGCTTTCCATAACAGGGTTAAAAATGCTGCAGCCCATTTTTTTATGTGCACTACCAAAAACGTATAGCGCTAAACGGATTGCACTTTAGCAATGCGTTTTTTGTACTGGAGTCTATGGGTGCGTTAACGCATGCATTTTTACACATGTGCACATGAAAATAATGCATGCTTTTAGTGGATGCATGGTGTGAATCTGACCCTAGCCAAAGAGTTGTACTACCTTAAATAGATTTTGGTAAGTAGGTTTGGGCAGATGCAACACAAGTTTTTTCAGCACTGTGTGGCGGTAGATTTCAACAGAACACTGGACCATAGCTACCTAGTGAAAGAGATGTACTATCGTAAATAGGTTTTGGTAAGTAGGTGTGGGCAGATGCAATACAAAAGTGTTTTCTGCACTGTGTGGAGGTAGATTTCAAAAGAACACTGGACCACAGCTACCTGGTCAAACAGTGGTACTAGCCAAAAAGGATTTGCTTTCTAGATGCAGTAAAAAATGGCTAGTAAGACAAGAGGTGTAGTTTTCTTCACAACAGTACTACACCAGTGCCTGGCACACTGCTACTAGCCAAAACGATTTGCTTGGCTAGATTCAGTAAAAAAGGCTAGTAAAGACAGGAGGTGTAGCTTTCTTCACAACAGTGCTACACCAGTGCTGGCACACACTGCTACTAGACAAAAAGGATTTGCTTGGCTAGATGCAGTAAAAAATGGCTAGTAAAGACAGGTGTAGCTTTCTTCACAACAGTGCTACATCAGTGCATGGCACACACTGCTACTAGCCAAAAAGGATTTGCTTGGCTAGGTGCAGTAAAAAATGGCTAGTAGAGACAGGAGGTGTAGTTTTCTTCACAACAGTGCTACACCAGTGCCTGACACACACTGCTACTAGCTCAAAAAAATTTGTTTGGCTACATGCAGTAAATAAAGGCTAGTAGCAGTGTGTGCCAGGCACTGGTGTAGCACTGTTGTGAAGAAAGCTACACCTCCTGTCTTTACTAGTCTTTTTTTTTTACTGCATCTAGCCAAGCAAATCCTTTTTGGCTAGTAGCAGTGTGTGCCAGGCACTGGTGTAGCACTGTTGTGAAGAAAGTTACACCTCCGCTCTGGAAGTGACTGGAGGATAAGACACGTTATAACACTGAAATAGTGACTGGAGAATAAGACATTATGTAACGGCAGACTAGTGACTGCATTATGAAATATGATGTAACAGAATAGTGGCTGCAGCTCTGGAGGTGATTGGAGGATAAGACACAATGTAACAACACAATAGTGACTACAGCTCTGGAGGGTACTGGAGAATAAGACCTGATGTAACAGCAGAATAGTGACCACAGCTCTGTAGGTGACTGGAGGATAAGGCACGATGTAACTGCAGAATAGTGACTGCAGCTCTAAAGGTGACTAAAAGTTAAGCCACGACGTAACAGCAGAATAGTGACTGCAGCTTTGGAGGTGACGACGATAAGACATAATGCAACAACAAAATAGTGACTGCAGCTCTGGAGGTGACTGGAGAATAAGACACGATGTAACAGCGGAATAGTGACTGGAGGAGAGGAGAAGACATGATGTAACAGCAGAATAGTGACTGCAGCTCTGAAGTTGACTGGAGAATAAGACACAATGCAACAACAGAATAGTGATTGCATCTCTGGAGGTGAATGAAGAATAAGACACGATTTAACAGCAGAATGGTGACTGCAGCTCTGGAGGTGACTGTAGAATAAGACAATATAACAGCAAAAGAGTGATCAGCAGCTCTGGAAGTGACAAGGATAAGACACAATGCAACAGCAGAATAGTGACTGCAGCACTGGAGGTGACTGGAGAATAAGACATGATGTAGCAGCAGAATAGTAAATAGTATTTAAGGTTGCAGGAAGACCTTAAAGGGATCCTGTCACCCCCAAACCACCTCCTAAGCTATTAAAAGCTGTCCCTAGGGGCATGCGCAGTACAGGGCTTGAAGCTCTAACAGCGGCGCGGGTGTAAATACGTCACCCGGCGCTGGAAATGACGCGAATCGCGTCATACAGCCCCCACACAGCAGCGCCAAGCCGAGAGGAGAGCAGGGAGGCGCGCAGGGAGGCGCGCATTTGAATGTATCATGAAGATCACGCCTATTGAGGCGTGATAGTATGAAGAGGGGCAGCCTGGCTGAGTGACTATGAATACCATAGGTGCGGGGCGGCTTCTCCCTGCAGTTACCCGATGGGAGCCACTTCCAACTCCGCAGCATGAAATAAACATGCTGCGGAGGAGCGGACTCCCGGCAACCCGCACCACAGCTCCAAAGACGCTGCGGGAGGGTTACGCATAGTGAGGATGGGATTTCTTGAAATCCCATCCACTATGCTTATAATGTACTACACAGCGTTTTGGACGCAACGCAAAGACGCTGCGTCCAAAAAGCTGCGTGTCCTGATCGTGAGGATGCACCTTAAGGGTATGTGCCCACAGGACGTTTTTTAAGCAGTCCTGAATGCAGCAAAACCTGAGGATTCTAGAGTCCTTGACAGATTAGCTATGACCTTGTCTGCGTTTTTTGGGTGGTTTTTGCATGTTTTATGTGTGTTTTTTGTGCGTTTTTCCTGCGTTTTTTCCATTGACTTAAGCAAAAATGCAGGAAAATAATTAACATGTCAATTCTTTCCCATCCACACCAAAATCGCAGGGATTTGACAGTTCTTGACACTTGCAAAACCAATGTGTGGGCACAGTATTTCTGTGACACATATTGGTTTTGCTGGGAATCAAAACCGCAGGAACTAATTAGCATAAATTACCATAAAACCAATGGTAAACTGCATGCAGAAACCACAGGAAATACGCTGCAAAAACGTCCTGTGGGCACATACCCTAATGGCCCTGTCACACGTGTCAACCAAGGCTGCGATGTCGGAAGCGATGTGCGGTGTGCGCGGTTGCTTCCGACATCGCAGCCTTGGTGTCACACGGCAGGATGTTGCCGGTGACGCCGCAGTGATGCGGGCGGAGCCATCGCTTGCTGGGCTGGGATCAACCCAGCAAGTGATCCGCAGCAATGCTGCGGTATAGGCTGGATCGCCGCCAACATCGCTATTGCGGTGTCAGATGGCGCAATCCAGCCTAATCGCTGGTTGCAGATTGACAGGTTTATGAACTTGTTCATAAATCTGTCAACCTGCAACCAGCGATAAATCGCAATTGCGTCACTCTGTCACACAGCACGACGCATTTTGCGATATCGCTAGCGACATCGCTGAAGCGTCACTTTTCGACGATGTCGCTAGCGACATTGACACGTGTGACACTACCATTAGTGTTCAAACTAACACTCAAGGACATTACTGGACTCAGAAGAATATTATGATAGATTTGTTTATTTGAAAAAATATGTTTTTACAAACACTTAGCATCCGAATAAATACAATTGTTAAGCAATACTGCCATACAATCTGATATATACAAATATTGACATGTTACAATCATTAAACTTTTGCATTATTGGAAAATAGTTAAAGGGAATCTGTCAGCATTTTTTTTTTTTTTATGAGCCAGCATACTGCATGGGTTAACAGAGATTTCAGAGATTTTTATTAGGGCCACGTCACACACACAGATATCTGGGCAGATATTGTTTGCAGATCTCTGGTTGTAGTGAAATCATGGACACATTGCTCCATGTTGTACACAGCCACAAAATGGAACCATGTGTCCATGATTTCACTGCAACCAGAGATCTGTTCAGAAGTTGGTCACAGATATCTGTGTGTGTAAAGTGGCCTTTACACTGTGCGGTTATTTACCTGCAATGTTTGATTTAGCTTCAGATTACACAGGTCAACAAAAAAAAATTTTTTTTCTGATGTCCAAAATATTTTAATGAATTTGGGGTATTTTTGGGGTGCTGATTCTGAATATGCTATCAGTTTTGCCAGATTGGCTCAAGTTTTTGAGATTTGTGGTATCTTATTTATAGCACTTGTTGGTAAATGCGACGCATCATCTCATTAATTTCTTTGGATTAGTACTTGAACTGAGCAGTTCTCAATATAGTTTTGTGTTAATTAGTGTTCTAAAAGTTTGTTCATAGCTTGATTTTTGCACTAACTTTATGTTGTTGTCTGTTTTCCAGTGAAAAGCATGAACTCATCAAGAAGAAGTTGTCTTAACGATCCAGACTCATTCTGTTACATTTGTGGTGAATATACACTGACAAAACATAGAAGAAACATAACAGACTTCGTTAAAAAAGTGTATTTTGCCTATTTTGGGGTTATGCTTGGGGACCAAGACAAGTTTTGGGCACCACACATAGTGTGCAAAGCATGTATCGAATTATTACGAAAATGGAGCAAAGGACAAAGAACAAGCTTCAAATTTGGTGTTCCAATGGTGTGGAGAGAGCAAAAAAATCATCATGATGACTGTTATTTCTGTGCAGTGCAAGTACAAGGATTCAATAAGCATAAGAAACGAAAATGGGAGTATCCTAACATGGAATCTGCAAGAAGGCCTGTCCCTCATTGTGAAGATGTGCCTGTACCTATGTTTACCATGTTACCTGACCTTCCCCCACCTGATGATGATGATGATGAAATGCAGGGTATGGAGCTAAGCATTAGTTCTGGAAGTGAACTAGAATATGAAGGAAGTTTCAGAACACCTACGCAATTTACCCAAGGAGAGCTCAACGATCTAATAAGAGACCTCAACCTCTCAAAAAGTGCATCCGAACTTTTAGCTTCAAGGCTAAGTGAAAAAAATTGTCTGACGCCTGGAACTAAAATTACATCTTACAGGACCAGAGAAGAAGCACTTCTTCCATTTTTCTGTGAAGATGACCTACTTGTATATTGTAAGGATATTCCTGGCCTGATGCTGCAAATGGGTTTACAAGTATATCGTCCTGTAGACTGGAGGCTTTGCATAGATAGTTCTAAAAGGAGTTTGAAATGTGTTTTGTTGAACAATGGCAATCAGTGTGCATCTCTTCCAGTAGCTCACTCAACTAAACTTGCAGAACAATACCAAAATGTCAAAATGGTCTTGGAGAAACTGTGCTACCATGAACATTCGTGGCTGATATGTGTTGATTTAAAAATGGTCAACTTTTTACTTGGACAGCAAAGTGGATACACAAAGTATCCTTGCTTCATCTGCATGTGGGATAGTAGAGCAAAACATCAGCACTGGGAGAAACTGAATTGGCCTCCAAGGGACACCTTGACAGTAGGAGCATCAAACATAGTGAACGAACCTTTGGTGGACAGGGAAAAAATCATTCTACCACCACTTCACATAAAGTTAGGATTAATGAAGCAGTTCGTCAAGGCATTAGACAAAGATGGTAATTGCTTCATGTACATCTGCAGATCTTTCCCTGGTCTTAGTAGCGAAAAACTGAAGGCAGGAATCTTTGATGGTCCTCAAATTCGGAAACTCATTAAAGATTCAAATTTTCCTAAGGAAATGAATGACATTGAAGCTGCTGCATGGTGTAGTTTTGTGTTGGTAGTGAAGAACTTCTTGGGAAATCAAAAGGCAGACAATTATGAAGAACTGGTACAAAGCATGCTATTGAGATTTAGAAATCTGGGTGTACACATGAGCATTAAATTGCATTATCTTCACAGTCACTTGGACAGATTTCCAGAAAACCTTGGAGATTTTAGCGAAGAACAAGGGGAGAGATTTCATCAGGATATTATGGTGATGGAGGAAAGGTACCAAGGCAGATGGGACAGACATATGATGGCTGATTACTGCTGGAATCTACAGCGTGACTGCCCCAATAGCTCACATAGAAGGAAATCATATAAAAAGCGCTTTTCCAGCGATTAAATGTCTATCTTTCATGTCTTGTTCATTTTTGAAGATTACTTTCTAAACCTAGTTAAAATAAACTAAAATCAACATTTACTTTGTTAAATTTATTGTATTCATGACAATATCAATAAAGTTAATGCGCGTGTAGCAAATTACGTCTTTTTTTTTACACATTTTACAAAAAATCTCAAAAACTTGAGCCAATCTGGCAAAACTGATGACATATTCAGAATCAGCACCCCAAAGTTACCCTAAATTCAATTAAATATCTTTGGCACCAAAAATGCTGTTGACCAGTGTTATCATTGCCAGAGTTGGTCAGTTTAAATTCAGCTAGTCAGCACCCAGTAAACTAAATGATACAACATTGGATTTAGGGTCTTTTTGCCTACATTAAGATGCACTCAGATGAGGTAGCTGGGAGATTCTCTTTAATGGGAGTCAGTCAGCAGATCTTTGCTATATAATCTGAAAGCAGCATAACATAAGGCAAGAAAACCTGATTCCAGTGATGTTTCACTTACTGGGCTGCTTGGTGCAATTTTGATAGAATACCTGTTTTGCATGCTGTAGATGTAGAAGAGCTTCTTCCCTGTGTACAACCCCACTCACACCCCTGACTGGTAGCTACTTGTGTACAATGTGAATTGTCAGCAAACTGCTAATCAATGGTGGGGGTGGGATTGCACAGATTAGCATGACTGCTTTGCGGATGCATTCCTGTAGTAATACTTGCTCTATATTATGCTGCCATCAGATTAAATAGCAAAAACCTGCTGACAGATTCCCATTAAAAGTCCATTAACAATTAACAAAGAAAGTTATAAAAGTCCCCTGTGAAGATGCACCTATTGTTTCATATATCTTAATCTATATACATCCCAACATTGTACAGCCTAATTTCATAATGTATGTTTTATGTATTATAATAAAAAATCTCTAATCCTTGCTAACACCACTAAAAAATTAAAGGGAATCTGTCACCAGGTTTTTGCTATG
Organism: Allobates femoralis; assembly: GCA_033576535.1. NCBI lineage: Eukaryota > Metazoa > Chordata > Amphibia > Anura > Aromobatidae > Allobates > Allobates femoralis. The sequence continues at coordinate 393,009,440 of JARQOC010000005.1, forward strand.
TAATCTGAGAGCAACCTAATGTAGGGACTGAAACGATGATTCAAGCAATATGTCACTGGCTGTCATTTTGATGCAGCCACTGATTCTCTGCTCAGAATGCTGAGCCCTACATCACACCAAACACATCACATTGAGAGAAAGGTGCTAATCAGTGGTAAGGGCAGGGTAGCACAGAGCAGTTGATGCAGAAGCACAAGACAACTAGTCCTGTAGAGATAATCTCCTGCTAAATAAAACACTGATTGTATTGAAACAACACACATCCCAGTATGTGACACATTGCTGGAATCAGGGTCTTTGCCCATATCATATTGCTCATAGATTAAGATAACATATTGGAAATGTTACACTAAATGTAAAAAGAAGATTGCTTGGATTCAGAAGTGAAGCCGTTCTATTCTCTTTGACATTACTCTTATCTATCTATATAATTACCTTGTGGCGTCCGTCATCCACTTCTGACATCTAGATGTTCTCCTATCACGTGCCGGCGGCAGCCATATTTGCACACCCATGTGATTACAAATTGTATAGTAATTATTCACAGCTCTTGTCTCAGGTACCAGATAAGTTTTGGAAGGGATGCAGGATTCACATTATAACAATCTAAATTGTATTGGGGCGGTTTCTGACACTTCACAGACCTGGCAGAGTCCCTTTATTGGCTAAATTAGACCTGCACTTGTTATAAAGAGGGTTAAAATTTTAATTAAAATGTCTAATTGCCCTCAAGAGGTCACTGAACATCTATTTGGAAACTCATTTTAATAGATATAACTCACAATATACAAGGAATAGATTTTTTTTTTGACTCATTCATGTTATTAAACAGAACCTATATATAGGACAAGTCTGGCTCAACCGCAAGCGTAGGTGCCCAGGGAAGGAGGAATAACTATATACAGAGCTTAACCTGGCACTCTACTTAAAAAAGCAAGAGAGGATTGATCCTTTTGGTGTTTTTTATTTGTAGAGTTTGTGAAAGTTCATCAATCATCAAACGTTTCGGCTCATGCAACAGCCTTCATCAAGTGATTCTTATATGCAGTAGTGGGAGTGTTACTCCACTTTTTAGCTTAGTTAGATAGGTGTATGCTGCCCTTGGAGGCCTCTGTTTGATAGGGAATACAGTCTGAGATCCAAATTAGTGGATACACAGACGTGGTCTGGCTGAGCAAATGGGGGTCCATACATCAAGGTCCATCACATGGTTAGCAGAAAGGCAGTTTATGGCTCCTGCCACCAGCCCTCCAGCATGACTGCATGATGCACAAAACTTCAATACATGTGACATCTCACCAGCGATGTTGAAATGATGTAAAAAAAGACCGCTTGCCCACGAGATCTTAGCAGATATCGTTGTGACATCGTGTCGTGTAACGGTACCCTAAAGGCCACTTCAACACACACAGATATCTGAGTCCAATATCTGAACAGATCTCTGGTTGCAGTGAAATCATAGATACATTGCTCCATGTTGTACACAGCCACAAAATGGAGCAATGTATCCATGATTTCACTGCAACCAGAGATCTGTTCAGATATTGGACTCAGATATCTGTGTGTGTGAAGTGGCCTTTACTCTGACAACTCATTTAGTGTATCTTTTGCTAGCTCTTCTTTTACCCTTCCTGTCTGGGCTTTCTCCAGATACCTCATCTTCATTACTATAAATATCTGTTAAGCGGCCGTCACACGCTACGATATAGATAACGATGTCATAAACGATGTCGGATTTGCACATCGTCCAAACGATGTGTGAGATCGTTCATCACAGCGCTACACCCACAGATATCGCTCAGACGATTCTCCGATGCAGCGATCCAGCGGTCGGATGAGCGATGCACTTATCATCTGTGCACATCGTTCAGCAAACAGTCACACAGAAACCTCCTAAACGATGTTAGGGTAAATGTGGGCGTTTTCCAAGGTTTAATTGGAGCACATTGGCGTGCTACATGGTTCACAAGCCGCGCCCCTCACTACATCATTGGTGGTCAGTAATGCATCCTCATTGGTCAGATGTCCTTTGAAACATGGCGGCCTCATCTTCAGAATGTCCTGTGATGTGGCTCGCAATGTACATGTATAAACACGATGTGCTATACCACAAAAAATACGTTTATTACTGAAAAAGGTAGAAACCGCTATCCCCCTTGGTGCGGCGTGCAGAATCCGATCACTTATGCGTTGCTCAATGGTTGTCGGTTTGGCGATCCGTTAATGACTCACCCTGTTGCGAGCTGTGTGTGCGGCATGAGTGTTTTTGGTTAAAGCGCCTGTGAAACGCATGTGTGTTTGCTGTGTGCTGTTGCTGATATTTGATTTAAAGTGTGTGACAAAGCGCATGTGTTGTCAAGCGGGATTGTGGGGAAAATGTATGACAACGCAAAGGAGGCAAAGCGCCTCTCAACATTCATTGTTCCAGGTGCCCTAATGTTTGTGTCCTTCTCTACTGTGCTTTTCAACACTTCTGTTGGGACCACCATATATGTGGTCCAACATATGCGTGTGTGTATTTAATCCGATTTCCTACAAAAACATTGTAGCAAAAAACAAGTGCTGTGACAAAAATCAGGGCCTTTTGGTTCATACGTTTTAGCCAAAAAACGCACATTAAGCTGCCTCACCAACTTCACGGTAGGCCCTGGTCGAGACAGTCCTAACTCTGTCCCTAGGTGCTACAATACAAAAATATGACCACTGTCACAAGGGCCTTTGGGGAGGTATGTGGGTCCTGGTCCCGCCCGTCTCTCACAGGACCCATAAGCCGGGCCCTTCAACACAAATTACAAAAATAGTGCCAACATGCACCAAGAAGCCAAATCCTCTGGCTCATGTCACAGACAAGAGGTATGTCTGCAACACATAGCTCCCCTGAAATGGCCAAGGCCTGGCCCTCTTCAAAACATTAAATTAGTGTTCCCTAAATCTGGGTTTTTCAAACAAAATCACACCTCTTCAAAAAATAAAAAGGGACACATGTCCTGCCTCCAACCCTGAGCTTCAGGACACAGTGAAACTGTGCAATGCAAAATTCCCCATGGCACACTAATAATTACGGGAGGTTGTGTTGCCAGCTCACAGCCCCTGGACCATTAAAGTACTGGCAGTACCGGTCCCTCATCTCCTGTGCCTCCTGGCGGCTGCTTCCACCCCCTAATGGCTGTAGTCCTGCCATCTGTGGGGCATCAGCACGCCAGCCCCCAACACCACCTCACCATTGCTGGAGTCAATGCGGTCCTCATAGTTTGGTGGTGTGTAGGCCTGGCGATCCCGGCGTCGTAGAAAATTATGGAGCACACAACAGGCCATAACTACAAGGTCAATAGATTCCAGTTTCATATTAATGGCCGTGTGGAAAATCCGGAAACGGCTAGCCATAATGCCAAAGGCATTCTCCACCACTCGGCGTGCCCGGGAAAGCCGATAGTTGAAAATGCGTTGGACGGCATTGAGATGCCTCTGGGGATATGGCTTCATCAAATTTGGATGTAGTGGGAAGGCCTCATCCGCCAGGAACACAAAGTTCAGGTTTCCACAGGTGCGATTGGTGGGCGGCAAATTGAGACGGCCAGTTTTCAGTTTTTGGCCAAACGACGATTGGTCAAAAACCCCGCCATCAGACACCCTCCCATTTGTGCCCACTGACACCGACACAAATTCATAATTAGCGTTCACCACTGCCATCAAAACAATGCTAAAATAGGATTTATAATTATAAAAATAAGACCCACTGTTGTGTGGTTGGGTGATCCTAATATGTTTCCCATCTATGGCACCACCACAGTTTGGAAATTGCCACTTATGGCTGAATTCTGCGGCAGTGGCCAGCCATTCTTCAGGGTTTTGGGGCAACCGCATGTAAGTAGGAGCTAGAGCCCGCAGTATAGCCTCACATGTCTCCGGGATGAGTTGGCTAAGGAGGGGACGTGAGATAGCAGACGAGTATACCAAGTCCTGTATGGTGCGACCTGTTGCGAGAAAGCGCAGTGTGGCGGCCAACCTCTCCTCCGCAGGCACTGCTGGACGCATTACTGTATCCTGCCGTCTGATGAGCGGGCACACTGCTGCCAACAAGATCTGAAAGGTCTCATCTGTCATCCTGAGAAAATTTTAGAAGTCACGTGGGAAGTCGTCCCGAAGTTGGTGCAGAAGGCGAATGTGTGAATGCTGATCGCGCTGCTGCAGCCACTCCCTGGCCCAGATGCGTCGTGGTCTCCTCCTGCGTCTCTCCACCCTCTCCTCTTCCACACGTGCTTCCTGCACCAGTAAAGCAGCACCCACCACGGCACGTTCATCAGGATTCATGCTGTTTAGAGGCAAAACTATGTTTACTATGCTGCCTACGCACAAAGGTGCTTTAACTACAATGTGAACATTACAAAAGGAACCAGAAAGGAGCATGACATTGGCGAAATATCTTCAGGTGCAGTACACATGTGGAAATGATGTACTAAAAAGAGAATTTTGTTTACGTACCGTAAATTCTTTTTTCTTTAATCATCAATGGGAGACCCAGACAATGGGGTTTTAGGGCACTGCCCTCCGGAGGTCACACTAGGTACTACAAGTTTGTAGACACCGCCTCCTCCGCTTATAAACCCCTACCGCAGGGAACATCCTCAGTTTGGTCCATAAGCTGCGAGGAGGAAATAAACCACACCCGAAACATCGGGAAGAATGCCGTGCACAGACGGTTCAACAACCCGGCAAACACTGTCCCAACAGGGAACAGATCAACTGCAAAACATGCAACGGAACAACTGGGTGGGTGCTGGGTCTCCCATTGATGATTAAAGAAAAAAGAATTTACGGTACGTAAACAAAATTCTCTTTTTTCTGGTCATCATAATGGGAGACCCAGACAATGGGGATGTCCTAAAGCAATACCCCAGGGCGGGAAGAGTTCCTCAACAAGACGGGTAACACATGGTTCCCTTTAAAGGTGGGCAACCGCCGCCTGGAGAACCCGCCTGCCCAAGCTTGCATCCGCAGAGGCATGGGCATGCACCATATAGTGCTTAGAGAAAGTGTGCAGGCTGGACCAAGTGGCCGCCTGACACACCTGTAGAGCAGACGCTCGATGTCGCAAGGCCCAGGAGGCACCTACAGCTCTGGTAGAGTGAGCCTTCAATCCCACCGGGAGAGGCAAACCAGAAGACCGGTAAGCCTCTTGAATGGAAGCCTTAATCCATCTGGCCAAGGTTGACTTTGATGCCGCGGACCCCTTACAGCGACCTGTCGTAAGAACAAATAAGGAATCCGAACTCCTGAAGGAGGCGGTCCTGGACACATAAATGCGTATAGCTCTCACGAGATCCAGAGTATGGAGATCGCGCTCCACCTGATGAACAGGAGCGGGGCAAAATGATGGGAGAACAATCTCCTGGTTCAGGTGAAAAGTTGATACCACCTTCGGCAAGAATTCTGGCCGTGGGCGCAACACCACCTTGTCTTGGTGAACCACCAGAAAGGGTGACTTGCACGATAGTGCAGCCAATTCTGAGACCCTCCTCAGAGACGTAATCGCCACCAGAAAGGCCACTTTCTGGGACAGACGAGATAGAGAAACATCTCTCAGTGGCTCAAACGGCGGTTTCTGTAATGCCGCCAGGACCATGTTAAGGTCCCAAGGGTCCAGAGGTCTCTTGTAGGGCGGAACCATCCGCGACACCCCCTGCAGAAATTGACGGACCTTCGGGAGGAGCGCCAATCGCCTGTCAAACAGCACTGACAATGCTGATACTTGACCTTTCAAAGAGCCAAGGGATAATCCCAACTCCAAACCCGACTGTAGGAAAGCCAACAACGTCGGGATGGACAAGGGCCACGGAGACCGTCCACCAGAGGCACACCAGGTAAAAAAGATTTTCCACGTCCTGTGGTACATCTTCCTGGAAACGGGCTTCCTAGCCCGATTCATAGTGGAAACCACTGTAGGGGAGAAACCCCTGGATGTCAGCAGCCAGGCCTCAAGAGCCATGCAGTCAATCTGAGGGCCCTGGAATTGAGGTGGAAGAATGGTCCTTGCGCGAGTAGATCTGCGCGTTTTGGAAGAGCCCACCTGTGTCTGCCTGACATTTGCCACAGGTCCGGATACCAGGACCTCCTGGGCCAATCTGGAGCCACTAGAATGGCTACCCTGCACTCCGACCTGATCTTCCACAGCACCCTGGGAATCAGAGCTAGAGGAGGGAACACATACGGCAGATGGAATCTGGACCAAGTCAAGATCAGAGCGTCCGCTCCCAGAGACTGGGGGTCCCATGACCTCGCCATGTATTGCGGCACCTGATGATTCAGCCGTGAGGCCATCAGATCCACGTCCGGCGTGCCCCATCTGCTGCAGATTTCTCTGAAGACGTCCGGATGAAGAGACCACTCTCCGGCGTCCATCCCCTGCCGGCTCAGATAGTCGGCCTCCCAGTTGTCGACCCCTGGGATGTGAACTGCGGAGATCAGGCAGTTGTTGTTCTCCGCCCAGGATAGGATGCGGTGAACTTCGGCCAGAGCCTCTGCGCTCCTGGTTCCTCCTTGATGATTTATATAAGCGACGGCCGTCGCATTGTCGGACTGAACCCGAATGGGTTGTCCTGAGAGGAATCTCTGAAACACTAGGAGCGCCAGATAGACCGCCTTGATCTCCAGCACGTTGATCTGCAACGCCGACTCCGACTGAGTCCAGAGGCCTTGGGCCCTGTGGTGTAAGAACACCGCCCCCCAGCCCTTCAGACTGGCGTCGGTGGTCACCACTAACCATGACGGTTTGATGAAGGACCGGCCCCGAGACAAGTGGTGTGGCTGTAGCCACCACTGCAGGGAATCTCTGGTCGGTTGGGAAAGGGTCACCAGCCGATTCAGGGAGATCGTCCTTTTGTCCCACCTGCGGAGAATCTCCAGCTGGAGAGGACGGAGGCGAAATTGTGCGAAAGGCACCGCCTCGATTGCCGCCACCATGCGCCCCACCAGCTTCATCAACCCCCGTAGGGATGATTGTGGTGACAGGAGGACTGCTTGCACTCCTGATTGGATCGCCATCTGTTTGACTCGTGGCAGAGACACCAGGGCTGAGGCTGTGTTGAAGTCCATGCCCAAGTATGTCAAAGACTGGGTCGGAACTAGCGTTGACTTCTGAATGTTGAGGAGCCAACCGAACTGTTCCAGAGACCGCATGGTCACATCCAGGCTCACTTGACAAAGGTGTTCCGATGGCGCCCTGACCAGCAGGTCGTCTAAATAGGGAATGACGGCATGTCCCTGTCCGTGCAGGAGAGCCATCATGGAGGCCATCACTTTTGTGAACACCCTCGGTGCCGAGGCCAACCCGAACGGCAGCGCTACAAATTGGAAGTGTTCTTCCCCCACTGCGAATCTCAACCAGCGCTGATGAGCCGGTGCAATGGGCACGTGAAGGTAAGCGTCTCTGATATCTATGGACGCTAGGAAGTCCCCCTGTGACACAGCTGCGATCACGGAGCGCAGTGATTCCATACGGAACTTCCGAACCAACACGTGATGATTGAACAACTTCAGGTCCAGAACCGGGCGGAAGGATCCGTCCTTCTTTGGGACGATAAAGAGGTTGGAGTAAAAACCCCTGAACCTCTCCCCGGAAGGCACCGGGACCACCACTCCGTCTCTGCGGAGTCCCTCCAACACCAAAGAAAAGGCCTGAGCTTTTTCTGGGGAGGGGACCGACCGATGGAATCGGGATATCGGTTTTGACGTCAGCTCTATCCTGTAACCTCGCGAGACCACGTCTCGAACCCACTGATCTGGAACGTGAAGTAGCCACTCGTCCTGAAAGCGAGACAAGCGGCCCCCCACCTGTGGGGAGGCAGGAAGAGAGAGCGAGTCATGTAGAGGCGGGCTTGGGGGTGGCAGCTGCTGCCCCCGCCGGCTTCTTCGGACGACTCTTAGAGCGCCACTGAGAAGCGGGCTTGCCCCCTCGGTCCGTGCGAGCGGACGGTGCTGATGACTGTGAGCTGGACCGAAAGGACCACTGTTTTGGGTTCCTCTTAACGGTATACCGTGGCTTAGGTTTATTCTGCGGTATCTTAGACTCAGCAGAATCTTTAATCAGCTTGTCCAGCTCTGTGCCAAAAAGCCTGTCACCAGAGAACGGAAGATTCTGCAGAATCTTCTTAGATGTGGCATCTGAGTCCCAAAGACGCAGCCACAACAACCTGCGGATCGCTATAGCATTGGCCGAAGCCACAGCTGAGCGAGTGGCAGTTTCCAGAGTCGCCGTTCTGGCGTAGTCCGCATAGGCCCTCGCCCTCTCGGTAAGTGCCAGGACCTCTGGACTGGACCTTGCCAGGTCAGTGATACCATCCAAGCAGGTAGTGATCGCTTGTAAGGTCCAGACCGTGGCAAAGTTAGGGGCAAATGACGACCCCACAGCCTCATAGGAAGACTTGGCGAGTTGCTCGACCTGTCTATCAGTAGCATCCTTCAGTGAGGAGCTATCAGAGGCAGAAAAAAGGGAGCGTGCAGCAATCCTGGTCATGGAAGCATCCACCTTCGGGGACTGCGACCACTCCTGAAGCACCTCCTGGGAGAAGGGGAAGCGATTGTCCTTGGGTTTGCGGACATAACGCCGCCCAGGATGTAACCTGGGAGCTCTAACCACCCTTCCAAAATTAGTATGGTCCATAAAGGAGCCACTTGGTCTAGCCTCCGGCCGCAGCCATTGATAGACCTCCTTCGGGTGCACCGTCACCTCCTCAGGGGGTGTCACGAGACGTAAGGTCTCGTTGATAGAGGACACCAGATCCTCCACCCCGTCTGGAGGTTCAGACACAGACACAGACCCGAAAGTTGAACCCCCATCATCGTCCTCACCATCAGAGGAACGCTCCTCCTCAGAGAGAGCCTGGAGCTCGGGTGACTCCTCACGACGAGCCCGCTTAAGGGGTCTCACAGCAGAAGAGGGAGACACCCGGGGGTAACTGGAAGGAGTAGCTGGGCCTTCCAGCCTCCTATTAAGTGCCTCCAGGGATTGCGACATGGAGGACAACTGGGACAACAGAGATTCATTGATCTTATTCTGAGTCTCCCAGGGCCCTGGGATCACCCGAACCTCAGGGTACAGCACCGGAGCTGCTGTCTCAGCAGTGCCAGTCCGGGCTTCTGGGCGTCCGCAGTTATTGCAGTACCCCTCCACCAGTGTACCATTGCATGTAGCACAGGTAATGGTGGCATCCGCCGCCTTAGCAGCATGCTTCCTAACTGAGGACATAGTCACAGTAGGGGATGTATAAGCCAAGTCGTACAGACAAACAGACCGGGAGTCCCGGTGGCTTACCGACCGCTGTAAAGCGGTGGGAGGAAGCGGTGTGTGTGTGTGACCTCCGCGAGTTCCGGTCTCCCTCTGAAGTGCAGACACGTGCTGCCGTAGATCCCAGCCGGGAAGTGAGGGAGAAGATGGCCGCCGCCAGTAAAGTCGTGGGCGGCGCCGAGAACACGCGGGAAGCACATACACACGCCCCCCGGTGACGTCACCGCAAGGGCTGCCTCCTCTCCTCCAGGCAGCCTCATCATGGAGGTGCTGGAGCCCGCAGCGCGGGAAACAGTGTAAAACACAGTACACACACTCAGACTGCAATTACATCCTAAGATCAGCAGTCTACGGCCTCAGCCCCTGTGACACACAGGGCGGTTAGCCAGGGTGACCTCAGCACAGGGTACACCTCCAGATCCGCGGACCCGAGGGTAACGCGCGGTCTGAGTGTCAGGACACAAAGTGGCAGACACTACCCCCAGGCACACAGGAGACACAGAGTGCCTCAGTGCCGGTCCGGTCTGTAAGCACCATTTAGGGAGGCCTCGGACGGGGGTTCAGCCCAGTCCGGAGTGTAAGCACCATTTAGGGAGGCCTCGGACTGGGCTGGCTCCAGTCCGGTCTGTAAGCACCATTTAGGGAGGCCTCGGACGGAGCGGAGCTGTGCAAGGCTCCTATCTCCCACTCTCCAGAGCCCCCCAGAGAGGGATGGAAAGGAGTGCGACAGCGTACCGGGAGAACACAAAGTGTCCAGGCTCTAGGCCCTCCGGTACCTCCACCTGCGTGTGCCACAAGGGTGAGCGGGGAGGCTGTCGCAGGTCCCGATCAGGACCATATTACCTTTTGTCTTCAGACGCCATCACGTAAGTAGTGAGAATGCAGTGAAGTGCAAGCAAAGCGTGATCCTCCGAGCACACTAAGTTTAAAACTGAGGATGTTCCCTGCGGTAGGGGTTTATAAGCGGAGGAGGCGGTGTCTACAAACTTGTAGTACCTAGTGTGACCTCCGGAGGGCAGTGCCCTAAAACCCCATTGTCTGGGTCTCCCATTATGATGACCAGAAAAACCCAACAACACCTACAGTATGAATGAAGGTGTTGAGGAAGGCCACCTGTTTTTACACGGCAAAATGCCTTGCACAACAAAATACAATACACAAAAAGCCCTACACACACATGTACATCACAACCAACATCACACTTCCTACAGCATTAACAACGCAAATAACATAAACATCAGACACATGGAGGACCATATGTATGGAAAAAGCAACACTACAGACACACAATAATTAACTCACATGCAGTGGTTGCAGAGATGGGTGTCACTCCAATGTGAAGGCACCCAAAAGATGAACTTTGTCCAGATGAATTAAATGCAACAAGGTAATGCTTCAGTACTTGTATTTTGCTATATATAGAAAATGTAAAAAAAAAATGCAAAAAAATACATCAGGGAAACAGCAGAGGGGGCTCAAGAACACAAACCCCGTCATATCTCTTTGGACAACGCTATAGTGACCCCCATTCACAATGTTTCACATGCGGAATCTCCAAGTACATACCGGCAGCAACTCCGCAGCAAAGACATTGTGTTTCTCCAGGAAACTCTACATATACAAGCCCTAGGCAATGACAAGGCGAGACGTCCCCCAAACAGGCGTGTCTCCTCCACGCTAAACCACACACCAACACGATGTTACGCCCTCCAAACAGGCGTGGTGAACCATTGTGCCACACACAACGCCGAGGCTATGTTCCACGGCAGGCGTGGCTGAAAACGCAGGACCACACCCAGCGCAGACGTTACGTCCTATACCAGGCGTGGCAATTGCGATTCATATGCATATCGCACCTGTCATAGTCCAACAGCTGTCGGATCAATTCGGATAAATAGTGCATTGTGAACATGTGTGTCGGACCTGCTCTTTTGTGTGTCCCTTGACACAAGTGATTGAGAGCAGCCAGGCAGCCAGCATCTTTTTGGCTTTGCAAATTTTTACAGTGTACACACTGTGTTTGATAAAGGCAAGGTATGTTCACATTATTAGATGACCCATCTAAACTTCAGGTTATTATATGGGACTCCAGGCACACATTTTGGATTGTCACTGTCACAACAGCACACATCCCAGTGACTTGAGCAACATTGTTGGTCTAAGCAAGTGTGGTGTTGTGTTATTGAGCTGGGGCTTTTCACATTGATCATGCCAGGTGACTTATCATCCTGTGGATGTTAGTTTACACATGGTTTTAACCATGTGCCACTGTGATTTGTACTGATTGAATTTATTATTTATTTTTCAGATGCCCAGGCCAAATAGGGACTACATAACTGCCTTAATTCAGGCATACAGGGAGAACCCCTGCCTATGGCAATCAAGATGTGTTGGGTATACTAACAGGGCCCTCCGCAATGCGGCCTATGAGAGACTCCTGCTGGTCGCCCGCCAATACCTGCCAGGGCAACAACTGGATATTAATTATGTAAAAAAGAAAATCCAGTACTTAAAAACAGTGTTCGGCAAAGAAAACAAAAAGGTGGTGGAGTCACGGCGGTCGGGCATGGCAGCGGAGGATGTCTATACACCCACCCTGTGGTATTACGACCTGCTCCTATTCACCTTGGAGCAGCAGGAGCCACGGCCAGTCATGGATAGCGATGACTTCGCCCAGCCACAACAGGGCAATGTTGTGGATGCCGTGGAGGGCGAAAATGTAAGTCGGTCACCTAGGCCAATCCTAAAAAAATTCTCACACCATACACATTATTGCAAACAATCATATCCATGTTTCAAAGGTAGAGAAGGCAACAATAGACCCAATTGGCCTCCCATCTTGCTTTCGGCTTTTCCAACCACCTACAATTTTAGCAATCACTCCATTTGCACACAAGTAGTGAGTGTTGTGTTATTGTCACAAGCTGTAAGGCCCTGTCAGGAAATTTGGCAGGACATCAGGCACAATGTGGGTTAGTGACATAAATGTAACTTGATCCTTAATGTCAAAATTGTCACCAAAAGTGTAATGGCATGTTTGCTCATGTGTTCTTCCTTTCAACATGTAGGATCCGCTTGAAGGTCCCTCTTCAGGGTCTGTCTTGGAGTCACCTGACCAGCCACCATCTCTGCCCAATCAAGAGGGTGCTTCAGCGGCCAGCCATCCCCCTATGTCCTTTTCAAGACCCCGGGGCCGCCCACGCAATCCACCACCGGCCTCAGGAAGTGACCTTGTGTCCCTAGCAGAGCAGGTGTTGACCCAGCAGGTCCGTGAGCCCCAATGCCCCTTTGCCGCGGTGGTGAATCAGCGCCTACCCACTTTTTCCACCGAGCAAAGGGAGCATGCCGAGAGAGTGATCCTGCTGGTGATGGAGCAGGCCCGTTTGGGGAATTTCACGGCCGAATCCACCTTCCCGCTCCCGTTCCCCAGCCACCAGCCAACCCACCCGCCTGGCAGTACATGGGCCCTCCAAATGTTAACCAACCTCCAACATCTGGCCAAGCCCAGCACATGGCTCGGCGAGGGGCTTGGTACCCACCTCAGCGGCCCGACAACCTGCTTCAACCAGGAAGGGGATTTTTTTTTCCAGCCCCATTATGAGGATTTATAGTTTGATTTTTTGGTGTCTAGGTTCCTGGTTTTGTGGATGTTTTTTCTCATAAATTATTTTTATTAGTAATTTCTCAAGCATACAAGATGACAGAAAAAAAACAAACAAAATATGATCCATATGAACAGAGAAAAGGGAAGGGAGGGGGGGGGAGGCAGGGTATTGGGGGTGGGGTATTCCTAGAGGTGCATAGATAACATCACCCAGGACATCGTGTTATTTGGAATGGAGTGCGTTCGTTGCTTGTATCTTCGCATGTTATAGAGTTCAGGAAATTCTGTATAAAAGAGGCAGTTACAGTCCTCACGAATACAAATCCAGATGGTCAAATGTTTGATGGAAGCTGATTAGACAGTCTTAAGTCGTGTCCTGTATAACTCTCCATTGTCAGAGGTGTTTAGTGGAAGTCCCAAAACTAACTCCACAACTATCAACTCGGTGGTGATCGAGCATTGTTATACAATGGTTTAAGAGTCACAAAAAGAACTGTCTCGACCACACGAACAGCCGAGAAGCATGGCTACGTAGCAGATTTTCATAGTAATCCTGGGCAATTGCGTAGAAGTGAGGGAAGGAGAGAAGTGAAGGAAATAACTAGAACAGGGGAGTAAAGTAAAATAAAGAGGGTAAGGAATAGCTGAGGGGAAAGGAGGAGAGGCGGGTAAAAGAAGAGATTGCAGGAGGGTAAAAGAGTGGAGAAGGAACAGAGAAAAGATCAGATCTCGGGAACAGAAGGCGAAAGTTTTAGCCGGTCCCATCTAGGTTGGTGTAGGGATAGAAATAGGCTGATCCACCCCTGAGCCCGCACCACTTTCGTCTCAGAGAAGGGTTTCGGGAGCAGCATCGCAGAACTTGCAACTTACAGTGGGGGTCGCTGGGCCAGCGGGTGTGCCCTCCACAAGTCCCAAGCCTCGGACACATAACGCCGCTCACCTCGATCCAGCGCTAGGTAATATTCGTGGCAAAAGATCGAATTTATTTTGTCTGTGAGATCACTCAACGTCGGGAGAGAGGGCTGCTTCCACTTAGAGGCAACACAGATCCTGGCCGCCGTCAGTATATATGTCAACACCCGGCGTATCACCGGTGGGTAAGTCATGACTCCCACATGGAGGACAGCAATCTGCGGTTCCAGTGGGATCTTTGTCTCCGTAACCGAGTCCAGGAGCCCCGAGACCAGCAGCCAGAACCGTGCCACCTCAGGGCAGCCCCACCACATGTGGGGCAGATCCCCCCGCATACCACATTGCTTCCAACACTGTGGTGAAGCCCCTCTACCAAAGCCTGCCAGTTTCGTCGGGCTGGTGTACCATCGTAGATGTATTTTCTTAAGCAATTCAACGTGATTAGGCATCTGGATGCCTCCCTCACACAATGTATAGCGTCCTCCCAATCTTCCTCCGTCGCCCTGAAGGAAAGGTCTTGTTCCCATCTAGTGGTGTACGACAGTCTTGGGGGGGCATCTCTGTCGATCAAGTCAGAGTACAAAGCCGACAATGATTTCGAGGGTCTGGGTATCGCCGTCAAGGAACGTCTCAACGCCGAGGGGGTCCGGGGAGGGTTCAGGTCATGAGAGAAGGCGGGGGAGCACAAAAGTGAACAATCTGATGGAAGTACAGAAAGGTGGCCCTGAGATCTGGGTACCTAGCCAGCAATTCCTCCAAAGTGAGCCCCTTGGTGCCCTGAAGGAGATCCGCAAGGGTTTTAGGGCCCCCGTGTCTCCATGGTGACATCGAAAAGGTAGGGATCAACCAGCAGAACGCCTCCAAAGGGAAATTCTCACTCCATTTAATGAACGGTGAACCCTCAGAAGTTCAGAGATCGTTTGAAGAAAATCAGTGGCTAATGGGCGACCCACTGAGTTCGCTACGAGGAGAGATCGCAGGGATCCCCTCCCCAGCGAACCCTGCTCATCTGTTTCCATCCTTGCGAGTCCTCCTCGTGCCACCACTTCCCCGCCGCCTCAAGGACCACCGCCCTTCGATACTTCTCCACATCTGGTACTCCCATCCCCCCCCTCGTCAAGTGGCGGTATAGTAGGGATCCCTTAACTCTAGCCGGAGCAGTCCCCCAGATACATCTAGAGATCATGCGCTGAAGACGTAAGATCAACTTCTTAGGAAAGTGAATTGGTATGCATCTAAAAAGTATACAAGATCTTTGGGAGCCACAACATCCTCACTGCCTGGATCCAGGCCATCCATGACATAGAACTCAGTGGGAGGTCTGAAAGGGCTCTCCCAAGGTCAGTCATAAGGCGGTCCATGTTTTCCACCGCTACCCGTCCGGAGGGACACAAAATGATCCCCAGGTACGGTATGCCCTTCGGTGAGCATGCAAAAGGGAACAGGGCTGTGAGAGTAGCCATGTCCCCCTCCGGGAGTCCAACAGGGAGCAGCACAGACTTATTTGCGTTGAGCTTGTAGTATGATATTTGTGCAAAGCAGTCAAGTTTCTGTACAATCCTAGGGAGGGAGGAAAGGGGCTCTTCCGTAACCACAATGACATCGTCGGCATATAAACCAACCACATGTTTGTGGTGTCCCACTGTAATTCCAGCTATCGTCGGGTCCGCTCTCAGAGATATTGCCAGTGGCTCCATGACCAGAGCAAAAACCAAAGGCGATAGGGGGCAGCCCTGACGGGTGCCATTGGTGATACGAAAGAGCCTAGATTTGTATCCGCAAGATAAAACTCTCGCACACGGGTTCGAATAAAGACCGAGAATTGCCGACAGGATAGGGCCCGAAATACCGAAGGCCGAGAGGACCTCCCGGAGGTATCCCCAGTGACCCTGTCAAACGCCTTTTCGGCATCTAGTGACAGGAACACACTGGGGGCACCTCTCCTCTCCGCCACCTCTATCAAGTCTAGCATCCTCCTTGTCCCGTCATTCGCTTGTCTACCCTGCACAAATCCAACTTGGTCTTGGTGCACCAGAAGGGGATCACACCGCTCAGACGCGAGGCCAGAAGTTTAGTGTAGAGCTTTAAGTCCGTGTTTAAGAGTGATATGGTCAAAAATTCTCGGGCGATCCTGAGCCTTTCCCGCTTTGGGGATTGTCGAAATTGTGGCTTCCAGCGCACTATCAGGGATACCACCCCGCGCTTGCCATGTGTTGAAAAGTCGAAGAAGATAAGGCGTGAGGATCTTCCGAAGAGCCCATAGTACTCATTGATCAGCCCATCCGGGCCTGGTGCTTTGTTGCTTTTCAAACCCTTCAGGACCCCGGTAATTTCAAGCTCGGTAAAAGGGGCATTAAGCGTGGCCAAGGAGTCAGACGAGAGAGTAGGGATGTCGAGGGTCCCCAAAAACGCACGTATGGTCTCCGAGGTAGGCTGGGGTGTCCGTGGGTCAGACTGGAGGTTGTAAAGTCGTTCATAGTACGAGGCAAAGACCTCCACTATGTCTGCTGGGTGCCTGACTAGGTTCCCCTCCTCGTCGTGTATAGCCGTCACCATCCCTTTGGTCATTTTCTTTTTTAGCCTGCGGGCCAGCAGTTTGCCAGCACGATCACCTGCCTCATAGTATTTAGTATGAAGCTTCCTAAGACCAGTCTGGTGTTGTTTAAGAAACAGGGCACGTAAATCATTGCGGAGTCGACCTATCTGTGTTATAAGCGCACAAGACGGTGATGCTTTATTAAGTGCCTCTAGGCGGGACAATTCCGCCGTCCAGTCTTTAACAAGACGTTCTCTACGGCGTTTTGCGATCGAAGCCTTTTGTATACACAGGCCACGCATCACCGCCTTGTGGCATACCAAAGCACATCATCTGGGGTCTGGTCAACATCGTTAAGGTCAAAGTATTCCTGCAGAGCCGCGCCTAGATCATCGACAGTCTTCGAGTCGGTCAGGAGATCCGCATGGAGCTTCCAAGACCTCGAGGCCCCACCTCCGACGTCTAGATCCATTTCCAATTCGATCGGGGCATGATCCGACCAAGTAATCAGACCAAGCCTCGATGAACGGCACCTATCCAGTGCTATATCATTAAGCAGAAACAAGTCTATTCTGGAATAGGATTTATGCGCCGGGGAGAAGAAGGAATAGTCCCTCTCCTCCGCGTGCTGGTATCTCCAGACATCATGGAGGTGGAACTCCCGACATAAGTCTCCAAGCGAGCTCCTAATCCTGGACACACAGGATGAGGAGTCAATGCGGGGCTCCATGACCGCGTTGAAATCACCGCAGATGATGAGTCTCCCTTCTGCCTCTTCCCGAATGCGGCCAAACAGGAACCTCAGGAATTTCGTCTGGCCCACATTTGGACTATAGACGGTGACTATTGTGTAGCGGGTTCCCCCTATCTCACAACGCACACCCACAAATCTACCCGCACCATCAGTGAAGGAGGAAATGAGGGAGAATTGTATCTTGTGACTGACAAGAATGCAGACCCCCGCCTTCTTTTGAGGTGCATTTGCAAAAAAGCTATGTGGGTAGTTTGGATGTCGAATCCTCACATTATCGGCCTCCAGGAGATGGGTCTCCTGGAAGCACAGAATGTCGGCTCCAGAGGACCTGGCCTCCTTCCAAAGGTAGGACCTTTTGGGGGGGGAATTGAGGCCGTTCACGTTCAGTGACAGTATTTTTAGTGGCATTGCGAGACCCAGGGAGGACCAGCCAAGAGAAAGAGAGGAAAGGGAAAAGGTAGGAGGGTAGGAGAAATAAAGGTGGTGAGAAGAAGCAGAGGAGAAGAGTAAGAGTGGGACAGGGGACAAATGAAAAAGAGGAAGATGTGAAAGTAAGGAGAAGGGGTTACTTCCACAAGACTAGATAACGCCTTCAGAGGAGCGGGGAGCAGGAGCTACAGTGAAATAAAAAAGAGAAGAGATGTATACACAAATATAAAGGAAGCAAACATTAATCGTAAAATTGCAAAGGGACTCCCGTAATCAGAGTCAAGTTCTTGTGGGGGGGGGTTCCCTTTCACATACCACTCCTCAGGGAGAGGCTGGGAAACTATCGGGAACTCTACAAAAGTACAGTACCTTGTGGGATAAAACCCAACAGAGTCCTCCGCCAGCCATCCACATGAGACTCGCAGAATTCCCCTGTATCCAAAGGTGCTTTACGGTGTTATTCAGGAGCAGCCTCCTCCGGCTGAACATCTGCCGCAGGGACCTCTCTTGCCGGTTCCGGGCGCTGCGGTGAAGGAGCAGAGGTCAGTCTCCATGCACGGAGCGTCTTCCTCAGCAAGGTCGGCGAGTCAAAAGAGTGCCGCTTACCATCGAACCTGAAGTTAAGGGACACAGGAGAACCCCAGGCATATGGGATCTCCCTGTCCCTCAACACTTTACAGCTGGATGCAAAATCCCGTCGCCTCGCCAGCGTCCCCGGTGACAGATCTTGAAAGATGGTGATGTGCTCATATGGGCTAGGGAGCGGCGGGCCCCGTCTCATCCGCTTAAACAGCGCATCGGTGATCCCTGGGAATCTCATATGCACTACTACGTCTCTTGGTACCGAGGGGGGGAGGCTCCGAGGCTTAGGTATGCGGAAAGCCTTGTCCATATTTAGCTCCGCTGGAGGCAAGTCGGGGAAAACCGCCGATAGGAAGGCAGCAGCCGCTGCCCGCGCGTCCGGTGCATTATTATTATTCTCCTCCACCATCCCCCGTATCTTGAAGTTATTACGGCGGAGCCGGTCTTCGATGTGGTTCAGGGCCCCGAGAATGATCCCATCTCGCGGTCCAAATCAGTATAGTTATCCGCCAAAGCGTTGTGGGCCTTCGCGACTTCTCCTATCTTGCCCTCAAGCTGGGAGGTCTTAGCCGCGAGGGCCCCCAGGTCCTCTCTCATAGTGCCGATAAGAGCCGCCATGTCCGCCGTAAGGGAGGCTCTGAGAGCTGCAAGGCAGTCCTGCAGGACTGTTTGGGTAACGGGGGAGTCACCGCTCGGGTCCGGGACCCCTCTTTCCGAGGATCGGTGAGAGCGCAAGTCATGAGGCGGCCGCTCCTGTGGAGGTCGATCGGGCGCCATTTTGTCTGGGGAGAGACACTGCCGCTCAGACCCGAAGTACTCAGTCAGCCTGTGCTCGGTCCGGCGCTTTGCTTGGGACGGTTTAGGCATCTCGTCGTCAGAGAGGTATACGGAGGCTGCTGGTCGTTGTTTGAGCTGGGAATAGCCGTTACAGTGCCGTTTTTGTAGGAAGGCCGGCGGAGCTCACCTAAACTGCGACCGGCGCCATGAGCTGCTGGACACGCCCCCGTTTTGTGGATGTTTTATGTTAATTTGCCATTATCCACCGCCCAAGTTTGTTTATTTGTACCTTTGTGCAACACTGGAAGTTTTCTTTATGGTGACGAAATAGTCATACTGTCCCATTTAATTTTGCACATTCTTGTAACGGAGATTCCGACATTTCTTTGAATTAAAATATACTTTATGTTCAGACACCTTAAATATGTTGTCCATGATTTTGGCATTGTGGTTGCAAGTTGACAAAACAATGTTTGACGCTGACCATCTATAGTAGGCCACATGCTGTATCTAGCACCCGTACATATGTAGAGGGAAATTCTACTTAAACCTTTTTTATGCAGCAGTAGCCTTTACTACTTATTGGTGTACGCACAAGGCCGCGGAGGTGTCCTTACCATCATTGTATGTTGTGCAAAAATGGGCCAATATTAATTGTGCCAGGAGTAAACAGCTGGCAGATCTCAAAGCCTAAATCAACATTTATGGTTGATGGTGTAACAGCATTTCCAAAATACTATTATCACTTTCCAATAAAGGATGGGTGGTTGGTTGGTCGACAGACGGCATGCTCACAATGTGCACCTTGTGTTACAACATGTGTTATGGACCCCTTCCTCTGCCTCAACGGTTGAGCCAATGAGTTGGCCATGATGCCCTTAAAGACCAGCATAAACCTCCCATAATATTGAAATAATTGTGTCCGTACATAAAGGCACTGACTTACAGATTTGGTTAGACATTTAATTGGTTGTTTAAAAGGGCAATACCGGGTCAAACAAGTACGCATTTGTGTTTCAGTGTAGGAAGAACCACAACTCGCTTGTGAGTCTCCAAATATTGGACACTATAAGAAAAGAGCCCAACATGGTAGCCACAACACAATCCCTATGGTCCAAATGCAGTGTTTGCAGTGATTATACCAGGAAAGTAGATGTATTATAAATTGCAAGAATACAGCATACAGGCACAGTAAATTTATGACATCAATGATCTGATCCAGGTCATTATTCATGCCAAGCAATTTACATATTCTTTGAATTTCCAGAAGAGAATGAAATCAGTCTTGTAAAAGAATCTTCAGGATAATCTTGTCATAAAATTGGCACTGTGGGTTATGAATAATCTTTCAATAAATAATATATAATTGACTCAGTAAAGTTGAACTTGATGGACCTGTGTGTTTGTTTCGCCCGATGTATCCTTATTCTGGCTGTAACCATTGATAGCCAGGATAAACTCCAAAATAAAGTGTTCATGACACTCTCTCAGTGGTTCAGGCCTTTTACTTTGATGTTATGTTACAGTAGCTGTGCACAGGTGTTAGATTAAAGGCAGTTCTAGATTCTGAAAATTAATTTACTGTACTAAATCTACTAAAATCATACACTAAAATGTGCTGCAATTGTTAAGAAATTAGTTTCCCTTCAAAGCCAAAGAATCTGACTTATCCTCAGTAGATATAAATATATGTTAGGGTCTTTTTATAGTATACAGCTATCAGGCTTAAAATAAATTACAAATAATCAATAGAATTGCACAACAATGGATACATCAAATGTCATTATACGCAAGTAAACTATTCAGAACTCTCTCCAGAGATGTCGTTGGCAAGCTTTGCTGAAGAACATATAATAGGGGATAATTTGGAAATGTACAACATGGATAAGAAAAGCAAAGGTTGAATAAAGCAATTAGAATTCCTCTGTACAATAGCAGCTAAGAAAAACGTATTTGAGCAAGGCGTGTTATGACAGACGTACAGTATATGCTTCCATCTTGCTCAGTGTAGGACACTTCAATACTGAATCCATTTCTAGCTACTTGCCAGTGCGACACTTTTAAACAGACGTGTCTGGATTAGTTAGATACATACATCATGATTTAGAAGACAATTATGGAATGAAATCCACATCTTCTTCACATTTTATGTCTCAGTAGAGCTCATTCTTAGGTTTGCAGGTTTTCCTGTTCACAGAGAGCACAAAGGCACTAATATCTGACACTGTGGACTCCAGGACAGTAGGATATACGTTGGTCCAGTTTTGTGACCCTCACTATATTTTCTTTGTAATAATAAGTATATGCAGTATTTTTCTCTTCTTCCTAAGGCAAGTCTTAACCTATGCCCACAGCATCTTCAACAGGAGTTTAACAGCCTTCTGAAACTATCCATTAGAATAGCACCATCAGTACCCTAGTGAAAGGCATTAGGTGGCTTTTTTTTCCGTCGTCACCATAGATGTGTCACTTTTCCCGAAAGGGTCCAAGCAATGTAATGCTTTCAATCTGTAAAGAGTAGAGAATTGCAAGTTAGTTTCACAATAGTAAACTAAAGTTTAAAAGTTAGAAATGGTAACAAGTCACCACCTAGTGGGCATTATATGTAGGGCAAGACCAAAGTTTTAATTTTTAATTTTTTATTTAAAGAGGACCTGTCACCCCCCTGCTGAATAACAATCTAAACTCAGCACTGAATGCAGCATGTCTGCTACATTTAGGGAAGGGATCCCCCATGTGTCTGTGTGCTGTGCACCCCGAGATATAGCCTTAGCAAAACTCACTGTTTGAAGCCATGAGGGCAGTCCCTGGTGCAGGAGCCAGCTTGATTGACGGGGGGCCATTCCCTCCCCCTCTGCCTCTGTGCTGCTTCTGCTGTGATAGCTCTGCCCTCCTCCTGTCTGTCACTCATCCTACCACACACAGCATGCAAATCATTTGTCCTGACATCAGCTCCAGATTCCTGCCCTGCTGTCTGAACAAAGAATAAACAGCACAGCAGGAGGTGGCACAGACAGGCAGAAGGGGAAGGAATGTCCCCCAGTCAATCGAACTCACTCCAGCACCAGGGACTGCCCTCATGGCTTCTAACAGTGAGTTTTACCAAGGCTATATCTTGGGGTACACAGCACACAGACACATGGGGGGCCCCTTCCCTGAATGCAGCAGACATGCTGCATTCAGTGCTGCATTTTGATTACCATGCAGCAGGGGGGTGACAAGTCCTCTTTAAAGGAAACATGTCCTACATGATGAGTTAGTAGTGAACTCTTTGGATTCCGATAGCCGTATCCGATTACTTTGAAATGCTTCAGTATTCGGATCTGAGTGAGTTGCCCACTGACTTGCATTGAAAGAGTAAAGAGTAATGAAACATTTAAACATTTCAAAGTATTCGGATAGAGCTATCCAAATCTGAATAGTTCACTACTCGCTCTTTACAAGTCCTACATCATCCACAGATCACCTGCACATGCCTGCGCAGGCAGTCTATGCTCTCAGGCCCTACTAATACACTGACACCTATTAACCCGGAAGTAAAATCGGTGTCTGTGCATGCGCAGTACTGGAGTTTGCCTTTGGAGAGGTAGAGCACAGAGTGACTGCACAAGCCTGTGTTCAATTATGTACAAGCTTCCTAGATATGTGTGGATGACATGGGACACATCATCTACATTAATCAAACCAGGAGGACAGGGATTCTGCAAATATAGGAGTCAGTAAAAGAAAATGACGCATATCAGACCGGATCGTGCTGTATGCCATAGATATTTAAAGTATTTTTTGGCATATGCAAGGAGAGCAGGTCCTAGATACAGGTCGATGGACAGCTATGGTTTATATTGGAAAACCCTAGTAAAAGGTTCCCTTTTAAGCTTTATTGTACTCCCTTATATAGCACTACTTATTTCCACAACACTTTACAAACATCACTGTCTTCCCTGAGGCTGACAATCTACATTCCATCTATGAGATCTTGTGACAAGTCGCTGTGGTTCCTGTAACCAGTCTGTCATATACAGAAGCTGGGGTTCAGTTTATTTTTAGGGGTCACCCATTATCACAAATGATATTTTCACTATTGCACAGGCTGTTCTAGTAAAGTGCAACTCGTTGTTACAAAATATGGTAATACATTTCTTACTGGAATATTCGTTTACTTACTTTACTATATGAGAGATTTTTCACTGTCTTGTTTTTCTTCAACATCTTCGTCAGAATCTGCCAACAAGAAAAAGAATTGAAATCCAAGTAGTAGAAATATGTAATTCATTATGGATTTACTTACCAAACTGAGACTAAGCCAATCTCTAAAAGATGACCACAAACATGGCTAAAATACAAGGTTCAAATGATGATTTAGGTTAAATAGAAAGAAAACTGTGAAGAATCTGAGCTTTCCTAAAAGAAACGAGGATTTTCTTCATAAAGTGTAGTTCTTCTCACCTGAACTGACATGGAACCCTCACACTGGACAAAGAGCCGCTTTACACACACCAACTTCTGTGACCAACTTCTGAACAGATCTCTGGTTGTAGTGAAATCATGGACACATTGTTACATTACGTTTGTACACAGCCACAAAATGGAACAATGTGTCCATGATTTCACTGCAACCAGAGATCTGTTCAGAAGTTGGACACAGAAGTTGGCGTGTGTAAAGCGGCCCTAAGAGTGATCAATCTGATGTTACTCCTGAAAATGTCTGAGTGAGGTGTGAGCGTCAATCCGTATGTCAGTGCTACTGGGATTTTTTTTCTCACCTAGTGTCCCTGTGACATTCGTGTGCTAAGCGTTTTTATCATTATCTTATACATACTGCATTACTCGATGTAGGGCTGGGCGATTTTGGGAAAAATCAAAATCTCGATTTTATTTTAACCTATGGACGATTTTCGATTTAAATCTCGATTTTTTTTTCTATTTTTTTTTTTTTGCTTTTCTTTGATGAATAAAGAGAAAAAAATGAACGGAGCAGGTTCCCCAGGTATATAATCTATGAGGGGGAGGGATATAGGACCCAGGTATAGAATATATAAGGAAGGGGAGGCGATATAGGACCCAGGTATAGAATATATGAGGCGATATAGGACACAGGTATATAATCTGTAAGGAGGGGGAGGGATATAGAACACAGGTGTATATTATAGAATATATAAGGAAGGCGAGGGGATATAGGACCCAGCAGGTATAGAATATATAAGGAGGGAGGGGATATAGGACCAGTCACCCAGGTATTATATAATCTCTAAGGAGGGGGAGAGATATAGGACCCAGGTATAGTATAGAATATATAGAGAGGAGGATGGAATATAGGACCCGGTCCCCAGGTATAGAATATATAGGGAGGAGGATGGGATATAGGATACAGATATACAATATATAGGGAGGAGGGATATAGGACACACAGGTATAGAATATATGAAGGGATATAGGACATGCGTCTGTGTCATGTGTGTTGTTCTCATTCCTGTACAGTGTCCTCCATTCCTGTAGTGTTCTCATTCCTGTACAATGCCCCCCATTCATGCCCATTGTCCCCCATTCATGCCGTGTCCCTCATTCCTGCACAGTGTCCCTCATTCCTGCACAGTGTCCCTCATTCCTGCACAGTGTCCCTCATTCCTGCACAGTGTCCCTCATTCCTGCACAGTGTCCCTCATTCCTGCACAGTGTCCCTCATTCCTGCACAGTGTCCCTCATTCCTGCACAGTGTCCCTCATTCCTGCACAGTGTCCCTCATTCCTGCACAGTGTCCCTCATTCCTGCACAGTGTCCCTCATTCCTGCACAGTGTCCCTCATTCCTGCACAGTGTCCCTCATTCCTGCACAGTGTCCCTCATTCCTGCACAGTGTCCCTCATTCCTGCACAGTGTCCCTCATTCCTGCACAGTGTCCCTCATTCCTGCACAGTGTCCCTCATTCCTGCACAGTGTCCCTCATTCCTGCACAGTGTCCCTCATTCCTGCACAGTGTCCCTCATTCCTGCAGTGTCCCTCATTCCTGCAGTGTCCCTCATTCCTGCACAGTGTCCCTCATTCCTGCAGTGTCCCTCATTCCTGCACAGTGCCCCCCTTTCATGTGTGCCCCCCCCCCATTCCTGCAGTGTCCCCCATTCCTGCCCATTGTGCCCCATTCCTGCAGTGTCCCCTTTCCTGCAGTGTCTCCCATCCTGCAGGTATGGGGGACAATGGGCAGGATGGGAGACACTGCAGGAATGGGGAGGGGGACACTACAGGTAATGGGGACACTGTACAGGAATGAGAACACTGCTGGAATGGGGAAACTGCAGGAATGAGAACACTGCATGAATGGAGGACACTCTGCAGGAATGAGAACACTGCAGGAATGGGGGACACTGTACAGGAATGGGGACACTGCAGGAATGGAGGGGACGCACCACCGGGGCCACACACACAGGGGACGCACCGCCGGGGCCACACACACAGGGGACTCACCGCCGGGGCCACACACACAGGGGACTCACCGCCGGGGCCACACACACAGGGGACTCACCGCCGGGGCCACACACACAGGGGACGCACCGCCGGGGCCACACACACAGGGGACGCACCGCCGGGGCCACACACACAGGGGACGCACACAGAGTTGCACCCACCATCTTTCCTCCTGGATCCGGCCTGTGCCCGGGCAGGCCCCGCTCCTCGGCCTGTTTTGTGGCGGTGCCCGGTCTGTCCTCCGCCGTCAGGAAGTGTCAGCCTCCGGCCCGGAGCGGCGCAGGCCGGGAAATACACGCGTTGCTACGCAACCGCTCGGGCCGGGTGACACAGAGCAGAGGAGCGCTGCCGGGGCCCTCACACAAGACAGCGGGAGGCCGCACCGACACCGGAGTATGGCCAGCACCTGGTGTGAGGAGGAACGTCCTCCTACACTGAGGATGGCTGCACCGGAGCACCCTCATGTGCTCTAAACAGCGCTCCGGCCGCCATTTTTAATCGAATTTAGCGATTTGGACTAAAACCAAATCGTGGCCACAGCAGAGGGGCGAATTAATCGAATTAATTCGATTAATCGCCCAGCCCTAACTCGATGTACATTTTTATTTCAAGAAGACCGCAATCATATAATGATATAGATAGATGCTAGAAAAGATAACTAGATAGATAGACAGACAGATAAGATACATGTGAAATTCCTATATAATGTCCCACCCCCCTATATATTGTAAGCTTGCACCCTTTAGTGCCTATTATGTGGCACTAAAGGGTGTTTAGCATTGTTTTTATCTACAAAATTAATAAATTATTAAGAAAAAAAATTGATGTGGGCTTCCCCCTTATTTTTGATTGCCAGCTAGGGTAAAGTGAACAGCTGCAGCTTGCATACTGCAGCTGGCAGCTTTTCCTTGGCTGGTAATCCAGAACACTATTTTTTCAAATGATTTATTAATTTATAAATAAACTTATTTTTATGACTATAAGACACACCCCGATTTTAGAGGAAGAAAATAGGGTAAAAAAATGAGGTTATATTGCATTGTTATGGTGGGGGGGATCTGCTGCTGACACTCATGGGGATAATTTTCCTATCCTCGGCCCCATCCTGGATATAGTCTCCCATCCTGGTATTTAGCCTCTCATCCTGGTTTATAATGCCCATCCTGGATATGGCCTCCGTCCTGGTTTATAAACATAGCCCCCATCCTGGTACATGGCCCTCCATCCTGGTATATAGCCCCCTATCCTGGTTTATAGCCCCACCATCTTGGATATGCACCCATCCTGGATATAGCCCCCCATCACGGTATATGCCCCACTGCTGGTGGTGGGGGTAATTTGAAAAAATATGGTACTTTGAAAAACATGATGTGGGGTCTCCCCCAATTTGAAAAACCAGCCAGGGTAAAAGGTAAAGGGTCTTGCATTCTCAGGGTGGGAATGGCCATACAGAGCTTATGACCATGAAGGACTACATGGCAGCAGGTTTACTAGTCTGCTAGTGATAATATGCTACTGTTAAAAGTAATTTTATCAAAACTATAGCATATCTAAACGGAGCGCCCGTCGTTCACCTCCACACCCCTCCCTCCACCTCTGCCTGTAACCCACACAAATGAAATAAAAGGAGCCGAAAACTACATCATAATGTGGTGAGTGCAGTCTCATTCTTTTTGATTATTTATGGACTTTGAACCTGAGACCAGTGCAACGCCGCTGAATCTGGTACTGCGGAAAGGGTCAAATAGAGGGCTAGGACTAGTGCCCGGGATTCTCTACTTCTAAATTCTGGTTTTAACTATGTCAAAGGCAGGTATTAAAAATTATTTGGATTGTATACAGGAGTTGAAAGTGGCTGTAATTGCGAAAACAGTACATTTGTAAAAAAAAAAAAAAATCCTGAAGCAATATAGAAACATTTGTTTCTATAAAAAAAAGTGGGCAGCTCTACAATTTTTAGCTGTCAAAGGGATCAACAAATTAGAGCCTTCAGGGTGGAAACAGCGTTCTAAACTGGAGTGTCATCAAACTGCAAGTAACTGAAAAAATATAAAGCAGTTAGGCTGCCTTCACACTTGCAGATGCATCTGCAGCGTTTTGCAGATGCATCTGCAAGTATCAGCATGCAGACCGCGGCCCCTATGTTTATAATAGGGCGCACCGCGGTCTGAAAGCTCTCATTCATTCCTGTATGTGAAGCGTCCGCAGGCGGATGCCTGCTTACAGATCACACTCTCCCGCCCGCACCATGGACTCTATTGCAATCAATTGGAGCCGCTGCTATCTGCACTGGCAATCAGACTATTTACATGATCAAACAATTCAATGAGACATCCTAAACTCTGGGTCAATAGTAGTTACATGTGTATCACTCCAATATGAAGGTTTTGCATCAATTCACCTGCAGGAGATTCGGGGGGTGAGTAGAACTGTCCATCCGACCTCGGACCTGGCGTTAAAAGTGCAGCTCGTTCAGAAACACTCTGTATCACTAAACGACCTGAAAAGAAAAAGGACACCTTTTTTGCATAATTTTTACATTTTAAAATTAATAACATACTATAAATTATTAATACATAGAAGAAGGCTGCACATTTTCACATTTACAGGTTAGAACTAAAAAACTAATTTTGCCTGGGGTCAGATGAACATATGAAATATCACCTGACTTTCATCCGTATCCTATCCGTGTGTCCGTATTTTATGTCAGATCAATAGTTTGTTAATATTGGTACTGTATCTGTAATAATTGGATTCTACAAGGATGACCCTTAGGCTGGTTTCACACTGCGGTCAGATCAGGTCAGGTTTTGTGTTTCAAAACCAGGAGAGGAACTTGCAGAGAAAAGCTATAATTGAAAGATTGACCCCTGTTCTGGGTTTTGGAGACACTCCTGGTTTTGACACACAAAACCTGACCTGATCTGACCTGATCTGACCGCAGTGTGAAACCAGCCTTACCATCTGAGTGCTGAACAGGTTTTACTTGTATTGGCCCTCATTATCCATGCTACCCCATGTCCCAAAAAATGCACGTCTTCATGTGTGTTGCACGGACGCACAGACTGTGTACATGTGAGCAGGTCCATAGGTTACAATGGGTATATATGGTATTTATGAAAAAAAAAGCGTCCACCACATGTACTAGTAATATGGATATGTGAAGGAGGCCTTAGCCTGATCTTTATATACATTCTATAATCCTCAGATTATGTGTTTTACTTATAAAACTATGGGCTGAATTGATAAATTTGGAAATCCATGAGGCACATGAACAAGAGCCTGATATTAGGGGACAAAAAGGTATGCTGTAATCTAAGACATGACATTGTAAAGGGAACCTACCAGGCCCCCAGACCCTCCTAAACTGCTCCTATAACTTTCCATATGCCTTATCCTGGATTATCAGACAGTCTTCTTTGTGCCATACACTTATTTCTAAATGTAAGAAAGAAAGAAAATGATAAATTTGGGTTATAGAATGCAAATTAGTGAGGTCTAGTCCTGCCGCAGATGTAGTAATGACACGCTCTGGACATGACGACCGTTGGGTACCACCAGGAAAGCAGAATGTTGCATTAATGAACGAGAGTAGGAGTCGCCTGCGTGGTGGATGTTAATCATGTTCCTCTGGGTATCATTAAGAGATCTGCCGTAGGATTAATCTAGAGAATTGATGCCCTGCTGCACTCGTCCTGACTAATCTACTTACTGCAAACAGGAGTTATAATTGGATTTTTAAACATATAAACATGTGTATGGCAGATACAGGACATTGTTATATAGGTGTATATAAAGTTATGGTGGTGGTTTAGGAGGGGCTGGGGAGCGAGCATATAGCACATACTATTTAGGATTAGTGCAAAGACATCTTTAGTGACTGTGATACCGAACACATAAAGCTGGCTCTCAGACAAGAGAGCTGGTTTATTAAAGATAATCATTTACTATCGTTTATTGCAATGTTTTATGCGAGGCCTTGGTTGATGACGTTTGTCATAGAGCTACGGCAAACTGTATCTGCTCTTCAGAAGGAAAAGCTCTTCTCTTTCCTGTAAGATGAGGAAGGTAGAAATGGCTTTGGACTTGTTTATGCAACAAGCAGAAGGTGAATTCCTGAGTGTAAAAAGCCAACCCACTAGAGAAAGCTATAAATCCTTGTCACATAGCAAACAAAAGGAACATGTGCACAGATTGTAATAAGGTTTATCATGCTTATGTAACTGTGCCGTAGGTTTTTATGCCTCACATCTTTTAAAAAAAAAAACTTTTTAAGAAAATAAAACCCATGCCCTCTGCTCTTTACTGCTCTGCACTCACTGCACCGAAAAAACATCTGCAGAATTCGACAATTTCTCACCTTGAAACTACAAAAACACTTACTGTCGCTGTTATTCAATCTCATCTACACTACTGCAACTCTTTACTGATCAATCTCCATCTAACCAAACTAACCAAACTTTCTCCTCTTCAATCCATCCTTAATGCAGCAGCCAGGGTTGTATTTCTGTCCAGCAGCTTCGCTGATGCCTCCACCTTATGCCAGTCATTGCGCTGCTTTCCCATCCGCTACAAGATACAATACAAACTTATTTCTCTCACCCACAAAGTTCTCCAAGTTCTGCACCCCTCAGCCCTCGTCTTTGTCTGTCACTCTACCTGGGCCCTCTGTTCTGCAACTCATCTCAGAATAATGTCACCCGTAATTCGAGCCTTACAACTCCGTCTCCAAGATTTCTCTTGTGCTGCGCCAGTGCTCTGGAATGCACCGACCCTAATGTTCTGACTAACTTCTAGCCTCCAGGTTTTTAAGCATGCCTTAAAAACATCTCTCTTTGTGCAGACCTATCACCTCAACTCACTAACCTAACTTTGCCCTCTCCCTTGACCTATTCTTCTGAATGTTAATTACAGCCTGCTCTTTCCTATCCATCTGTCTCAACATTCTCCATAAAACCAATAGAGCGTAAGTGCATATAGACAAAAATGGCCGATGACTGCAGCATGTAGTAAGTCCTACCTAATGTGTCCCCCTATTTCCTTACATATTGTAAGTATGGCCCTCACCCCTCCTGTAACTGGTAAACTATGTAGGACTTTGTATTGCCTCTATTGTTTGTACATTGCCCCCTTGCTTAATTGTAAAGTGCTGCGGAATATGTCGGTGCTATATAAATTAAATTTATTATTATTGCTTGTCTAGGGGTCTACTAGAAAAAAAGCAGCATCACTAGTAGTTTTTGTACAATTTTGTTAGGACTGATGAGCATGGGATCCCTTGTCGTGGGTCATCAGCTTAAATGTCTTGGGCCAACACATGAACCAAAATCCCATCTATAAAGGTTTTTTATTTATCATATAAAAAACTTTTGCACTTTTTTATCCATCCAGGGTGCAGTTGGGCCCATAGGGGCGCCATTCATCTAGTGGTGCAGAAGCATCGTACTGTGCGGCCCAATGCTCAGGCAGCGGAGCGGTTGGGTAGCTTTCAGACACTCTGCATCATATGTATCAGTGTGAATGGTGCTCTATGCAGGCCTAGTGTATGCATGGCAGCTCGCCTCCCACATCTTGCTGGTAGAGGTGATTTATCAGCCTGCAGCTGGGCTTGCTCCACAATTGGGCTCTGACTGCGTCCTGTAAGTGCATTTGGTTTCTGTTTTTGGCATGGATGGTAACTTGTCTAGGGGTCTGCATAAACTGGCTAAATTTATCAAAACCCAACAATATCGGCTGCATCGGCCAACAGTCAAATAAGTGTGGTTCTCTCCCCATTCTCAAGATAGATGATGTTAGGGATAGGTGTTTTATTACCATAACTGATCATTTTGTGCTTCCTTTTGCTTGATGAATCTTGCAGCAGCCTTTTATAGGCTAGGCTGATGATTCCTGTGTATGAGGGTCAAGGGGAGATAGCCGGCGGACAAATAGTCATTCGACCAACATCTATCTAAAATGCATGTGGTGTGGGCTTCAGGAAATATTGCTGATAAATTGGATATACAGAGAATGTCCAATCAGTAAGTGACCAGCTGCTGTGATCATATATAATAAAAGCCGAAGGCCACTTCCGGAATACTACTTCCGTGATGACCTGGACCCATGGTCCTGATGTCACCACTGCGCGGTCCCCCGGCTACAAGGAGCGGCGGAGGAACGTTCCGCTCTCGGAACTTCCGTCCGCCCTCCAGCCTCTCCCCTCCACCCACCACCGTACCTAGCGGGGGGCAGGGGAGCCGAGAGCCACGTGCCCCAAGCCATGAGGGGCCCATTGCCCCCACCCCCTGGGGGACCCCGTGCTGCCAGCCACCCGCCGCGAGCCCGGAGAGGAGGGAGGACGGGACTTCCTGTCCTGCACCTCTGTCCGCCCTCCTCTCCTCCTACAAAAGCCGCACGCCGGCCGTGGTGAGTCTGCACCCACCCAGCTACGCCTCTGCCCTCCAGCCTCCCCTGCCCTCCAGCCTCCCTGCCCTCCAGCCTCCCTTGCCCTCCAGCCTCCCCTGCCCTCCAGCCTCCCCTGCTCTCCAGCCTCCCTGCCCTCCAGCCTCTCCAGCCTCCCCTGCCCTCCAGCCTCCCTGCCCTCCAGCCTCCCCAGCCTCTCCTGCCTCCCCAGCCTCTCCAGCCTCCCCTGCCTCCCCAGCCTCTCCAGCCTTCCCTGCCCTGCAGCCTCTCCCCTCCCGCCTCCGCTCTCCCCTCCAGCCACCTCTCTCCCCTCCAGCCTCCGCTCTCCCCTCCAGCCTCCGCTCTCCCCTCCAGCCTCCGCTCTCCCCTCCAGCCTCTCCCCTCCCGCCTCCGCTCTCCCCTCCCGCCTCCGCTCTCCCCTCCAGCCTCCACTCTCCCCTCCAGCCTCCGCTCTCCCCTCCAGCCTCCGCTCTCCCCTCCAGCCTCCGCTCTCCCCTCTAGCCTCCGCTCTCCCCTCCAGCCACCGCCCTCCCGCCTCCGCTCTCCCCTCCAGCCACCGCTCTCCAATCCAGCCTCTCCCCTCCAGCCACTGCTCTCCCCTTCAGCCTCTCCCCTCCCGCCTCCGCTCTCCCCTCATGCCTCCGCTCTCCCCTCCAGCCTCCGCTCTCCCCTCCAGCCTCTGCCCTCCCGCCTCCCCTCCCACCTCCGCTCTCCCCTCCAGCCTCTGCTCTCCCCTCCAGCTTCCGCCCTCCAGCCTCCCCTCTCCCCTCCAGCCTCCCCTCTTCCCTCCAGCCTCCGCTCTTCCCTCCAGCCTCCGCTCTCTCCTCCAGCCTCCGCCCTCCCCTCCAGCCTCCCCTCTCCCCTCCAGCCTCTCCCCTCCGCCTCTGCTCTCCCCTCCAGCCTCTCCCCTCCAGCCTCTGCTCTCCCCTCCAGCCACCGCCCTCCCCTCCAGCCTCTCCCCTCCAGCCTCTGCTCTCCCCTCCAGCCTCCGCCCTCCGCTGTCCCCTCCAGCCTCCGCTCTCCCCTCCAGCCTCCGCTCACCCCTCCAGCCTCCGCTCACCCCTCCAGCCTCCGCTCTCCCCTCCAGCCTCCGCTCTCCCCTCCGCCCTCCCCTGTCCTATGCCCTCCAGCCTCCCCTGTCATCTGCCCTCCAGCCTGCCCTGTCCTCTGCTCTCTAGCCTCCCCTGTCCTCTGCCCTCCAGCCTCCCCTCTCCTCTGCCCTCCAGCCTCCGCTCTACCCTCCAGCCTCTGCTCTCCCCTCCAGCCTCCGCTCTCCCTCCAGCCTCTGCTCTCCCCTCCAGCCTCTCCCCTCCTGCCTCCGCTCTCCCCTCCCGCCTCTCCACTCCGCCTCCGCTCTCCCTCCAGCCTCCGCTCTCCCCTCCAGCCTCCGCTCTCCCCTCCAGCCTCCGCTCTCCCCTCCCGCCTCCGCCCTCCCCTCCCGCCTCCGCTCTCCCCTCCAGCCTCCGCTCTCCCCTCCAGCCTCTGCTCTCCCCTCCAGCCTCCGCTCTCCCCTCCAGCCTCCGCTCTCCCCTCCAGCCTCCGCTCTCCCCTTCAGCCTCCGCTCTCCCCTCCAGCCTCCGCCCTCCCCTCCAGCCTCCGCCCTCCAGCCTCCGCTCTCCCCTCCAGCCTCCGCTCTCCCCTCCAGCCTCCGCTCTCCCCTCCAGCCTCCGCCCTCCCCTCCACCCACCGCTCTCCCTCCAGCCTCCGCTCTCCCCTCCAGCCTCCGCTCTCCCCTCCAGCCTCCGCTCTCCCCTCCAGCCTCCGCTCTCCCCTTCAGCCCTCCGCTCGTCCCCTCCAGCCTCCGCCCTCCCCTCCTCCTAGCCTCCGCCCCTCCAGCACCTCCCCTCCAGCCTCCGCTCTCCCCTCCACCCACCGCTCTCCCCTCCAGCCTCCGCTCTCCCCTCCAGCCTCCGCTCTCCCCTCCAGCCTCCGCCCTCCAGCCTCCGCTCTCCCCTCCACCCACCGCTCTCCCCTCCAGCCTCCGCTCTCCCCTTCAGCCTCCGCTCTCCCCTCCAGCCTCCGCCTCCCCTCCAGCCTCCGCTCTCCCCTCCCGCCTCCGCTCTCCCCTCCACGCCTCCGCTCTCCCCTCCCGCCTCCGCTCTCTCCCTCCCGCCTCTCTCTCCCTCCCCTCCCGCCTCCACTCTCCCCTCCGCCTCCGCTCTCCCCTCCAGCCTCCGCTCTCCCCTCCAGCCTCCGCTCTCCCCTCCAGCCTCCGCTCTCCCCTCCAGCCTCCGCTTCCTCCCCTCCAGCCTCCCGCTCTCCCTCTGCCCTCCCCTGTCCTCTGCCCCCAGTCCCCCCCTGACCTCTGCCCTCCAGCCTCCCCTGTCCTCTGCCCTCCAGCCTCTCCTGCCTCCTCCAGCCTCCCCTGTCCTCTGCCCTCCAGCCTCCCCTGTCCCGTGCTCTCCAGCCTCCCCTGTCCTCTGCCCTCCAGCCTCCCCTGTCCTCTGCCCTCCAGCCTCCCCTGTCCCGTGCCTCCAGCCTCCCCTGTCCTCTGCCCTCCAGCCTCCCCTGTCCTCTGCCCTCCAGCCTCCACTCTCCACCCTCCAGCCTCTGCTCTCCCCTCCAGCCTCCCCTCTCCCCTCCAGCCTCTCCCCTCCCGCCTCCGCTCTCCCCTCCAGCCTCTGCTCTCCCCTCCAGTCTCTCCCCTCCGCCTCCGCTCTCCCCTCCAGCCACCGCTCTCTCCCCTCCAGCCTCTCCCCTCCAGACTCTGCTCTCCCCTCCAGCCTCCACCCTCCAGCCTCCGCTCTCCCCTCCATCCTCCGCTCTCCCCTCCAGCCTCCCGCTCTCCCCTCTGCCCTCCAGCCTCCCCTGTCATCTCCCCTCCAGCCTCCCCTGTCCTCTGCTCTCCAGCCTCCCCTGTCCTCTGCCCTCCAGCCTCCCTCTCCTCTGCCCTCCAGCCTCCCCTCCTCCTCTGCCCTCCAGCCTCCGCTCTACCCTCCAGCCTCTGCTCTCCCCTCCAGCCTCTCCCCTCCAGCCTCTGCTCTCCCCTCCAGCCTCTCCCCTCCGCCTCTCCCCTCCCGCCTCTCCCTCCCGCCTCCGCTCTCCCCTCCACCCACCGCTCTCCCTCCAGCCTCCGCTCTCCCCTTCAGCCTCCGCCCTCCCCCTCCACCTCCGCCCTCCCCTCCAGCCTCCGCCCTCCCATCCAGCCTCCGCCACTCCAGCCTCCGCTCTCCCTCCAGCCTCCGCTCCTCCCCTCCGCCTCCGCTCTCCGCTCCAGCCTCCGCTCTCCCCTCCAGCCTCCGCCCCTCCAGCCTCCGCTCTCCCTTCAGCCTCCGCTCTCCCCTTCAGCCTCCGCTCTCCCCTCCCGCTCCTCGCCCTCCCCTCCAGCCTCCGCCCTCCCCTCCAGCCTCTGCCCCTCCCCTCCAGCCTCCGCCCTCCCCTCCTGCCTCCGCCCTCCAGTCTCCGCTCTCCCCTTCAGCCTCCGCTCTCCCCTTCAGCCTCCGCCTCTCCCCTTCAGCCTCCGCTCTCCCCTCCAGCCTTTGCCCTCCCCTCCAGCCTTCGCCCTCCAGCCTCCACTCTCCCCTCCAGCCTCCCGCTCTCCCCTCCAGCCTCCGCCCTCCCCTCCAGCCTCTGCTCTCCCCTCCAGCCACCGTTCTCCCCTCCAGCCTCTCCCCTCCCGCCTCCGCTCTCCCCTCCCGCGCTCCCCTCTCGCCTCTGCTCTCCCCTCCCGCCTCCCCTCTCTCGCCTCTGCTCTCACCCTCCAGCCTCCGCTCTCCCCTCCAGCCTCCGCTCTCCCCTCCAGCCTCCGCTCTCCCCTCCAGCTTCTCCCCTCCCGCCTCCGCTCTCCCCTCCAGCCTCTCCCTCCTCGCCTCTGCTCTCCCCTCCAGCCTCTCCCCTCCCGCCTCCCCTCCTCCCCTCCCGCCTCCGCTCTCCCCTCCCGCCTCCCCTCTCCCCTCCAGCCTCCGCTCTCCCTCCAGCCTCCGCTCTCCCCTCCAGCCTCCACTCTCCCCTCCAGCCTCTCCCCTCCCGCCTCCGCTCTCCCCTCCAGCCTCTGCTCTCACCCTCCAGCACCGCTCTCCCTCCCCGACCTCCCTCTCCCCCTCCCTCTCCCCTCCCCTCTCCCCTCCCGCCTCCCCTCTCCCTCCAGCCTCCGCTCTCCCCTCCAGCCTCCGCTCTCTCCTCCAGCCTCCGCTCTCCCCTCCAGCCTCCGCTCTCCCTTCCAGCCTCCGCCTCTCCCCTCCAGCCTCCGCTCTCCCCTCCAGCCTTCCCCTCCAGCCTCTCCCCTCCCGCCTCCGCTCCCCCTCCAGCCCTCTCCCCTCCAGCCTCTGCTCTCCCCTCCAGTCTCTCCCTCCCGCCTCCCCTCTCCCCTCCAGCCTCCGCTCTCCCTCCAGCCTCTCCCCTCCAGCCTCTGCTCTCCCTCCAGTCTCTCCCCTCCCGCCCTCCGCTCTCCCCTCCAGCCTCTCCCCTCCAGCCTCTGCTCTCCCCTCCAGTCTCTCCCCTCCCGCCTCCCCTCTCCCCTCCCACCTCCTCTCTCCCCTCCAGCCTCCGCTCTCCCCTCCAGCCTCCGCTCTCCCCTCCAGCCTCTGCTCTCCCCTCCAGCCTCTGCTCTCCCCTCCAGTCTCTCCCCTTCCGCCTCCGCTTTTCCCTCCAGCTCTCTCCCTCCAGCCTCTGCTCTCCCCTCCAGTCTCTCCCATCCCAACTCCGCCTCTCCCCTCCAGCCACCGCCCTCCCCTCCAGCCTCCCCTCCCGCCTCCGCTCTCCCCACCAGCCTCTCCCCTGTCGCCTCCGCTCTCCCCTCCAGCCTCTCCCCTCCCGCCTCCCCTCTCCCCTCCAGCCTCTCCCCTCCCACCTCCCCTCTCCCCTCCAGCCTCTGCTCTCCCCTCCCACCTCCCCTCTCCCTCCAGCCTCTGCTCTCCTCTCCAGCCTCCCCTCTCCCCTCCAGCCTCTGCTCTCCCCTCCAGCCTCTCCCCTCCCGCCTCCGCTCTCTCCCTCCAGCCACCGCCCTCCCCTCCAGCCTCTCCCCTCCAGCTCTCCCCTCCCGCCTCCGCTCTCCCCTCCAGCCTCTCCCCTCCCGCCTCCGCTCTCCCCTCCCGCCTCTGCTCTCCCCTCCAGTCTCTCCCCTCCAGCCTCTCCCCTCCAGCCTCCGCTCCTCCCTCCAGCCTCCGCTCTCCCCTCCAGCCTCTCCCCTCCAGCCACCGCCCTCCCCTCCAGCCTCTCCCCTCCGCCTCTCCCCTCCAGCCTCTCCCCTCCAGCCTCTCCCCTCCCGCCTCTCCCCTCCCGCCCTCCGCTCTCCCTCCAGCCTCTCCCCTCCCGCCTCCGCTCTCCCCTCCCGCCTCTGCTCTCCCCTCCAGTCTCTCCCCTCCAGCCTCTCCCCTCCAGCCTCCGCTCTCCCCTCCAGCCTCCGCTCTCCCCTCCAGCCTCCCCTGTCCTCTGCCCTCCAGCCTCCCCTGTCCTCTGCCCTCCAGCCTCCCCTGTCCTCTGCCCTCCAGCCTCCCCTGTCCTCTGTCCTCCAGCCTCCTCTGTCCTCTGTCCTCCAGCCTCCCCTGTCCTCTGTCCTCCAGCCTCCCCTGTCCTCTGCCCTCCAGCCTCCCCTGTCCTCTGCCCTCCAGCCTCCCTGTCCTCACCCCTCCAGCCTCCCCTGTCCTCACCTCTCCCCTCCAGCCTCCGCTCTCCTCACCCCTCCAGCCTCCGCTCTCCTCACACCTCCATATGCAATGTACACTATGTGTATATATGTGTGTATGTAGTCACTTCCCCCACTTTGTCCGCACTTCCCTCACTTTGTCCGCACACATACACACACACACACACACACTTCGCTATACTTACCACTGGCCCTGCATCAGCCGCCTAGATCCTCAGTCGACATGTCGCCACCCCCGAACTACTGGATCCAATATAGCGTCCAAGAAGTCTCCCCAAACTTCCCGAACGCCATATTGGATCCAGTCGTCCGCGGGCGGCGACATGTTAACTCAGGATCCAGCCGGCGGGGAAGATGCAGGGTCGGTGCTAACTATAGCGGAGTGTGTGTGTGTATGTATGTGTGTGTGTGTGTATGTATGTGTGTGCTGACCACTCTGCCCACGGTGCTGCGCTGACCACTCTGCCCACGGCGCTGCCCTGCCCACTCTGCCCACGCCACTGTGCTGACCAATCTCACCGCACTCACTGCTAACCACTGAGCCACCGCACTCACTGCTAACCACTGAGCCACCGCACTCACTGCTAACCACTGAGCCACCGCACTCACTGCTAACCACTGAGCCACCGTATATTCTGCTACCCACTGAGCCACATGTATACACACAATTCATTTCACCGCACTCCCTTAACTATTAGTAAATAAACTATATATGGATTCTAGACTACCCGATTCTTTAGAATCGGGCCGCCATCTAGTCTTTAATGAACACTAAACAAGAAAGGATAGTGATAAGACAGCTTTCATCCATTATAGCCATTACCAAGCTTTGCCGCCTCAGGAGCAAGGGTCTTTTCACACTGTCTATTATTTCAGTTTTTGGCATGTAAGTCCATAGAACTCCATCTACATACAGGGGGTAAATATGAAGTCTGTTGAGCTGTATACGCCGAGGTCTCCATCTTTATCCATATATGAAATAGTGATGTTAGATGTCACACCTGTCAGTATAATGCACTCAGCCTGTGTCTATTAGGCCCCTTTCAGATCAGCGTTTTTTTTCCGGATC
The DNA here is from genome assembly GCA_033576535.1 of Allobates femoralis. Lineage (NCBI taxonomy): Eukaryota > Metazoa > Chordata > Amphibia > Anura > Aromobatidae > Allobates > Allobates femoralis. The sequence goes on from JARQOC010000005.1 coordinate 393,047,830, forward strand.
CAGCCAATCCGGACACAAAAATGCATCTGCCGCATGTGCCGCCTAACGGCCACACTTGCGGTACACTTGCGGCTAGCCCCATGCATTGTCCATAGGGCTTGTGGCAAGTGCGGTATTGCTACGATCCAGCACTTGCCGCAAGCCCTATAGACAATGCAGATGCGTTTTTTTGTCCGAATTGGCCGGATCCAGACAAAAACGCTGATGTGAAAGGGGCCTAACAGGCAGTAACTGGCTTTTCTCGTCACGTGTTGAGATATTGTTGAGGATGGAGAGACATGAAATGTCTTTATAGGGTTAAAAATATCACAACTCTTCTCTAAAATATATATTTTGATTTGGAGATGTCATGTTGTCTGTTATACACTAGATGGCACCCACGTTCCATAAATATATCTGAGATCTAAGCCAACCCATTAAGGGAGGAATTTAGATATTAGAATAATTTGATAAGAATTGACCAATTAGGAGATGATCACTTTGTGGAAAGTACTAGAATAACTAACACCCTTTTTGCTTTCTGTATAAAAATGTGTGTTTCAATAAACGCTTGCGCAGTGTTTAATCTCATTTGGCGTAGGCATGAGTAAGGCTTGAGACGGCTCTGGTGTCTGTATCATTTACTTGCATTGCAGACGTGCACAATTGCCTATATATATATATATAATTTGGAATGGCTGATGGACTTGTGATTGAACTGAGACCCTCATCAATATAAGCAGCACAAGATCGAGGTACTGAATTTTTTTTTCAAATGCAGATTTTCTACTGTGGAAAATCAGAATCAAAGTAAGGTCAGTTTGATACAGATATTTAAGAGGATTTCTCTACAGATTCCAGTTCTGATTTTCTGCAGATTTATTCACAGCAACCCAACCCTTATAGATGTACCAATATGTGGTATAGTTATTGTAGTTCATATGGAAGATGATTTATTCTTCATGGGAATGTTATTTTAAAGTAACTCTGTCACTACATTTATGCTATCCCATCTGAAAGTGGCAGAGACCCTCCAGCTATTATCAATTACTGGGCTATTTCCTGCAGTTTTTAAAAATCACTTTATCTGCTGCAGATCTATCAGATCTCTGAATGCTGAGCAATGTATAACAGAAAGCTGCGAATCAGTGGCGAGGTTATACATATGGAGGACTAAATGGCAGCAGGTTTACTTGTCCTCTAGTGATCATCTCCTACTGATAAAACAGTAATTTTATGAAGACCACAGCAAGCAGCCCAGTTAGTAACACATCGTTGGGATCAGGATCTCTGCCTATATTATGCTGCTCTCATATTAGGTGGCAAACAACTGGTGGCACATTTCCTTTAAAAGAGAACCTGTCACCAGTTTTTTTTCTTATAAACTTTGCCCATCACATTTACGATCATGTGAATGAGGTGCATCCAACCTATTTATATTCTCAGACATGCCCCACACAAAAAAAAGTTTTATACTTGTCCCGCACTGCATAAAAATTGCAAGAGGTCCAGTCTGATGAGTCTCCAAAATAGGATCAGAGCCACCCCTTCAAACACCAATCTGGTCCCTTAAAACACCACTTCTTCTAATTGTAGATTAAGTTGATGACATCTCTGTCATCCACACAGTGCATGAAGTCTCACGTCAACACAGTGTAATCACTGGCTTTTCAACAGGACACAGTGAGGCGCGCATGCACAGGTCTACGATTCCACTGCACAGGCATGAGACTTTGGTCTCTACAGTAGATCCCACACATTGCCCGACGTCCTGTGCCTGCGCAGTGTAATCACTGGCTTTTCAACAGGACACAGTGAGGGGTGCCTGCGCAGGTCTCCGACTCCGCTGTGCAGGCGCGAGACTTTGAGCACTATGTGGATGAAATGGAGACATCATCAATTTACATGCAATTAGAAGAGACACTGACAGAGACGTCACAGATCACAATCTGAAGACCCCCATAGGACTGGAAAGCGCAAATTACATACAGTGCGAGACAATTATAAAACTCTTTCTGAGGTATGCAGGGGCATGTCAGCGTATAATGTGGTTGCAGGAACCCATTCACAAGAGTTAAAATGTGATGAGCAGGATTTTTTTTTTTTTTTAACGACAACTAGTGACTGGTTCCCTTAAAGAGAGGCATAACCCTAACAACAATAAAACAATATAAAATAATGAACAAACAATTCTTAACTCACGATTTTCTTCTTCAGCTTCTTGTGGTAAAACTTTAAAATCTAGGAACCAAGCTTCTATCCAGGCCAAGATAAAGGACATAATAGGAAGGACATAACCAAAAGCACCTTGGGAAAACAGCTGGGAAATACAAGTATTGATTCTTATTATCACTTTTATATGAGGAAAAGAATAGCAAAAAAAATCTTATATATGCGCCCCTGCTATGTGCTGTGTGATGGCTGACCATACAGGAACATAGTCTGATCATACCACATCACAATGTGCTGGGATAATCTTATATATGTGCCCCTGCTATGTGCGGTGTGATGGCTGACTGTACAGGGACATGGTCTGATCATACCACATCTCCTGTGCTTAGATAATCTTATATATGCACCCCTGTTATGTACTGTGTGATGGCTGACCATACAGGGACATGGTCTGATCATACCACATCTCCTGTGTTGAGATAATCTTATATATGTGTCCCTGTTATGTACTGTGTGATGGCTGACTGTACAGGGACATGGTCGGATCATACCACATCACAATGTGCTGGGATAATCTCATATATGTGCCCCTGCTATGTGCTGTATGATGGCTGACCATACAGGAACATAGTCTGATCATACCACATCTCCTGTGCTTAGATAATCTTATATATGTGTCCCTGCTATGTGCTGTGTGATGGCTGACTGTACAGGGACATGGTCGGATCATACCACATCTCATGGGTTGTGAAATGGATTTCACAAGTCAATTATGATAAGCTAATATACAGATAAACCAGCAAGGGCTCTCAGATGCTGCTTTCTTAAGTATCACATTTCCCTGCCTGAGGTAAACATAGCTGTGCTATGCGCTGACCAGGAACTGGAGTAGCCCTGTATGATCAGATACAGCCATTACACAGTACACAGCAGGGGCACATATATAATCTCCACACAGGAACATATTTTTTAATATATCCAATTGTAGAACTCATTATTATAGTATCTATATCTTTATATACCATAAATATTGTCAATTTGTTGCAAATCCTTACTAACTATAAATCCTTTTAAATAATTTACTTTGTTTAGACTAGGGGTCTCAAACACGCGGTCCCCGGGCCACATGCAGCCTCTAGGGCTTCACAGTGCAGTCCGCGGCACCGTGGACATTGTAAGGATGCCGGGGTCCATTGTGCAGGGGCCGCCGCGGTGCAATGTGCTGGGGACTACGGCTTTATTATGACTTCCTGACGCTGCTACTTCAAGCTCCTTCGCAAAGCTACATCAATGAAAGCCAGCCAGCCAATCGTAGGATAGGACTAGACACAGCGTCAGTCATGTGACCTGGCTGTCAGTCGAAGGGGTTCTGTCACCACAGACATTGATGGCATATCACGAGGTTATGTCACCATCATATTATAGCTGCGGGTCCCACCTCTGTGACCAGCAGATATAGCGAGAATGAAGCATCCCATAGTGAAAAGAGAATGACTGCATATGCGCGGCCACAGATCCATTCACTTCCATAGCAGCACCGAAGATGCCCAGCAGATTATTACATTGCCTGTACGAAGAGTGCCCCCACAGAGTCTTTTTTTCAGGGTACCCCAACAGAGGTTTTTTTAAGAGTACCTTCCACAGAGACCTTTTTTCAGAGTACACCCAACAAAGCCTTTTTTAAGGGTACACCGACAGAGCTGTTTTTCAGAGTAACCCCACAGAGCTTTTTTTTTTGCAGTACCCTCACAATAACTATTTTTAAGGGTACTCTCAGGGAGCCTTTTTTCAGAGTACCCTCATAGACCCTTTTGTCAGAGTGCCCCCACAGAGCCTGTTTATGAGTATGCAGAGAGAGGAGTAACCCAACACTCTCCCTCACATGAGCAGCATCCTGTCCCTACACTAATCAGAGAACAATGGCATTGCCACATGTGATCTGGTGGTTATACAGGCTGGGTCACATGGTGGAATTCATAGCCAAGCCAATCATAGTCAAGCCAATACTCGCCATGGTTGTGATGGCTGCAAAAGTGCCCACAGCCAAAAAGCTTGCTGATTGGCTGCCCTGTTGTCTTTCAACAAATTTAATCTAGTATCCGATCAACATCCAAACTCAGAACTTGACCACAAACGTCCGTAAGAAGCCAGTGTTCGGATATGAGCACCGGGCACTAGGTGTCCAGTATGAACCCCGATCTTTACAGTTTGGGTTTGTTCATCCCTAACTATAAGTGCATATTACAACGTAGGTGCCCACAAAGTCATATTTAAGAGATTTGATTACTGCAATAGGGAAATTACTCAATCTTCTGCTTACCTTTGATAAAATGACTTTCACTATCAGGAAGGCACAAGTAATTGCTGTGGTCACCTATAGGGGAACAAGAATGAAAAGTAATTTAAAATCATACCATAAGAGCCTATAGATGACTTTTGCAATGTATGTCAAACTATTAGAACCCTTTAACAACTATGACGTCAAAAACCTGAGTGACTACCAAATATATTTTCCGCAGCCTGCAACTACCTTCTGCTACATAATAGCATGTATGGTATACATTTCACATATTTATAGAATATTCAGGAAGGGAATTTCATCTCTTATATAAAGCTTAATAAATATCACAAAAGCTGCATCCAAACTGATTTATGTAGCAGTGGCTGTAAGATATGGGTTACCTGTACTGGAAAGCCTCGACTTAGGCTGCCTTCACACTACCAATTTTTAAGTTCCGATGCTGTCCAATAAAAATCGGACAGCATCGGAATGATTTTTGCCCCCATGCAGCCCTATGGGCATCGGACCGAATCGGATGTGCACTAAACGCCATCCAATTTCGTCCGATTCGATTCTGTCCGATTTTTTATCGGTGCAAAAATTGGAGCATGCTCGGTAACCGGTCATGTGACTCTGACATCACGAGATGTCCTAGGATCAGAAGAAGATCGCTGGAAGCGCCGCTGGACTCGTGGATAGGTGAGAATAACATTTTTTTTATTTTATATTCCGGAGGACAGGGGAAAGGAGGGGAGCACTGGGGGACATGAGGGGGCCACACAGGAGACATGAGGGGGCCACACAGGGACATGAGGGGGCCACACAGGGGACAAGAGGGGGGACACCCAGGGTGAAGATGGCTAAAAAGAGGGGGAAACAGAAGGGAGAAGAGGGGGGACACACAAGGGTGATGAAGGGGACACACAGGGGTGATGAGGGGGACACACAGGGGTGATGAGGGGGACACACAGGGGTGATGAGGGGGACACACAGGGGTGATGAGTGGGTCAAACAGGGTAGATGAGGGGGACACACAGGGGTGATGAGGGGACACACAGGGGAGAACAGCTCTGACAGCTGACAGCAACTGATCCTGCAGAATGTCGGATCAGATGCCTATTTGGCATCCGACTGCAGGATCAGTTTATATCCGATGCTGTCCGATTAATATCGGACAGCATCGGATTTAACAAAATCGTTATGTGAAAGTAGCCTTAGTCTAATGAAAGTCAGTGTAAAATTCTCAAAAGCAAACTATGTAAAGGAGACCACAAAGGCCCAGTCTCTTCTATGGGCTTTAGTCTGTAATTTACAAGGCTTTACGTGGTCCAGTCACTATCTCTAAGGCTATATGTCAATGTAGAAAGTGTGCTGTGGATTTTTAATGTAAAAAAACCTGCACCATGTTTAAAAGATCCACACAGATAAGTTGGTGTCTCTTTGTCTCATTTTTTCATGCAGATTTTGCAGAGTTTTTTTTAGCAATTGTTCACTGTTGTGACTTTGAATAAAGCAAGGTTAAAGGAGGAAATAAAAGGGTTTCAGCATGTCATAATGTGACGTGGGCTCTGTAATATGTTTGGTCACCAGCCCACGTAGAGCAGGCAGGTACTGGCTTGCACCCACCCCCAATTGCCTAGTTGTAACCTGGCTGGTAATCACAAATACAGGGAGACCTGTTTTTTTAATTACTTTCTTGGTCACCAGCCAGGGGCTGGAATCTTCAGCGTGGGGAGGTCCAAGCGTTCTGCCCAAATACCCCACTCCCCCCCACAAAGCTGCAAATTGCAGCTCGCAGCAGCCTCAGACAATTCATAGAAGCGCTATTTTCTGGAGCTGTTTTTGACTCTTCCAGCTGCCCTGGGGGTTGGCAGACTGGGTAATAAGGGGTTGTCGTCAGCTATGTATTCCCAGCTGTCACTAAGCACGAGTTTCATGTCGGACCAATGTTAGATTCTGCCATTATGAACCTCTAATTAAATAGCAAATGATACACCACACTGTGAAAAAAACAATTATTTGTAAAAAGAACACAAACATCCCTCACTCTCATCTTTATTACTCCCCAAAAAAATACTCTACCATCCTCAGTGATGTCCGATCAAGGAGGGACCTGAAAGGGAGCGAGTTTTGGATCCCACTGTGAGCAGGATGATGCAGGAAAGTTCATCCGAGGTCAAAGCTCAGCCGTGTCGCTCTAGCTGACCTCGGATAAACCAGACACTGACTTCACCCGCTCACAGTAGGAGCCGAAACTCACTCAGTTTCGGGTCCCTCTGCGATAGGATGCCACTGAGGATCGTGGAGTTTTTTTTGGAGTAATTAAGTTGGGGGTGTTGGTGTTCTTTTTACGTATAAATGTTTTTTCACGGTGTGGTGTATTATTTACTATTTACTTAGAGGTTTACAATGGCCAGGTCTAACATTGTCCTGACATTATAAACCTCTGGCTTAGTGCCAGCTGGCAATACATAGCTGACATTAACCTCTTATTACCCAGTCTGCCAACCCCACAGGGCAGCTGGAAGTCTCGGGTACTGCTACAGAAAATGGCGCTTCTATGAATGCACCATTTTCTGGGGCAGCTGCAGGCTGCAATTCCCAGCATTGGAGGTGTAAACGCTTGGGCCTCCCCACCCTGAGGATTCCAGCCCCCAGCTGCTTAGTTTTACCTGACTGAAAAACAAAAATTTGGCGAAGTCCCACATTTTTTTTCATTATTTCAAGAATTAATAATTATTTTTGATTACCATCCAATTAAAACTAGACAGCTAGGGGTTGGAGGCAGCCCGTACCTGCCTTCTGTATCTGTGATGGTGATCAAAAATAAAACAAATCCCAATGTCATCTGTAGAAAATTTGCACTTAATCTGCACTAAATATGCAGCAAATACACACTGTGTGATCAGTGCTGCATATCTGCATATTTTTGAGCCAACATTGATCTCTAAGGGTGAAAATCATGGCAAAATACTTTGCAACAATTGACATGCTGCAGATTTTTCTGAGGTAAAATGCGCACCATTTCCACTGCAGGAAAATCCATAGCATGGGCACAATACTTTTAATTTCTCATACACTTTACAGGGAAAGTGCTGTACTGTGGATTTGTAAAATAATTCGCTGAAAAGACGAAAAAAAATATTGGCAAAAGATGCATGAAATCTGCAGCGTCGGCACATAGCCTTACTGGCAACATCTACTTATTAGTGGGTACCAATCAACTACTCAAAGAAGCCTTTATTCTTTATTTACTCATTATTAAGTCTAAAATCTATCTAGCAATTATATAGAAACTAGCCGTGAGCCCGATGCAAATGCATCGGGTGTCTAGAATATTTTTTTTTTTTTTAGATTTTCAAATAATAATCCAATATAGTAGATAGGAATTTTTTATTTTATTATTTATTTTGTTTTGTTTTTTTACTATTTTTATTATTATTAAATGTATTTATTATTTGTTATTTTATGAAAATTTATTTGTATTAAAATTATTTTATTTTATTTAAAAACCGCATCTGCGGCGCGGTTGCGGTAATCCCCATAGAAAGTATAGGGGGACTTGCGGCAGGTGCGGCAAAACCGCACTTGCCGCACCTGCCGCAAGTCCCCCTATACTTTCTAAGGGGATTACCGCAACCGCGCCGCAAGTGCTCGCACTCAGCCAGCGACTCGCAATGCGGCGCGGTTGCGGTAATCCTTATGGGGATTACCGCAACCGCGCCGCAAGTGCTCGCACTCAGCCAGCGACTCGCTGCCGCACCTGCCGCAAGTCCCCCTATACTTTCTATGGGGATTACCGCAACCGCGCCGCAAGTGTAGCGACTCGCAATGGCCTCGCGGCCATTGCTCGCGCTACACAGCGACTCGCAATAGATCCCCATTGAAAGTATAGGGGGAGTTGCGGCAGATGCGGCAGCTGAGGTAGCGACTCGCAATGGCCTCGCGGCCATTGCTCGCGCTACCTCAGCGGTAAATCGCTAACTTTGTAACCGGGCCTCTGGTTCTATTTTCGGCCAGCGACTCGCAATGGCCGCTTCGCGGCCATTGCTCGCGCGTGGTGACGTCACAGCGTGACATAGCCACGGCGTTTTCGGGGTCCGACACAAAAATGCCTACGGCAATTATATAGTAGATAGCTACTTTTTGGGGGAGTCCAATACTTTTTTTGGGGGGTCCAATACTTTTTGGGGGGGGTCCAATACTTATTGGGGCGCGTTCAATGCTTTTTGGGGTGCGTTCAATACTTATTGGGGCGCGTTCAATGCTTTTTGGGGCGCGTTCAATGCTTTTTGGGGCGTGTTCAATACTTTTTGGGGGGCGTTCAATACTTATTGGGGTGTGTTCAATACTTTTTGGGGCGCGTTCAATACTTTTTGGGGCGCGTTCAATACTTATTGGGGTGCGTTCAATACTTTTTTGGGCGCGTTCAATACTTATTGGGGTGTTTCAATACTTATTGGGACGCGTTCAATACTTTTTGTGGCGCGTTCAATACTTATTGGGGTGTGTTCAATACTTTTTGGGGCGCGTTCAATACTTATTGTGACGCGTTCAATACTTATTGGGGTGTGTTCAATACTTTTTGGGGCGCGTTCAATACTTTTTGGGGCGCGTTCAATACTTATTGGGGTGCGTTCAATACTTTTTGGGGCGCGTTCAATACTTATTGGGGTGTGTTCAATACTTTTTGGAGTGCTTTGCTGGGCTAAACCTGAATGGTGCACAGGGGGTTAATCACATGTCAGGTCTGTGTGTGAGTGAAGATGTGCTGATTGACTCACTGGGTTGCAGCTGGGAGTGAGTAGGCTGGATAGGAACCTGCCAGGTGTCTGAGTGAGGAGAGGACGATTCAGAAGTTCAGAGCACTGCCATGTGAAGAGGTGCTGGAAGTGATCCGTCCTCAGTGGGTAAGTGATGGGAGCCTACCAGCTGATGTGTGCATGGCAGCCAGTGTCCAAGGGCCAGGCGGTCACAGCTGACTTTGGGACATTGAGGGGGGGGGGGGCTGTGCGGCCATTGAGGGGGGAGGGGGGGGTCTGTGCGGCCATTGAGGGGGGGGGGGGTCTGTGCGGCCATTGGGGGGGGGGGTTGTGGGCATTGGGGGGGGGGTCTGTGCGGCCATTGGGGGGGGGGGGTCTGTGCGGCCATTGAGGGGGGTGGGGGGGGTCTGTGCGGCATGTGAGGGGGGGGAGGGGCTGTGCGGCTAGTAGTAGTAGTAGTATATGAGTAGTAGTAGTAGTAGGAGGAGAGGATGAGTGAGGAGGAGGATGATGATGATGATTGAAGATGGATGATGAGGGTAGATGAGTGATAGCGACTCGCAATGCTTGCACTACCCAGCGACTCGCAATAGATCCCCATTGAAAGTATAGGGGCGAGTTGCTGCATGAGGTAGCGACTCGCAATGGCCTTCGCGGCCATTGCTCGCGCTACACAGCGGTAATCGCTAGCTTGTGGCCGAGCCTCTGGTTCTATTTTCGGCCAGCGACTCGCAATGGCCGCTTCGCGGCCATTGCTCGCACTAAAGCTAGCGACTCCAATGGCCTCGCGGCCATGCTCGCGCAGCTGAGCCCTCGCATTGGCCGCTACGCGGCCAATGCTTCGCCGTGGTGACGTCACAGTGTGACATATCCACGGCACGTTTTTTGGTCCGACACGAAAATGTCTTAGACAATTATATAGTAGATAACTCACTTAGAATGTATAGCCAGATCCCTCAAAATATACTTTAATGAAACAGTGATGTAGGTCTGCTTTTACAGTCTCAGCCTCCGTTCATGACTCCAGTTTAAGAGGATAAGTTTGCAGTCACCCTACTCTGATCATTCGTGAGTCTGTGAAATACATACACTGTCAGGATTCCACTGGAGGGCCTGTATGAGTGGAAATTTGCATGGCTGCGGTGCATCACATGGGATTGCAGCACAGGTGTCTGTTCACACAAGCCTGTTTATCTGAGTGTGAGTGCTGTAAGACCTGAGCAGTACACAGTGGGTTAAGGTCTAGGAGGTTTGATGAGACCAATGAGTGGTCGAGAGAGTGCAAGGTGTGCTGATTGCAAACAGCCCAGATGTGGGTGTGTCAGGTGGGTGTGGTAGACAGGTTAACTGGCTGCCTGAAGCTGTGAGACGAGAGAGACGATGGTTACTCAGTGTTGTGCAGGCCACTGAGATGTAAGATCGTGTCGGAGGCGATACGTCCCTTTGGGATGAGAGGGCAGCCGGCCCATCTCCATGTGGGAGGCCCCTGACCTTCTGATGCTTGTATGCCAGCCGGTGGCCAGTATGGGTTGTGATGGTTCCTGGAGTGGGGAAAACCGTGGCTGACCCAGGAGGGCGTTAGTCCAGACGTGGGGCGAAACACGTCCGGGAGGAGCCCTTAGGGGACGCCTGGTGGAACCCGAGAACTCAGGTTGCTAAACCCAGTTCGGTGCTCGGTAAGGCAATAGTCCATGTATGCAAAGGAGGACTGAGTGCAATATGTGTGTCAGACAAAAGAAATATAGGGGGCGCACTAGTGCATTACCATTATTACCAAGTGGGAAGATTCAATTAAGTAATCACTAACCTATTCCTGTTGTGCAATCCCTGCACAACAATGGTGTAGATTTAGAAAGTGGTCAGGGTCTCCTTTCTCCTGGTTCAAGTTCTAAGTCTGCAGGTCCTCAAGTCTCTGCAAGCTGCTCCAGCCGTGCACTTCAATAAGATAGGATTTGTATATTCAATTTGCACGGTCTCGTGCTGAGCGCTCCAAAACAAAGCTGAGGACTCTGCTGACTGGAAAGTCCTTTTATTGAAAATCCTCCATCCGCCACGACATGTTTCGACGGTGTAGTACCGTCTTTCTCAAGTGGAATATGTGTGTCAGGCGCGCATAGCCGCCATGATGTGTTGTTGTGAAGTAAAGCCCTACGGGAGCCATATGTGTTGTGTTGATGTGTGATAGCCCTTCGGGAGGCGTATATGTGAATAGTGCCAGGCGCGCATAGCCGCCATGTTATGTTGAAGTGTGTGAAGGATCAACAGAGCGTATGTAAAAGTCCCCTGTGTGATGGTTGTGTGTTTATGTGAACGGGTTGAGCTCCCTGTAAGAGGTAGAGATTCTCCGTAATAATGGGTGATGTATCATGTAACGTGGGACTGACTAATATGTCGAGCAGGGTCCTGTTGATAAGCATTAAATGGTGTAATGTATGTTGAGACTCCCTAGGGGTAGGTTGAGGATCACTACAATAATGTGTAAAGTGTAATGTGGTTGTAGAGTGTATAGTGTAATTCTAAATGTATTATGTGTTCTATGGTAAATGTAATTGTGGTATATGTGATATGTAAACATAGAGTGCTTATGTGCAATGTTTGATGTGCTACCGGGTTTATGATATATGTGTGTTGCCAAATAAATGGGTGGACATTTGTTACATTTTAAGCCCGTGTTGGTGTTATCCTGCTGCCAAATGGGTTCCCCAGGGGCGCTACCTCACAGCAGACACATGCCGACTAGTGTCATCATGTTTCTCTCAATAGAAGGGAATTGGGAGAAGCCGGGTGTGACTAGTCTGCAATTAGATGAAAAGTATGCAAAAATTGCAGAGCTGCTCCCACTTGCACATGCAGAATGGCCAACCCGTAGAATCCCATGAGACGCGGGTTTCATGGGCAAATGTCCTCCTTCCCCTTTTCTACTACTTTTAAGCCTTATTAGGGTTAACAGGTTCATGTTATGGTGAATTTTATTTATTATGTAAACATGCATGTATTTATCCTCTGAGGCATCCTAGATCTTGTAGAGATATAGAGATCTGAGTTACAGAGTCCGGCGAGCTGTGAGTGGCTGCCTGGACTGCTGAGTTGTTTTGAGGCAGCACTTTGATTGGCGACCTGGTTTTGAGCGGGAATCATGGTCTATTTAAATTCCCAGCTGACTGGAGAAGCTTCAGTCAGCTGTGCAGCTGTGAAGAGAACGTCACAATGGACGCACTCTTAGCAGCCTTTAAAGACAAATTGAATGGTGAGGGTGGCATTGAGTGGTTAAAAGCATGCCTTGTCACTGCCCCACCAGTTGTTCCTGAGCCCCTTGCGGTCTTGGTACCTGCTGCTGACATGGCTCCAGGTCAGGATATGGCGGCGGGGCCAGATGTAGAAGCTGTCGGCGGCACCGTTCAGTTTCCTCGAGATGAAGCTGCTGTGCCTGTAAGCCCAGCTGTCCGCAGGGAGAGGACAGTGAGCCTAAGATATTCCCAAGCCATTCTCTTGCTCAGTGCTGTGTAAGCTATCTTCAGAAGAAATCATCTGCCAGCGTCCATGAGGAGGCGAGCATACGAGCTGCGACGTCACAGAAGGCGGTGCAGAAGAAGAAGCACAGTGCTAAGAAAATCAAGCCGCACAAGGACAGTCAACATCAGATGACAGCTCACTCTCATGCCGGTGGGTCGGGTAAGATCACTGGGGGAACTGTTTTGTTGGGGTCTTTACCTCAAAGCAGCATTAATAATGCTTTTTGTGCTGATTCAGTTGAGCCTGTTCATAGGGATTATAATAGCCCTTTGGTTACAGCTCAAAGTAGGGTAGTACCTACCCCTCAATACTTGGACACAGCTCATGCTGCTGGTGTATGGGATTTAGCCCCCGATCATCAGATGAGGAAGGGGGGGTTTATCTCCTGAGGCAGAATCTATACACAGCCAGTGTAACTCTGTGGTTAATGTACCACATATAGTGTCTGGTGTTGATAACTTGCTTTTGTCTAGGGTCTGCCAGCTCATGGTGACTTTAACTCTAATAGCATACATGAGTTTATTAAAAAAGCTGTGGCTGAGACACTAGCTGGTGCTGGCAGATTGCACCATACGCCCCCACAACCTCTCTATATTGCTATGTCATCGAGAATTGATGAGTCCTTAATGAAGGAGGCATTGACATGTCACATGTCTCCTCTGGGATTTTATTTGCCGGTGGCTGTCAAGAATAAGATTTGGCAGCGTGATTACGATGATCTATTTTCTCTTCTTCCTACTGGGAGAGCGGGAGCATCCACTGTTGATAAGAAGGATGAGAAGATGGAGAGTGAGGGTGATAAGAAACGTCCCTATAAATCCATTCAAATGTGGCTGCAGGTATTTGCAATATATGCAGCTGTCCTTGGGGAACGGGAGCCTTCTTTATGTTCAGGGTTATTCCAACATCTCAACATAATATTAGAGGCTTATAGGAATCTTGGCGGATCGGCTTGGTTGCTATATGATGAAGCCTTCTGTCAAAAATTAACAGTGCATTCTGACGTGCATTGGGGTAGTATGGATGTAGGTCTATGGGTGAGCTTGATGCTGCCTCAGAGAGATCTTCTGTTAAAACATCTTCCCAAGCTACCAAAAAAGGTTTTTGTTTTGCGTACAATGACCTATCTTGCAAATGGCCTAATATGTGCCGTTTTCGACACGAGTGTTCACATTGTGGTGGAGGGCATCCAGCGGCCAAATGTTACAGAAAACATGGTTTTATATCGGGAACTACAGGCTCTAAAGAACCTGGGCAAAAAGGGGTCGACTCCAGTAAGGCTGGATGCAATGCGTCCTCTACTAGATCGGTACCCAGACCGAGTGAAGGCACAAATGCTTGTGTTTTTTTTGTTCCTACTTTCGATGGTTCAGGTCGCACTATAGTTAAAAACCTACGTTCTGTTTCTTTTCATCACAACTCTATAGTGGAGTATATAACTAAAGAGTTGAGGCTGGGTCGGATTTCTGGTCCTTTTATTTCCACGCCGGTTTCGAATTTTCGCATATCACCTTCAGGGGAGTCCCCAAAAAAGAGCCTGGTTCATTTAGGGTCATTCACCATCTTTCATACCGTTAAGGTCATTCCTTGAATGATGAAGTATCCTCTGCGTTGCCAGAAGTACGCTATACTTCCTTTGATGTAGCCACTTCCCATTTGCAGAAGTACGGTCATGGCTCTCTGCTAGCCAAGATTGATATAAAATCTGCTTTTCGTCTTTTACCCATTACTCCCTGGGGTTTCAATACATTGGGTTTTTATTTTAATGGCTCATTTGTCTTTGACTGTTGCCTACAAATGGGCTTTTCTTTATCTTGCTTTTATTTTGAATCTTTTTCTTGTTTTTTAGAGTGGGCCACGATTTTTACTGTTCCTCATGGTAAGGTGGTGCATTATCTTGATGACTTGTTATTTTTAGGTCCTCCGGATGCCAGTGACTGTTTTGACGTTTTGAAAGGATTTTGTGATTTAACTGATGCCTTTGGAATTCCATTAGCTGTAGATAAAACTGTATTGCTCTGTTGCGGCTTGGAATTTTTAGGAATTTTCATTGACACAATTTCAATGGAGTTGAGATTACCTTGGGAGAAACGTAATGGTATATGTGCTAAAATCTTTGAGGTTTTAGATCAAGAGAAAGTTTCTTTGAAGCAGCTTCAATCTTTGCTAGGCAGTTTAAATTTTGCTCTTCGGATAATGCCGATGGGTAGGGCATTTTGTAGGCGCCGATGGCATAACGTCACCTGGTGATCACATCAGGATAACTAAAGAGATGAGGAACGATCTTGATGTGTGGTTGCGTTTTTTCAGAAATTTCAATGGCCGCTGCTGCATTCAGGCTAATTCTATTCTTTCATCTGAATTGCGTTTTTTCATTGATAAGACGGATTGTGATATCTTATATATTTGTTTTGGTTCACATTGGTTATTGACTCCTTGGCTGGTTTGGTGGAACAGCCGGTCACCAGGTTTTAGTTTATGTACATGTAAGGTATTTGCGGTTTTGGTGGCCCTATCATTGTGGGGTACGGAACTTTCGAACAAACGGATTTTGATCCAGTCATCGGAAAGAGGGCTTAATACATTATCTTCAAAAATATAGTAATTAACTCTCTTATGCATCAAGATGTTTTCGAATGTTTATCTTTTAATATCTGGATTAAGGGTCAATTAGAACCTGATAGCAACATTCTTTATTCTGCTTATATGCATCAGAATCCTATGGGCGGAAGTGGTTCCCTTTCCTGAATGGACAAGGATTGTACTCTTTTTCCCGGTCACCTTTGGACTCTTTTGCAAGCTCGACTGTGGAACATATTAAATCTTCTATTGCTGCATCTACATGGTCCGCTTATGCGGCTGCATGGGAGACATGGTGTAGTTTTTGTAATGGCGAACAGGTGGATTCTATGGCACCTGACGTGCAGCAAGTTTTGAAGTTTGTTCATGCTTTAGTTTTACAAAGTGGCAATTATTCCCGGGTTCATAAAACAATCTCAGGCATTTCATTCTTTTTGAAACTGGGTGGTAAATTATCATTATTTTCATTCTTCCCAGTTCAACAATTTTTCAAAGGTTTCAGAAAGTCTCATTGTAAACCTGATAAGTGTTAGGCCATTTCTGTATCTTTGTTATTTAAATTATAGTCAGTCTTACCAACAGTTTGCTTTAATTATTTTGAAGTTCTTCTGTTCAGGGCATGTTTTTGCTTAGCGTTTTTTGGGGCTTTCCATATTAGCGAGTTGGTCAGCCGGAATAAGAGTGAAGCTTCGGGCTGATTTTTCAACGACGTGAGCATTCATAAGTTTTTTTTAGAAATATTTTTAAGACGGTCAAAAACAGACCATTTGGGAAAGGGAACATATATTCGTTTGAATTATATTACTAGTTCTGATCTTTGCCCATTGTACAACACGCGTTTATTGTTGGATGGAAGACCCAAGGAATTTCATCCGCTTTTTGTTCATGCGGATGGATCTCCATTGACAATTTTTCAATTTAATTCAGTTTAAAAAAAAATGTCTACACCCTCATGGCTTATCAAGTTTACATATTTCGGCGCATTCTTTTAGAGTAGGTGCTGCGATGACCGCAGCATCGTTGGGTTTCTTTGAATCAGATATTAGTGGGGTAGGAAGGTGGAATTTGCATAGGGTAAAACTATATATTCGTCCTAACGCTATTGTTTGAGTTACTATTTGTTGTATTTCTTTCTTTTGCAGGTTCTTTATGTGTGTGGATTATAGGACATTCCTATATCTATTGGGCGAAGAGGGCCCAGCATCGTCCTTATTCGGTGACTTTATCTATGGACAAATCTCAGGTTTCTCTATTTTGGTTCGGCCGCAGAGGAATGTCCTGGAGCAATCTTTTTTCGCTGTTACCAAATTTTTACTATTAGCTCCTCCCCCTAACTTAATTATTGTCCACTTAACGGGCAACGACATTGGAGATATTAACACCATGTCTTTAATGTGGCAAATGAAGCAAGATTTCCTTGCAATTAAGAACATGTTTCCTGAGACGGATTTAATTTTCTCCGAAGTTGTACCCTGTTTAATTTGGTCTAGAAATGAACTTCGTTTTTTGGATAACATCCGGAAATGTATTAATAGAGCAATGGCTAAATTTATGGTGAAAATTGGTGGGGTTTGTTACCGCCATTTTGATTTAGAGGGTTTTATCGCTGGGATGTATTGCCCTGACGGTATACATTTAAGCGATATAGGTTTAGATTTATTCAACTTGCTTGAATCTTGGCTGTTGGGTTTGGGGTGGGGCTTCACCATTTGGTGAGCCCTTTTGTGGAAATTCACGCCCAGTACAGTAGGGTGTTCAAATTATTGGTATTTGGTGTTTAACCCCTTCCCGACCCAGGACGCAGCATATGCGTCCTCAAAACAAGTTCGTTCCCGACCTTGGACGCATATGCTGCGTCCTCGCCAGTTTCCCGTCCTGCGGCTCTATTAACCGCGGTCACTAAGGGGTTAATAGAGCCGCAGGTACGGAAGGACCTGCACTGTACCCCAGTGGGGGTGGCTTAGCCCCCCCCGGGGCTAGGACCGCTCCGATTGGCAGTGAAATGAAAGTGAAACTGCCAATCGGAGTAATTGTAATATCGCACCAATGTAACTTGGTAAGATATTACCATAACAATACAGCCAATGCCTGATGCTGGACAGCATCAGGCACTGGCTGGAGAAGGGGTCCTGTGATTTCCCCCCCCCCCCCACCTCAGATCTGTGGGGGCGCCGCCGATCCCGGGCCCTCCGCCTTGCTCCTGGCCGCCGATGTGCCCCCTGTGTGATCTTTCCCGGGTGTGATCTCCCCCTGTGTGATCTCCCCTCAGTTTTCTCCTTCCCCTGTGATCTCCTTCCCCTGTGATCTCCTTCCCCTGTGATCTTCCACCCCCGTGATCTCCTTCCCCTGTGATCTCCCCCGGCCCCCGCAATGCGATCCTTCCCCATGTCACCGCTGCCCGCGCCCGGTCTCCTCTTCCCGCTCCCTCTTCTTCCTCACCTGTCTTCTTTCTTCTCCTCTGTCCTCCGATCTTCTCCCTCTTTCCTCCGCTCTTCTTCCTCTGTCCTCCGGTCTGCTCTGTCTTCTGTCTTCTCTGTTGCTGTCCTCTTCCTGCGCCGTCCTGCTTCTTCTGCCGGCTCCTCTGCACAGTTATCTCCCAGCATGGAAATGACTGTGCAGAGGAGCGGTGTCACAGCCAGGGCACAGCATCTGTGTGATTGCTGTGCCCTGGCTGTGTTAACCCTCTAAGTGCTGTGATCTCAGGGATCACAGCACTTAGAGGATCCAATCATCATGGAAACAATCACCAGAGACTACAACAAGGGAACACTTGATCCCTTGTGTTGTAGTCTCTGGGATCAGCGTTATGGTGCATGGTATGACAGATCATTGCCATACCGTGCACCATGACGCTGATCCCAGAGACTACAAAAAGGGATCAAGTGTCCTCTTGTAGTCTCTGGGATCAGCGTCATTGTGCACGGTATGACCGATCATTGCAATCCCGTGCACAATGACGCTGATCCCAGAGACTACAAGAGGACACTTTATCCCTTGTAGTCTCTGGGGTCACAGTCATGAAGCACGGTACGGCAGATAATTGCCATACAATGCTTCATGACTGTGACCCCAGAGACTACAACAAGGAATCAAGTGTCCTCTTGTTGTAGTCACTGGGGTCAGTCATGGTGCACTGTATGGCAATGATCTGCCGTACCGTGCACCATGACTCTGACCTCAGAGACTACAACAAGAGGACTCTTGATCCCTTGTTGTAATCTCTGGGGTCAGAGTCATGAAGCACGGTACGGCAGATAATTGCCATACAGTACTTCATGACTGTGACCCCAGAGACTACAACAAGGGATCAAGTGTCCTCTTGTTGTAGTCACTGGGGTCAGTCATGGTGCACTGTATGGCAATGATCTGCCGTACCGTGCACCATGACTCTGACCTCAGAGACTACAACAAGAGGACTCTTGATCCCTTGTTGTAATCTCTGGGGTCAGAGTCATGAAGCACGGTACGGCAGATAATTGCCATACAGTACTTCATGACTGTGACCCCAGAGACTACAACAAGGGATCAAGTGTCCTCTTGTTGTAGTCACTGGGGTCAGTCATGGTGCACTGTATGGCAATGATCTGCCGTACTGTGCACAATGACTCGACTCCAGAGACTACAACAAGAGGACACTTGATCCCTTGCTGCAGTCTCTGGATGTAGCAGAGGCGATCAAGCGTCGTGGGACCTTCGTTGTGGACTACATCGGAGGCGATCGAGCATCGTGGGACCTTCGTTATGGACTACGTCGGATCTTTATAATAAAGATGGAGTCCGAATTTTGTTTGTGTTTTTTTTCAAATAAAAAGATTTTTCTCTGTGTGTATTTTCTGACTATTTACCAGAGATTCCTAATGGCGGGTCTAACATTGGCCCTATATTATGAATCTCGGGCTTAGTGCCAGCTGCCAATAAAAAGCTGGCATTAACCCCTTTATTACCCAGTTAGCCACCGGCACCAGGGCAACTGGAAGAGCGTGGGTACAGCGCCAGAAAATGGCGCTTCAATGAATGCGCCATTTTCTGGGGCGGCTGCGGGCTGCAATTCTCAGCATGGGGGGCCCAGAACGCTTGGGCCTCTCTATGCTGAGGATTCCAGCCCCCAGCTGCCTAGTTGTACCTGGCTGGACCAAAAATATGGCGGAGCCCTATGTCATTTTTTTTCTAGAAATAATTCTAGAAATAAAAAAAAAATAGGCTTCGCTGTATTTTTGGTTCCAGCCAGGTATGACGAGGCAGCTGGGGGCTGGTGGCAGTCCGTAGGTGCCAAGTTGTACCTGGCTGGACCAAAAATATGGCGGAGCCCTATGTCATTTTTTTTCTAGAGATAATTCTAGAAATAAAAAAAAAATAGGCTTCGCTGTATTTTTGGTTCCAGCCAGGTATGACGAGGCAGCTGGGGGCTGGTGGCAGTCCGTAGCTGCCAAGTTGTACCTGGCTGGACCAAAAATATGGCGGAGCCCCATGCCATTTTTTTCCTTCTACCAAAAAATGACAAGGAGCTTTGCCTTATTTTTGGATGCCAGCCAGGTACAACTTGGCAGTTGGGGGGCTGCAATCCTCATCGTGGAGAGACCCAAATGTTGTGGCCCCCCACGCTGCAAATTGCAACCCACAGCCACCACAGAAAATAGCACATTAGAGGTGCCATTTTCTGGTGCTGTACCCCAACTCTTCCAGTTGCCCTTGTGCTGATGGCAATGCTAGTGGCACACAGGGGTTCTCCATACGCGACATGGAGTCGGCTAACAATTCCAATTGTTAGCGGACACCATGTCGCGTATGGAGAGCCCCTGTGTGCCTAAACATTGGAGCTCCCCCACAAGTGACCCCATTTTGGAAACTACACCCCCCAAGGAACGTATCTAGATGCATAGTGAGCACTTGAACCCCCAAGTAGTTCACAAATTGATCCATAAAAATAAAAAAGTACTTTTTTTTTTCCACAAATAAAGTATTTTTTCATTTTTACGGATCAATTTGTGAAGCACCTGGGGGTTCAAAGTGCTCACTATGCATCTAGATACGTTCCTTGGGGGGTCTAGTTTCCAAAATGTGGTCACTTGTGGGGGAGCTCTAATGTTTAGTCACACAGCGGCTCTCCATACGCAACATGGTGTCCGCTAACCGTTCCAATTGTTAGCAGACACCATGTCGCGTATGGAGAGCCCCTGTGTGCCTAAACATTGGAGCTCCCCCACAAGTGACCCCATTTTGGAAACTAGACCCCCCAAGGAACGTATCTAGATGCATAGTGAGCACTTTGAACCACCAGGTGCTTCACAAATTGATCCGTAAAAATGAAAAAATACTTTTTTTGTGGAAACAAAGTACTTTTTCATTTTTACGGATCAATTTGTGAAGCACTTGGGGGTTCAAAGTGCTCACTATGCATCTAAATAAGTTCCTAGGGGGGTCTAGTTTCCAAAATGAGGTCACTTGTGGGGGAGCTCCAATGTTTAGGCACACAGGGGCTCTCTAAACGTGACATGGTGTCCGCTAACAATTTGAATGGAAAATCAACTCAAATTGTTAGCGGACACCATGTCACGTTTGGAGAGCCCCTGTGTGCCTAAACATTGGAGCTCCCCTACAAGTGACCCCATTTTGGAAACTAGACCCCCCAGGGAACTTATTTAGATGGGTGGTGAGCATTTTGAACGCCCCAGTGCTTCACAAATTAATCTGTAAAAATGAAAAAAGAAAATTTTTGTGGAAATAAAAGTACTTTTTCATTTTTACGGATTAATTTGTGAAGCACCTGGGGGTTCAAAATGCTCACCACCCATCTAGATAAGTTGCCTGGGGGCTCTAGTTTCCAAAATGGGGTCACTTGTGGGGGAGCTTCAATGTTTAGGCACACAGGGGCTCTCCAAACGTGACATGGTGTCCGCTAACAATTTGAATGGAAAATCAGCTCAAATTGTTAGCGGACACCATGTCGCGTTTGGAGAGCCCCTGTGCGTCTCCACATTGGAGCTCCCCCACAAGTGACCCCATTTTGGAAACTAGACCCCCCAGGGAACATATCTAGATGGGTAGTGAGCATATTGAACCCCCAGGTGCTTCACAAATTAATGAAAAATAAAAAAAGATAGAAAAAGATTTTTGCGGAAAAAAAAGTACTTTTTCATTTTCGCAGATTAATTTGTGAAGCACCTGGGGGTTGAAAGTGCTCACTATGCATCTAGATACGTTCCTTTGGGGGTCTAGTTTCCAAAATGGGGTCACTTGTGGAGGAGCTCCTATGTGGAGATGCACAGGGGCTCTCCAAACGCAACATGGTGTACGCTAACAATTTGAGCTCGTTTTGCATTCAAATTGTTAGCGGACACCATGTCGCGTTTGGAGAGCCCCTGTGCGTCTCCACATTGGAGCTCCCCCACAAGTGACCCCATTTTGGAAACTACACCCCCAAAGGAACATATCTAGATGGGTAGTGAGCATATTGAACCCCCAGGTGCTTCACAAATTGATCCATAATAATGAAAAAAGAAAATATTTGTGGAAAAAAAAGTGCTTTTTCATTTTTATGGATGAATTTGTGAAGCACCTTGGGGTTCAAAGTGCTTACTATGCATCTAGATACGTTCCTTGGGGGGTCTAGTTTCCAAAATGGGGTCACTTGTGGGGAAGCCCCAATGTTTAGGCACACAGGGGCTCACTAAACACAACATGGTTACAGCTAACAATTTGAGCTGATTTTTATTCAAATTGTTAGCGGACACCATGTCGCGTTTGGAGAGCCCCTGTGTGCCTAAACATTGGAGCCCCCCCACAAGTGACCCCATTTTGGAAACTAGACCCCCCAGGGAACATATCTAGATGGGTAGTGAGCATATTGAACCCCCAGGTGCTTTACAAATTGATGTGTGAAAATGAAATAGTACTTTTTTTTCACAAAAATTTTCTTTTAGCCTAATTTTTTTCGTTTTCACATGGCAACAGCATAAAATTCATCCTAAAATTTGTTGGGCAATTTCTCCTGAGTACACCGATACCTCATATGTGGTCATAAACCACTGTTTGGGCGCACGGCAGGGGTCAGAAGGGAAGGAGCGCAATTTCACTTTTTGAATGTAAAATTAGCTCCAAAATTCAAATTGTGCTCCTTCCATTCTGAGCCCTGCCGTGCGCCCAAACAGTGGTTTATGACCACATATGAGGTATCGATGTACTCGGGAGAATTTGCACAACACATTTTAAGATCCATTTTATCCTGTTGCCCATGTGAAAATGAAAGAATTGAGGCTAAACGAACATTTTTGATAAAAAAATTAAAATATCCATTTTTTGTTTCCACTTTGCTTTAGTTCCTGTGAAGCACCTGAAGGGTTAATAATCTTCTTGAATGTAGTTTTGAGTAGCTTGAGGGGTGCAGTTTTTGGAATAGTGTCACTTTTGGGTGTTTTCTGTCATGTAGGCCCCTCAAAAGGACTTCAAATGTGATGTGGTCACTAAAAAAAATGGTTTTGTAAATTTTGGTTGAAAAATGAAAAATTGCTCATGAACTTTGAACCCTTATAACGTCCTACCAAAAAATTTTTTTTTTTCCAAAATTGTGCTGATGTGAAGTAGACATGTGGGAAATATTATTTAATAACTTTTTTCTGTCACAAAAAAAATAAAAAATGTGAAAATTGTGAAATGTTCAAAATTTTTGCCATATTTTAGATTTTTTCACAAATAAACGCAAAAATTATCGACTTAAATTTAATACTAGCATGAAGCCCAATATGTCACGAAAAAACAATCTCAGAATCGCTAGGATCGGTTGAAGCGTTCCCGAGTTATAACCTCATAAAGGGACACTGGTCAGAATTGCAAAAAAGGCCAAGGTCTTTAGGGTCAAAATAGGCTGGGTCCTGAAGGGGTTAATACACTCATGGATAGATGCTCTTCCTATCCAAACTTTGGATCTCGAAATATTTATGATTTTATGGTTTAATGTATTTCACTAACCCTGAGTAAAGCCTGACGGCCTTTATCAACCATACAGTTGTCCTTGTTTTTATTTATTTTATTCAATTTTAGGGGGCTACTCTCCCATGCTTGGAATTTATGACAGTGCTTGCATCACTATTCAGTATTTTTTAAATGTATATACAATTAAATATAAATTTAAGTTACCCCATATTAACATGTCCCGTTTATACAATTGCAACAATATCATTGATTTAATACTTACGGCTACTGCCCACCAGTGGCGAATTTTGCATATCGCATAAGCAATAATTAGGATATTAAACCGAAGGAATGATAACAACTGTAGAGCAAAAGAAAGTTGCATTAAAACAATGCATGGTTTACAGCTGTTATACACTATTTGTGAAATAAGAGACATAGATACTCATCTCCCGCACTGGCGTTGTTCCGGCGATGTCGGCCCGGGGTCTCCCAGGACATTATTTTGCTATGTGAGCCCTGCAACCAATCTGTGCCTGTAACTGGGCTACCATACTCTCATATGTTTCACTTATTTGATGTTTGTCCAATAGAAGTAAAGTAAGAGCGCAGAAGCCCAATAGTGGCTGCTGATTCACTGCAGGGCTCATGTGTAATAACAATGTCATGCAAGACCGGAAGCAAAAATCGGTGGGATTCTATTGGTGCGGAAGGGGAGTGTCTTTCATTTTTTTTCATTTAAAAGGAATTGTGAATGTAAAGGACAACCGCGGTAAATGTATAAAGAATAACAAGTTAGGAAGATAATCGGCATTTACTTTTGATATTTTAGCACATTATGTCAAACAGCATCCTGAATGAGTCTGCCTCGCTTCCCAGGCCCCATATTCAGAATCTGCTCTACAGAAGATGCTTCCGGATCTGGGAGGGAGTTAGGGATCTTGTACACCACTGTATTTGGAATATAATTTACAGCTAAATCCCAAAGAACGCTTTCTAAAGCACAACTCAAGCTTTGTTTTTTTTTATTTCACTGCTGCAGTGGGGCTTTAAATGTAAGTCCCCTGCCCCCTATTCTTATACTCACCCACCACCATCTTCATCTGTTTCCAGCAGCGCTCCAATTGGTCTTTAGCAATTTGTGTCCTGCTGCCAGCTCCACTGTTTACTGGTTATAACTCAATACATCTCTATGAGAGTCTCTTTCTGGCTCCAATAGACTTGTATTGAGCGCTTGTGACATAACCTTATGATTTCTAGCCAGTCTAAAGTTACTGGAAATGGAGCGGTGCTGAGAAACAATGAAGTCACCGAAGGGCGAGAATAAAACAGAGGTCAGGGGCTTATTTTAGAGCACAACTCCAGTGCTGAAAAAATCCCAGCAGAAGTGATGCTTTAGGATGAACTATCCATAATCAAGTATACAAAAAATATATACTTCAGCAGGCGGTCTAAGATAACATCTATCACAGTGAGTATTTAGCTTCAAGCACTGATTGCAGTTTTGCTAGCAAAAGGATCAGCATGTGATTCACCACTTAACAATGAACCCTTAGGCCAGAAAAACATTTCCATTCTGTATTACAGCTCATTTGGCCTAACTGTAAGTCACAGAGCTAAGAGCTCAGTGGTATATGGAATACAGCTTTATGTGTCAGGAGATGGTCCTGACCACCCAGCAGATGCGAACAGGCACCAATTCCCATACAGAAGGCTCTCTCTTTGTGGAACCAGATATTTATAAAAGCTTTAAACCTTGTGATGGAGATAATGTATGTGGCTAATACGTTGTACTTTCTTAGCAAAATCACTTAACAAATGAGTGAAATGAATAAATGATTCTGGTGTGTATTGTATACATACCATGAGATAGTTGGGGAGTGCTTTATTCCCTAATATTCCTGTTATGTATGTACATACTAGTCATCCAGGAGAATCTGAGTGACATCCAGGGAAACAACGTTTGATAAACTGATTGTTCACGTTTGGGGACTTTTTTAAAATTTAAATGCATGTATTTTAGGGCTAAAAACTATTTTTGCAGTTAGCAGCCATTTAATATCTTGCGCCATTTGACTTTTCCAGGCCTTTTATTTTCCTGGATATCCAACTTTGATGTGACCAAAAATTAACTGAGAGGAGCTCAGAAAGAGAGATGGAGGAGTAAAGGGCCCGTTACACACAACAATATCGTGAACAATATTGTTGCAACGTCACCATTTTGATGACGTTGCAGAGATGTCAAAATGACATTGTTGCATAACATGTATCAATGATCAATGATAAGTCGTTGATCGTAGAGTTATGGACAGGACCATAAATCTATAGTTGGTCTCCCACTAGGTGCCCAACATTGGTGCATGTGACAGCGGGAGACCAACGATGAACGAGGTCCCAGCTCTGCACAGCAAGCGCTGGGAGCGGGTAATTATGGTAAGCATTGGGTAACTAAGCGCCGCGCTCAGCTTAGTTACCTGATGTTTACCATGGCTACCAGCGTTCTCGCTGGTTCTGATCGCTGGTGAGTCTGCCTGTGTGACAGCTCACCAGCGATCAGTTCACGATGTGGCAACTGATGTGATCCACATCGTTGGTCGGATCGCTGCCACATTGCAGTGCGTAACGGGCCCTTAACACACACCCCGTCAGAATGAGTTCACTGCCATAATCACAGAAAACTCATTCTGCAGGTAAACATAGACAGTATACTACAGAAGGTATAGAAGACAAATAGCGCAAATCTTTTACTAAAACCCAATAACAAAAAAATACTCTACATGCATTTACATAAAACAAAATTAAAAAAAAAAAATTGTTCCCAAAGACGGGTTACCCTTTTAGAGCTTTGGAAATGTCTATTTTTCTGTTTTCTGACCTGGATCTTTATGGAATGATAGACTGAAGGGTCCATTATTCCTTCCTGGTCTGTTTTTCTCTTTAGCCCTTAGTCAGTCCAGGGCTTATTCATTATTTAGGAGAAGTGCACTTAAGGTGGATACAGCTGGATGAAGAGGCAGAACTTGTCTGATTAGGAGACTGTTCATAATGCTATGGGGTGAGATAGCACATGACCTTTGTGGTTTCTTTTTCAGGGAGTTGGTTGTATGCCACCCGCATAGCCCGGGATGATGATGGTTAGTTAGTGCTCAGCTGTGTTTTGTGCCTGGATTTAAAGGCGTTGCATTTATTTTGCACAGCAAATATAAAAAAAACCATTGAAATCCTAGTCTCAGACACAGCTAATCCTACACAAATAACAATTGTAACTAAATATGTCTGATATACCCCATAACAGAAACCTATCATGTTGGATAACACTATTAACTGAGGAAAATTTTTAAGTTAGAAGCATTAGCAAGGTGCTCAGGCGCTGTTCTGCAAGTGCAAAACTGGGTAGAAAATTATGTTTTTAACTTTCACTCATTTTTTCGGGGGACACAGACAAACTGACCCACACACTTTATTACCCTCTCTGGTGATCCCATGGTGAGCTGAAGTCATGTCTTCCTTCCTGGCATCAGTAGGACCTACAGGTAGTACAAGTACTTGCAGGACCTTGTCCCATGTGACTCTCAAGCTGTCAGTACGGTACACGCAGGTCCTGCTGAGCCCGGGAGAATCACATCTCTGGGATTCACTGTGAGATCCCGAGGAGGTAAGAAATGGAGTGTTGGTGGTGTGGAAAGTGCAACAGAAAAACAGAGCAATAACTGATGCTCATTATCTTCTGGATTCGCTTTGTGTACCACTAACATAGCAGTCAGAAACGCTGACATCTGCACAGCAAATTGAAATCACTTTCACTTTGCTGCAGAATAATGTTAATGAAGCGTATAAAAAAAACGCAGCATCAAAAAGATCAAAAGCGTCAGTGTGTCATAGCTTAGGGCCCTTTCACTCGTTTTTGAAATTCGCGCAGTGCGGTGAAAAAAACGTCTGCCGATTACGCATACCGGTCATTGCGCGGGTTGGGTAAAGCATGCAAAGTATAGGCGTCTTGCGCAGGTGCGGAAGTGCAAAACGCACTGCGCACTTGCGCAAGTACGCCTATACTTTGCATGGCGTTTACGCAACGGCGCAGTGCGCTATGCGTATCGCGCAGATAGCGGTTTTCACCGCATCTGCGAATTTCAAAAACTGTGTGAAGGCCTAAATGACAATGGCACTCAGTGCATCAGTACAGTGGCTGTCAGTCATAATGCCAGGACATGTGTACAGCCGCCTTACAGAGTTGTGGGGATGACTGTAGTCACACTGGAATATCGCCAGTATGACTGAAAGCCGCAGCTCCCCGGAGGATAAAGTTTATTTCTTATTGGGGGTCACACTTTCAGTAAAGTAGTAAAACACTTTCTTAACGCTATTAGCATGAAGAATAACACTATATCTGTGGGTTAATAGTGTTAACCGATTCGACAGGATCCCATTAATACTCCCATGTTCTGATACTCCATGCATGCCTCCTTACTACTGGTTAAATTTATTACACCTCTTAATACATAAATACTTACAAAGATGTCAAAAAATGAATAGTAGTAGTTATAATGTAAAACCTCATTCTCCAGGGCATCTAGAATATTAACTTTTGCCTAAAAGAAAAAAAAAGGTACTTAACATTTCATATATTTTAGCATTATACCGAAAGATCTTAAATTTCATGCAAATTTCTTCAATTCCTTCAAAAGCTGATTAATACAGGCAGAGTGTAAATGTATGTAGGGAACACAACATTTATAGCATTATCATCCGCACAAGGTACAACAACGTATGTTTACCAAACCCAACCACAGTGAGAAAACATCAGCAGAAATTTCAGGGTGTGATGTGGGTTTCTGAACAGTGGCCACAGGCATGTTACAGTGACACGTGAACTCACAATGTGACTAAATTATTGCTTCATTGCATCCAAAAAGTAGTCCAAACAAATTGTTGTTTTCCTTTTACCAATGAAAATAGGCTATAAAACAATTAATGTTAGCATTATGTTTTCCCATTACAAAACCGCAGTGAGCATTTAACTGGTACAGATACTGAGCACATGCCATGCAGCTTCACCCAATGTTCAAACTCCAAGAGACTAGGAGTGCTGGTCATTAACCATATCTGATCTCCTGCATTGACATGTGCGACACCTTGGCGATCTCGTTTACGACTTTGCCTATTCAGAACTGAAGGACGCAGGCATCCAAACGACCGCAAGTATCGTTCGCTTGTCGCGGAAATTGTTGCTGCGCGTCGTTCTTGATATCTCTACGTGTGACACCTCACCAGCGATCATTGAACGACGTTCAAGCGATCCAGGTCAAGTTGGATCGTTGGTCGGATCGCTAAGACAATGAAGCGTGAAACGGGCCCTTTAGTTAGTGCAAGGAAAGTTGGACAAACTGCTGTGTGAATTTACTGATAACTTACCAATTATCTAATTTTTAGTGATTGAGCTCTTGGATCAAATAGCCTGAAGCACTTACCAACATTTGTGGTCAATGTGAGAAAAGTGTGGTAGAAGGTCAAGGCCATGTTGACTATTGAGGGTCATACTCCGTTTACCCCATTGTGGCGAAATACAGGTCTCCTTGAAGTCTTTAAATTGGAATACTTAGGCCCATGAAGATGCTTGGGTTATTTATTATGTGGCACAACTACTGGAGAGGGACACATTTAAATCTTTTCAGCAGTTGAAGGACAAAGTTTCTATTCAAAAATAACTATTACGTTACGTATCTACAATTGTGACACGCATGGTCGATACAGCCAAAGCACCTGCAAACCAGATTCAGCATCATTGGCTGTTTAACACACTTCGGTGCCACAGTGGCGGTAAGGGAGTAATATATCCAGAATTTATGGTGTTCTGATGCAACAGCTCCAATAGGGTCGGCCTCTGGTAGTTAGGGAGAGATGGGAGCGGGACATTGGAACTATTTATCCTGACCAGTGGGAAGATGTTGTGGAAAGAGTTCCTCTTTTGTCCATATGCAAAGCTCAGAGGTTCTCTCAGATTTATCTAATATACAGAGTGTAAATTCCTGCAAAATATTGGTGTCAGGGGAATGGTGTCTGCCCAAATGTGGGGAGGAGGAAGCAGACATTATGAATATGTTTTGGGACTGTCGGCATGTTGTAGCGTTTTGGAATGAATGCGTAAGGCATATCAATAATGTATTTGTCTGTGATTTACCACTACGATTGCTGGCGTGTTGTTGGGGCATATTGGAGAAATGGGTGGGATAGAGATGAAGAAATTACGATAAAAAGACTTTATATCAGGCCAGGAAAGTCATAGCAGCACATTGGATGAGTTCTTCTCTCCTATTTTGAGTTTCTGGTAAAATGTGTATCTTGCTTAGGCTACCTTCACATTTGCGGACTCCTCCGCAGCGTTCTGCGGAGGGGATCAGCAATGTGACCGCAGCACCGCAACCCTCTATTTTATAATGGGAGCTCACGGTGCTGCGCTTGACTGCGCATGACCGTGCGCACCCATTTACTGCCATGTGTGATCTGTGCGCAGGCGGACGCCTACGCACAAATCACACAGTCTCGTCCGCACCAGAAATGCAACATGTCGCGTTTGTGGTGCGGACGGCATGACACACAGATCACATATGGCAGTGAATGGGTGCGCACGGTCATGTGCAGTCAAGCAGCAGCACCGTGAGCTCCCATTATAAACATAGGAGCTTGCGGTGCTGCGGTCACATTGCTGATCCCCTCCGCAGAACGCTGCGGAGGGGTCCGCAAATGTGAAGGCAGCCTTAGATTGGAAGAGGGAGTATAAAAAAGTGGAAGGCTTTGCAGAAATTTGATAAACTATGGCGTGAATGGAGTGCATTTCATAGTTACCATGTCATGACTATTCTGAACTCAATGTGCACTTAGAGACATGTATATGTGCACTGTAGATATACCTCTTCTTCATGTGGATGGTCAAGTGAGGGGGAATAGTATTGTGGACCCCTAGTGAATGTGCTGGTAGTACCTGCTAACACTTATCTGGAAGACCCTGTTAGATAAGCAAGTACTGTAATTATGTATACTGTCGATTTGATTTGAACCAAATAATGAAAGAACGAATACATGACGAAGTACCTTTTATTCTAGCTATGCAATAAGGGAGTAGTTTGAAATGTTTATTAGATGGTTGTCTCTGTTGGATTAGGGGGATGATGGGAGGGAAAGGGTGGTGGGTTGGGAGTAGTGGGGCATGTTGTTCTTTTTTTGTATTATAAGACAAATTTTTCAATAAAAATGATCTGATAAAAATAAGTGAGTGTGCATTGAAAAATAATAATGTATTTTTTATCAATTAATAAGATACAAGGTGAATGAACAATATAGAAATCTAAATCAAATTAATATTTGGTGACTGCCCTTTTCCTTCAAAACATCAATTTTGCTAGGTGCCTACAGTTTTTGGGGAAACGCGGCAGGGAAGATTGTCCCAAGCAACCTGGAGAACTAACCACAGGTCTTCTGTGGATGTAGGCTGGGTGCAAATCCTTCCGTCTCTTTATGCAATCCCACACAGACTTGGTATTAAAATCTGTGGCTGGTAGAACTTGATGATGCAGTTGAACTACCTTGTGTCTTCTTGCTGTGCTCATTCATGCCATCGTGTATAACTTGAGACATGGAAGAAGAACAAGGAGTTCTAGAAGTGAAGATATGCCCCCAAGAGAGTTGATCTCAACATCATCGCGTCTTCTCTGGAGTATGACAAAAGAAACTCAATTATTTGAACAAGGCTACATCCACAGAAGAGTTGTGATGATTAGAACAACTTCACTAACAAGTTCTTACAAAAACTATGTGCAAGTGTACCTAAACGTAAAGATGTTGCTTTGAGAGTAAAAGATGCAGAGGTGGGCAGATCAAAAACGGATTGCATTTAGATTTCTCTATTTTCATTTAATTTGCATTTTGTTAATTAACGAACTACTTTCCTTTTTAAAGAATTCTTACTTGCAGTATTTGTCCCCACACCTGCCTAAAACATGCACAATACTGTAAGAAGCTGTCAAGTTCGGGTCAGGAGACCTGCGGTCGTCTGGGCATCGTGTTCTGAACAGAGACAGTGATACACATATGTCTGAATGAGGCTCAAGTCTTTATAAAGAATTTGCATACTTTGTTATTTAAAATAGAATATGTAATTCATAAGTGTGCATTACTGCTCTATTAATGAAAATAAAAACATTTTATAATCCATAAAAAGAGGAATATGTAATTTAAAGGGTATCACTCACATTCAGTTCTATTATCCACAACAAAGCGACAAACAGGAAATCAAAGGTGACGAAAAGGCAGAATGTTCTTCTGACATCGGATATGCTTTTTTTCCCTGAGCTCTCATATGATTCAAGTCTTGCCACCAACTCGGCACTATTAATTGAATGGACATCAATCAGAGAACCATGAGAATCCAAGACCCGGTTTCGTGCGTACTCGTCGTCAACCAGCTGCTGGTTCATTGTGACTGAGCAGAGGATGGCTTCTTTTCTTCTCTATCATCACCTAAAGGTATGTATATCTGTGCAAATGAATAAACGGTTGTTAGAAGAAATATGTAAAATCAAGCACCATCTATGTTTCAGAGCTGATCAAGCAATAATCTGGAGAGAAAATGAGAGCGCAAACAGGGTCTTATCCTCACAATTAAGGTGCTGTGATAGTCATAATAAGGCTCACTTTAGAGAGTTGTGAGAGTCACAACCATTATATACATATAAAACAGCTGCTGTGGACCCACGTGGAAACACAAATGGTATGAATTGCAGAATGGGGCATAAACACGCGCCTGCTGCTCGGTCAAGGATCAAAATCAGATCAGTCCATGTAGAGATACTGATGACAGCTATGTGATTTGTCCTGAAGAAGAAGCTCGTTGCAGCTTCGAAAGGCGTTGACCAATAAATGATTTTTATCTCTACATGGGCTGATCTGATTTTGATCTTCAGCCGAGCAGCAGTGCAGTTTATTCCCCATTCTTCCATCCGTACTGTCAGAGCTGGTCAGTCAGCTTTATAGAATTGCTTCACACTAATGGTCCGTCTTAGTGACTAGAAGAATATCAATAGAATTGCCTTATTTCAACAAACCCTATTAGGGTGTAAGAACATAGTTCTATAATTTCTAGACACGAAAGGCAACTAACAAGCAGTGGCGGACCCACTTTATCTAGGAATCACAGGAATGGCTAATTATACGATGCTACAAATCCTATGTAGCAAAAGCAGATAGCCTCCCAGGAAAAGGTCTGCTGGAGTCTTAGAAGCATGATGTACTAGGCTAAAAAACCCTAAATATTAAAAACAATTTGGGTATGTGCACACGATCCAAAGACACTGCGTCTTAGACACAGTGTATTTTCTCCCGCGGGGAAGTAGGTGATAGCAGCTGCCCATGCCCCGCATGTCAGTTTCACCCTGCAGAAAATGAGGAAACAAAAGAGCAACAGGGTCTTATCCTTTTTAGAAACAATACAGTATTTCTAAAGTTGCTGCCCACCTGGCTTGGTTGTGGGACCCACAACCAGTATATGTATGTGATACAGTTGCCGCTGGATCCACATTCCACGTAATCTGTGTGGTGGTTGACATAAATCCAATTGGATGGTGCTGTTCGATCTGTGCAATCTGTGGAAAACAAGACTTCAGTAGATGAAAGCATAGTGGTGCCTTTATTCAACATGTTCCAGAGCGTGTCCCCGATCCTTCATCAGGAATGCAACCAAACTACAGAGCTAACACGAGGCGATTTTACATAGGTACAGGAGACACATGGTCATGTGTTTCTTTGTTGGCGTCTCCTGTACCCATATAAAATCACCTCGTGTTAGCACTGTAACATGGTTGCATTCCCTGGGACACGCTTTGAAACCCGTTGAGTAAAGGCACCATTATTCTTTAATCTACTGAAGTCTTGTTTCCACATACGGTTTGCATGGATCGAACAACACTGTCGATTTTGAGTTTACCCTGCAGAGAATACAAGCACAGTGGACACGGGATCTCTCTAAATCCCATCCACTGTGGTTGTATTGTACAAAGCAGCATTTTGGACGTAGTGACAACACGCTAAGTGCAAAATGCTCCAAACACTGATGGTGGGAACACGCCCTTATAGAATGCCTAAAACTGATGCTAACCATAATTCTTTAGAATAGTTGAGAAAAAAAACTGTAGTATAAGAATTACTAATTTTCCACTAAAATTCTAAATCTACTACACAATAATTCTAGTAAGTGAAAGTCACTTAATACAATTAGTGAATGCTAACTGTAATTCTATGTGTTAGAACTATGTGTTAGAATTCTATGTGTTAAAACTTAGGGGTGAGGGCAGGGAAATAGGGGACAGGAAGGTACACAGTCTGGAAGAGATTTCAGGGTTCAGGAGATTCAGTCTTTAGCTGTATACAACAGCAGCACAGAAGATAGTGATAGAACCACAAGTCCCAACAAAGCCAGATCTTGCATACCAGAAGTATGACAACTGTGCTCGTTGTTTCTCAAGATGTGGAGGTGGACAGAGAAGGGTTGATGCATAACCCCGCACCATGAAATGATTGGTCAATCATTCACATCTGAGCCTATATGGATACATGGTGATCGGGGGTGAGGAGGGCTTCACTACAGCCCCAGCTTTCATCACCATGAAGAAGTGCCATCCAGAACAGTAGGGCGTTTAGATGTAAAAGTACTGTGATTTATTCATCAGTATTAGCTGGCCCATCAAAGCAATCACCAAAGTGGCGATAACCCCATAGGTGATAACAGAAGATGGCTTTCTGTGAGGAAGACATAAGACATCTTTATCCGATGAACTGCATGATGTACCTGTACACCTACTGGCGAGAACACTGGACTAAAACATACTGTTATGTCTGGAGGGGACATCAAGCACTCCCAGCTACTCATTTTGCCCCGTAATCCTTTCTAAATATCTGTGTATTGTGGTGGAAGCACATTCAAATATTTACCAATTCTGTTTTTTTCTATCCTGCTCTAGTTCTCATCCTGACCACATCCCCTAAAATCAGACTAGCCGGCTGACACAGGAATTTACATGTGGAGTAGAAGTTGTTTTCTCAATAAAAGTCTTGTTGTGAGTCTTATAGATTGATTAATTGACCTGCATTGGGAAAACAGCCCTGCCCAATATGGTAGACCCTGTGTATTCCGGGAAAGAGCTAAAGGGAAGCCATGGGGTCCAGAACTGGACGTGGACATGTTGGAAACCCTAGAAGACAGCGACAATATACCTACGTACATATTTACAAGAGATTAGGAAATACAAATCTGGTGCTTCTTTAAACATGCCTTCTAGTATTATAAAATAATAATACCAATGCACACATGTTCTCTCCCTGACCATCCAAAGCTGACGCTCTTGTGGTGGTACCAGTTTTTGTCTACATGTGGCCAGTATATGATGGCTGAAGCCAATCCGTGTTGTGATACTGGCATCCCAGCTCTGTGATGGCAGCAGTATAGCATGTAACCACGTGCCAGCTGTATGTGAACTATAGACTGGGGACAGCTCCAGAAGGGTCAGCTATGGATCGCTGGGAGAGAGTAGGCGAGTACTGCGGCTGTGATTGTTAGCAATAATGACAGCTGTTTTGAAAAATAGAATACAAAGTTCATAACCCCTTTAATAAATGTTATATTTTTTCTATGTGGTTAAAATGGATCCTGTGTTAATCACTAAACATTAATATTAAATAAGGAGGAATACCTGGAGCTTCCTGCAGCTTTTCATCATTATATGGTTAGTACATCCTTTGCACTGTGTTTTGGCTAGACAATGCCTATCAATGTGTCAGAACAGACTGGATCAGAACCAAATTCCTCCCGTTTTCAATTTTACTTAACCAAATTATTTTCAAGGCTCCTATAAACATTGGATGAATGTCAGCCAAAGGCACAGATTTCATTCCATCTGATGTGTATGGCGCCCCCCAGCAGAATGCTGGAGAGAAGGATTGGGAAGTTGTCATTTCATGGCCATTTTCTATTCTCAGCTCCCAGGACACAGTACTCGAGTCCGCGCTGCCACTTCAGAAAGGAACAAAGAAGCCAGTACAAGAGAATGTCTGGATCAACGATTCTTCTTTATTATCCTACGCGTTCAGAGTTATCTCCAACTCCTTCATCAGGGTACTGTGTCCTGGAGCTGATTATACACAGGGATTGTGAGAGTACGTCCTGCAGCAGCTACTTATATCTGAGCAATCATTACAGTTGTGGTCATCACAACTGTATCAGGTGAGCAGCCTCTTTATATAAACTTTGTCTTCTTCAAAGAAGATATCACCCTATGTGCGCATTCTTGGATTTTTATAGATTTTCTATTTCTCGGGGAAGATAAGTCT
The DNA here is from genome assembly GCA_033576535.1 of Allobates femoralis. Taxonomy (NCBI): domain Eukaryota; kingdom Metazoa; phylum Chordata; class Amphibia; order Anura; family Aromobatidae; genus Allobates; species Allobates femoralis. The sequence goes on from JARQOC010000005.1 coordinate 393,083,401, forward strand.
CTGTATTTTCTTTTGAAAACACACGAGCAGTCACGTGTACAGGGAGTCGAGATAAAGGAGGGAATGTTCGGTCGACAGTAAACTCATTTGTATGTGCAGCACAGCTCAGAATGAGCTCCATGATATACTGTAAGAATAGATGATATAACCACTACTAAAACTAAAACCTTCACAATGTAAACAAAGTGTGATGCAGCGGCTTGCTGCACTGCAAGTATGTATGCTGGAATGAGTTATATCTTTGCACTGCTGATAACAGATTCGAGATGAAGAGAACTGTACCAAAAGATCTTTAATGTCTATGCGTTTCATCTAGATCTCAAGATTTGTGTCCTGAAGAAGTGGGCTGATGCCCATGAAACGCATAGACATTAAAGATCTTTTGGTACAGTTCTCTGTATCCTGACTGCTCCTTCTGATCTGTTATCAGCAGCGTGAAGATATAACCCATTCCCTTGGTTTATGCTGACCTCCTTGAAGCAGCTGATGTGCAAGTCACAACCAACATATAAGGCTGGTTTCACACTGCAGTTTTCTCCCTGATCAGGTTACATTCGGTTTGTGTGTCAAAACCAGGAGAGGAACTTGTAGAGAAAAACTATAATTGAAAGATTGACATCTGTTCTGAGTTCTGGGGACACTCCTGGTTTTGGCACACAAACCAGCCTTACACTACCATATCAAGTTAGTACCTCCACTACTATCCCTTCTCCAGTAATATGCGGGTAAGACCCTATTTGCACGCCTCTCCTTCCAGCTCGTACCCCTATTATTTGTAAATTATGCATGCATTATACTGGGACCTGTAGTTCCACAGATAGAGGTAATGCATTACAAGTGGAGGACTGCAGGTGAGCAAAAAGACAGGGGCATGTCTGGCCAACCTGATTCCTCACACATCTGGGTGCCTCAAGGGATATAATCCCTGTGTTAATGTGATACATGTCTCTGTGCATTTGGGAGCAGGAGCTTTCCTGGAAGACGTATGACCAGGAGTCCAGATCTCATGCTTAGGAGATTGTGTCCTTGGAAGGCATGAGGTTGAGGGACCTTGGGACCACTCATGCATGGGACCAGCTGGTACCCTGCAATGCATGATGCCCAGAGATTGTATGCTGACCTTGGGATGGCTTTGGCAAAACCTGTGAGGGCTCGCTCTCAGTGCTTGGAGGAATTGTTGTCCTGGAACGTATCCATTTCCACCCCTGTGGAAACGGATGGCATCCTGGAAGGTAGGCTGCAAGGAGACCCACAGGGACAGTCAGAAAGCTACAGTCCTGCTGAGGATCTGGAACTGACAGGTGCTGGTAATCCTGAATGATAGACTGGCAGGAGTCAGTGAATGGAGCTGGGAATAGCTTCTGATTAGTAACCTTGTGTCTAAAAGGGCGTATATGCCATTGGGACAGACTGAGGGTCACTTAATATTTTGTTGAAGTAGATCTAATGGACTGTTATGTTGTTTCTTGTGTAATAAACCAGTGGACTCTTATTTTATGGAAAAAACATGCCTGTTTGCCTCAATTCTGCAACCAACTGAGTATATAATATTTATAATAATATTTATTCATTTATATAGCGCTATTATTCCATAGCTCCCCCGTACTGTCAGTGATCAAATCACCACAAAAGCTAGACCTCGAGTGGGGCTTTTCTATGACTTCTAGAAATGCACAAAAATAAATATATGTTTGGATCTTTGTGAAGAATAAATATGTTGTAGCTCTTAGGGTGCGTTCACACGCTGCATATTTTTACGCAAGTGCTGTTGCAGTTTTTGTAGCCAAAACCAGGAGTGGAACAATCAGAGGAAAAGTCTAATAGAAACAAGTCACCACTTCTGTATTTAATCACCCTCTGCTGGTTTTAATCAGCCACTCCTAGTTTTGGCTACAAAAACTCCATGAGCACTCGCGTAAAAATACGCAGCAAATACGCAGTGTGTGAACGTACCCTTACTCTGACAAATCACTCTTTTACATACAAGTCTCTGTGCTATTATCAGTAAATTATCTTAAAAGGGAAGTTCCCAGTGATGTAATGGAGAACTTACTGAGAACTCTCCTCTTTCTATTAAAGGCTTGACTTGGTGATGTTTAGTGTGCAAAAATGAAGATTGAAAGGAGACTTAATAACGGTCTAAAAATATCTCAAGGGCTGTCACACTGTAAAAGGATCGACCCTATTCTCATTTGCACAAGGAAAGATTAGAAGCAAAGGGATGAAACAATGGCAAGAGACAGGTTAGATATTAGAAAAAACATTTTGACAGTGAGGGTTATCTACGAGTGGAACAGGTGGCCACGAGAGGTGCAAGGTCTCCACACACAGGCTGGACAGACATCTGTCTGAGGTGGTTTAGTGAATCCTATTTTGAGCAGGGGGTTAGACATGATTTGGTGCAGACTGGCCCATTAGTTTGTGATACATAAAAAAAACAGATAAGAGACACGAGAAATTCATTTTTATATAATGTATTTATTATTAAATTAAATCCTCATGTCTGTTATCTGTCCTTCATGTGAGGCAAAACAACTGGACGAATCTGCACCAAATTTGGCACATGGGTAAATCAGAGATTTCAGAAGGTTTCACATTACCTTTCATCTCTCTAGAACCTTCTGTTCTCAAATTATTTACAAAAGAAAACAATACAACGGCAAATATGAATTCACGCCCATACGATTGGAGCAATCTGCCCCTAACTTGTCATAAATCAGGTACTTTGTAAGACTTTACACCAGGTTTTCAGGATCTATCTTTTTCTACATATTTCACAAAAAAATAGACTGCAAGAGTAAATCTTAAGGCCACGTCACACGCATCAATCTTGTGAGCGATATTGTTAGCGATCACGTGCACGCGCGATCGCTTACAATATCGCTCACATTGTTGGTGAGCTGTCACACAGGCAGACTCACCAGCGATGTGGACCAGCGAGATCGCTGGTAACTATGGTACACATCGGGTTACTAGGCGCCGCGCGGCGCTTAGTAACCCGATGTTTACCATAGATACCATCTCCCAGCATAGGCTCTGCCGCTGGGAGATCGTTCATCGTGGTGTCACACACCACGATGAAGCAGATTGATCAAGCGTTTATCGCTTGATTTGAGCTCCTGCTCACAAATCTGCGATCAATCAATCAAGCGATTTTACATTGTAAAATCGCTTGATTACACGCAGCGATGCACAGACGATATCGCTTAAGCGATATCGCTCATAAAATTGAAGCGTGTGACGTGGCCTTTAATTTAAATCTCTTCAAGATATCGTTAGGCATAACACTTCTGTACACAGCTCTTATGTTGGCTTCATGTCAGTAGAAAACAACATTTTTAACCACACACACACACACAGTTAAATGAAATAGACCAATGTAATGGCGTGTAATTATACTAGTACAGTGGAACTTTGATTTACAAGCATAGTCTGTTTTGGGAGTGTGCTTGTAATTCAAATTGCCTGTATTTGTATATCAAAGCAAATTTTCCAATAAAAAATAAATGACACACAGACAATTTGTTCCACAACCCAAAAATATCTACTGCATTCATATGCATGCACATACAGAACTGTAAAATTATTACAGTAATACAAAATACTGTACAGTAGAACATAAAAACATAATCAAGCCCTTGCAGCCCCCAATATCCACTTGTAGCCCACATCATCCCCATGCAGCTCCCAATATCCCCATCATCACCATGCAGCCCTCAATATCCCCATGCTGCCCCCAATCCCCCCATGCTGCCCCCAATATCCCCATGCAGCCCCATGAAGCCCCCAATATCCCCATCATCCCCTTGCAGCCCCCAATATCCCTTTGTAGCCCTCATATCATCCCCATGCAGCCCCCATCATCCCCATGCAACACCCAATATTGCCAATATCCCCTTGCAGCACCCATTGTCCCCTTGCAGCCCCCAATATCCCAATCATCCCCATGCAGCTCCCAATATCCCCTTGCAGCCCTTATCATCCTCATGCAGCCCCCAATATGCCCATTAAAAGAAACACACACTCTCACTCTCACCAATCCACCACTGCATGTATTTCGAGCCACCAGGCGCTGCAGTGAGCTCTCTCAGCCACCGGTCATGTACGAGAAGTTGCCGGCCAATCAGCTGCTGGCATCTGATTGGCCAGCAGCTCCCATACTTGTACGACAGCTGAGAGAGCTCAGAGCAGCAGGCAGATAGCGGAGCTCTGAGCTCTCTCTGCTGCCGGCAGCTTTCTATACTTGCACAGTGACTGACAGCTCAGAGTGGCGGGTGGACAGTAGCGCTCAGACCTCTCTGTGCTGCTGGCGGCTTCCCGTTCATGTACAGCGGCTGAGAGAGCTCAGAGCGGCGCCGGAATACTGTAAATACAGAGGAGGAAAACGGCAGCGGGCAGGCGGCCAGTAAATACTGTACCTAGAATGAGCAGCATCACACATGCACAGAATGCGCAGTGCCGGCCGGCCAGATGCTCGTAATCCAAATCATTGCTCGTTAAGCAAGTTACAATTTTTCAGAAATGGTAGCTCGTCTTTCAAAATGCCCGCAAATAAGGTTCCTCCTAGTGAATCAAGGTACCACTATAATCTATTTTGAACAAGCACAAAACACATTGGCCATGAGAGTGAACTTTGAGAAGATCACCACAGTAATGTGTGCAGAGGTCATTACTCACTTAGCATATCTATATACCTGTAAGAACCATTCTTCACACTTCTCTATCTAGACCAAATGCTACTGGCCAGGTTCCTCCTTCCCCATGTGATAGTACTGTAAATGAAGCCGGTGTCATTGAACTCTGTGCAAAGAGGAAACTGGAGAGGGAAAAAAAAAGAATTCATTCACATGAGTGATGTTAGGAGAACAGATATTAACAAAAAGGTATAGGAAGGGTACTTATACATATAGGCAAACAGAGCAGCAAGTACAAGGGGTGGTAGAACTTCCCCAAATCCTATGACTGTTACCTTATAATCACAAATCCTGCTGTTCCTGTTATACCATGACTAAAAGCGATATATTCCTCTTTTCACTTTCATCAGTCTTGAATATTGATATTTGGCTGATCTCAGAACCTGACAATACAAAAATACACAAGTGTTAAGAAACCGATGAGACTTCTCAAACTTAGTTGCTAAAATAATCCGTTACCCACACCAAGTATCATGGCACATCACACAAAAGTGTAGACCAAATGGACAATAATTATCCAGATCAATAAAGCGAAACTTAAAAAGAGAGATTGTTATGGTGGGTTTACACACACCAATTTATCTGTTCAATATCTGAACCAATCTCTGGTTGCAGTGAAATCATGGATACATTGCTCCATGTTGTACACAGCCACAAAATGGAACAATGTATCCATGATTTCACTGCAACCAGAGATCTGTTCAGATATTGAACAGATAAATTGGTGTGTGTAAACCCACCATTAAACAACTGGCAGTCACTGAATTCCACCAAAGGTCCAAGGATTGAGGAAGGTCTCACGGGAAAGATTTGGAGTCGGACTTTGCTGTCAGCCTGACTTTTAAGTGTAACTAAACTTTTGCTATTATAATAATAATCTTTATTTATATAGCACCAACATATTCCGCAGCGCTCTACAATTCAGTGGTTCATATACAAACGGTCGGAAGGAACAATTATAAAAAATACAATAATTAAAGCAGGGAAACAATGTAAAAACTACAATACAATAATTAATGCAAAAATAAGGCGACCCTACTCAAAAAAGCTTACAATCTACAATGAGATGGGGGTTGCACAAAGTACAGGGGCTTATTACTGTGATGATCCAGGCATCTTGAGGAAGTGGGAGATAGAAAAAAATGACATGAGTGGTCACCAGCCAATCTGTGTAGAGCTTTTGGGTTTGGTGGAGTGTTAAGGAGAGTTATGTCCAGAGAACTAGTGAATGGGCTATATACAGTATAAAGGACTTCTATTAGGGAGCAATATAGGCCGCCCTAAAAAGATATGCTTTTAGGGAGCGCCTGAAGATATAAAAGTTGTGGATAGTCCTAATTTCTTGGGGTAGAGCATTCCAGAGAATTGGTGCAGCCCGGGAGAATTCTTGGATCTGGGAGTGGGAGGTTCGGATTAATGCAGATGTTATTAGAAGGACATTTGTAGAATGGAGAGAATGGGTAGGGTGATAGACAGAGATGAGGGAGGGAGATGTAGAGAGGTGCTGCACTATTAAGAGCTTTGTGGGAGAGAAAAAGCAATTTAAATTGGATCCTGTAGTGTATAGGCAGACAGTGCAGTGACTAGCATGGAGCCAAATATGGAGAGTGAGCCAGAGGAAATGTGGGGAAGAATGTGAGTAACAGCGCTTTGAGGTGATTTCCTAGTGGATGATGAGAGTAGAGAGTCTGTGAGTGTATGAGGGTTAATGGACTGTAGATTTCTGGATGTGTGATAGGTAGGAGTGTGCTGTGGTGGGCGACAATGTTGTTATCAGAGAGCAGAAGAGGCAAGTTATCTAAGAAGGAAATTGAGCAGAGCTGGACAAAGACTAGGTCAAGGGTGTTACCGTCTTTGTGTGTCTCAGAGGTTGAGAGCGGTGAGAGGCCAAGAGAGGTGGTTAGAGATTGGAGCTGGGATGCAGATGGGGAGATTGGGCTGTTTATGGGGATACTAGAGTCTCCCAGAATAAAGATTGGTAATCCTGAGGACATGAAGTGTGGCAACCACGTGGATAAATGGCTGAGGAAGTGGGTGGGTGAACCTGGGGGGCGGTATACCACTGCTACTCTGAGGTGGGAGGGATGGAAGAGCCTGATGGTGTGGACCTCAAAAGAAGGGAATGATAGTGATTGGGCTGGGGGGATGACCTGGAAAGTACATTGTGGGGTAATGTTAATGAGGTTAGCAGGCTTTCTATGTGAGGTGGGGGAGGGGTTGAAGTTGGCAGATGGTAGACCAGGGTTGGGAGAGATATCACCTGACAGGAGCAGCAGCAAAAAGAGAAAGAGCAAATAGTTTTTGGATTTGTGACATGGATTATGATTCAATACCCTAGAATATGATGGACTGAGATTATTCAGTAAACTAAAGATAGCGGGAGCTGTACATAGGGGAGGGAAGGAGAGAGGGGCTGATGTGGTTTAGTGGTGATAGAAGGGGGATGGGGTGGTGAAAGTGCGTGGCAAAAGCACACAGGAAAACAAACAATGAAATAAAAGACATAGCAAACATTGAAAGTGAAAATAATTATACACATTGTTTTCAGTGGCTTTCTATCCCATTACTTTCCAATCAAATCCAGTCAATTTCTCGTCTATTTCATTTCTTGACAATTATGAGACACATATTTGACACTCAAAAGCAGACAGGTCTGAAGCAGACTTTTAGCTGGTAAGATATATTCAAAAAAGTGAATTCAGGTGTGGAACAAGGGGGAGGTAACTGAACTCCATTAACCCATTACCAATCAAGGCTGAGCCAAATCGTGGCTCACAGGCAGATTAAACAAAGGGTCATAATGAGGTATGTGGGAGGGCAGTGGAAAGGACAGTTACATTCATAACAGAATGGGATATTTTGCAGCATGAAAAATAGATCTGTTCAGGAGAGCTGGGTGCATGAGAATACAATCACACATACCACAGAGCAATATTGTTAAAGAAACACAGGTCAGTTACTGGGAAAGCTGAATGAGATTGAATCCAAAGTAGAGATTATACCACAGAGCAATATTGTTGGAGAAATTATATTTTGTATGTTGTTTTTCTTTTAATTGCAAGTTGATCAGTGGCATCCGGGTTCTACGATGACCACCAATTGCTCAAAATGGGAGGTGCGCTGCTCAGGAGAAGACAGGAACCCACGCAGTTCAGATTACGGATGCGGTAGAAAGCATGAATTTACCTTGTTTTGTGTTTGTACCAGTGCCGGGACAAGGCATTTTGGTGCCCTAGGCAGGTAAGGCAAGCGGCGCCACCCATCCCCCCCGAAATATGTCTGGGAATAAAAATGTCAATATACTTTGAAAGTAAATTTTATTTAACGGGGACCTATAAAAGGTTCGTCCAACCACACTGTAGAGACATACTGATAGGTTGTTTACATTGTGAGCCCCAATGGGGACAGTGTTCATGATGTATGTAAAGTGCTGTGGAGTTCAAAGTGTAATATAAATGCAAAAAGTATTATTATTAATATTATGTCACAATACCAGGATCTGAGGATCTTCTATTTCGAGGTCAGGGGCTCTCTGATGCCGTGTTGCTGCTTGTCTCGCTGTTGTCCTCTTTTGACACTGCAGTGCGGTGGACAAGAGAGCATTAACTGGTTAATAACAAGAAGTATGGAGTGTGTACTGAACCATAAACCCTCCCCTTACCATGAAGTATGGAGTGTGTACTAACTGAGCCATAAACCTTCTCATACCATGTCCAGCAGACATTGTAGGATTACTACCCGTATATACTCGTGTATAAGCCGACCCGTGTATAAGCCGACCCCTACTTTTGCCCCAAAACCTGGGAAAACCTATTGACTCGTGTATAAGCCGAGGGTGGACCCCAGCACAGGTATACAGCCCCCAGCAGTGTGGTATACAGACCCCAGTGGTAATACAGCAGCCCCAGGGGTTATACAGCAGCCCCAGGGGTCATACAGCAGCCCCAGGGGTTATACAGCAGCCCCAGGGGTTATACAGCAGCCCCAGGGGTTATACAGCAGCCCCAGTGGTATATACAGGCCCCAGCAATATATACAGCAGCCTCAGTGGTATATACAGGCCCCAGCAGTATATACAGCAGCCCCAGTGGAATATACAGGCCCCAGCAGTATATACAGCAGCCCCAGTGGTATATACAGGCCCCAGCAATATATACAGCAGCCTCAGTGGTATATACAGGCCCCAGCACTATATACAGCAGCCCAGCGGTATATACAGGCCCCAGCAGTATACAGAGCAGCCCCAGTGGTATATACAGGCCCCAGCAGTATATACAGCAGCCCCAGTGGTATATACAGGCCCCAGCAGTATATACAGCAGCCCCAGTGGTATATACAGGCCCCAGTGGTATATACAGCAGCCCCAGTGGTGGTATACACAGGCCCCAGTGGTGGTGTATACAGGGCCCAGTGGTGGTGTATACAGGGCCCAGTGGTGGTGTATACAGGGCCCAGTGGTGGTATACAGGGCCCAGTGGTGGTGTATACAGGGCCCAGTGGTGGTGTATACAGGGCCCAGTGGTGGTGTATACAGGGCCCAGTATGCGGACTGGGGGGGGGGCGCCTTTGCACACTCACCGCTACCGGTCACCGAGGCCGCCGTCACCGTGCGTCTCCTGTAAGAGCTGTACGGAGGAGGAGGAGAGGAGGGGCGGTAAGAGCTGCGGGACAGGAAGTCAGAGTCCCGCCCTCCTTCCTCTCTGGCCGACGCGCCGCGGCCGCCGGCGGCCGGCACGGGGCCCCCCAGGGGGCGGGCAAAAATGCGCCCTGCACAAGATGGCGCCCTAGGCGATCGCCTAGGGTCGCCTAGCTGTCGTCCCGGCCCTGGTTTGTACTGAGGCAGATGTTCACTCCCGTCACGTGAGCTCACCCTTCTTGGGGCATTTCTGAGCAATTGGTGGGGTTATCATAAACTGAACACCCAGAAAATCTTTCATGGGATTAGAGCTCCCATAGACACTAGACTAAAGGCAGATGGCTATATAATGTATACTGCATCCTTCCAAATGCCCCCTGACCAATTGTTAAAAAGAAGTGAAGATTCAGGTATTTTGATTAGTGATTTTTCCATTTGTTTTCCTGGGAGATAAACTGACCCAGACTTGTGATGACCTGATCCCTAAGGCCACGTGCACACGCTGAGTAATTGATGAGTTTTTTTACCTCAGGATTTGTAGCCAAAACCAGGAGTGGATAATTAAATACAGAAGTGGTGCAGGTGTTTCTATTAGACTTTTCCTCTGATTGCTCCACTCCTGGTTTTGTCTACAAATCCTGAGGTAAAAAACTCACCAAATATTGAACGTGTGCACGTGGCCTTAGAGTTCAGGCAGCCGCTAGCTAAAGAGTCTGGGCACTACGAGAGTGTTACCCGCAATTCAAGGCAGAGGTGATGGGGAATTTACATGGAGTTGCACACAATCACTGCTATTTTATCTTTTACATACTGCAGTACCTAGAACGCTTTTGAAGCAGTAGACGCAGGTGATGTTTTTTCTGAAGAGTCTCCTTTGATGTCATTTGTGTCACTTGTGACGACTTTGGTGCCGGCTTTATTTTTAAATTTCACATAATGGCAGCTTCCGAAATGTAAGCCACCAGAAGGGTGAACTGCTTATTTCTTTTTGGTTGTTTCATGGCTTCCAAAGCCTGAAGCATTTGAAAAAAAGGAACTAAAGACACAACATATGAGCAGTAAAGATGGGCAAACCTGCAGATGTTTGGCTTCAGAGAATCCGGCTGGACTTTAGAAAAAGTCCAGGTTTGGGACTGGACTTGAACCGGACCTGAGCCTGAACCCCATATAAGTCTATGGGGACCCAAACTTTAGTGCTAAAAATGGTGGCAATAAGGGCTCGGGGGCTGCAAAAAGAAGCAAAACTGGGATTAAATCTGGCGAGTTATACTTAGCAGGCTCCAGTGCTGCGGTCATAGTTGCCTCTGGGTCCACTCATGCATATTAACTGCACTGACTGCAACAGCCTATCACAGAAGCCTACTGTCTATGACGGCATCTGTGCTTGGTTGTTGCAGTCAGATTGCTCCCCCACCAATTGTGCCGATATCTGTGGATGGTTGCCATACCCATTATGGCAGGTTTGATCATGGCAGCGAACCTGCCATCATGTGTAAAAAAAAATAAATAAATAAATAAAATTTGCACAGAGGGTCTCCCGTATTTTTGATTTTCAGTGCAGATGTAGCAGACAGTTATGGCCTGCAGCCCCCAGCTGTTCGCTATAAATAAGCGGAGTATAAAATACTAGATGGTGGCCCAATTCTAACGCATCGGGCATTCTAGAATATGTATGTAATTTATTTATGAAGATTTAAGAATAATGCAATGTATACACAGGATTTTCCAGCTAAAATACAGTATATACATTCTTATTACATTTTATTGCTCATAGAACTTAATACAACTGAACAAAATTATTAAACAGATCATCAAAATATAGAAAGCATTACATGAATATCTACCTGCATTTACATAAATTATAGAACAAAAGAAGTACATTGACAGTTTTGACACTATAATATATTTGTTAACAATATCAACCCAAAATATTTTTGTAGACCACATTTCTTGTGAAAACCTTTTGACTATCTATAAGCAACTTTCCTTGTAAAGGGATATCAAAAACGTGCACCTTGATGTTGCATCTCATTTTAACTCTTGAAAATGAAACGTACAGTTGTCCATGACCACAAACCGGCTCCGGTAGATATATGCCAGCACGGTGTAGAGTTTGACCTTGTGACTTGTTTATTGTTATGGCAAAACCTGGTTTTACTGGAAACTGTCGACGCCGAAGCCTAAATGGAAGACTGGTGTCCGAAGGACATAAATCAATGCGTGGAATAAACACTTTGTCTCCTTTTGCTGATCCACTGATGACTCTTGCTTGAATTCGGTGGGAATCCAGTAACAATAAGGCAAGTTCCATTACATAGAGCATTCTTTGTATTTAGATTCCGCAGCAACATTACGATTGTTCCAACTTTGAGTTATAGTCTGTGGGATGGCATTCCTGATGGAGTAACACTATTTAAAAATTCAACTGGATAATTCTCTCGTTCATCTTCATTATCTACAGCCACGGAATCATCACTTTTATACAATTTATACTCTCCAGGCATTTTATCCATCACACGGGAATTTCAGGAAATCAGCGAAGTGCGCCAGTCGCTGATACGTTGTGCCAGCCGCCCGCGACCAATCAGCGACGAGCGATTTCCGTTACAGACAAACAGACAGAATTAGACGATTATGTAGTAGATGAGGGCCCAACACAGGTTTTTTAATTAAATAAATTATTAAAAATAAATATGTGGGGTCCCCCCAATTTGATCCTCAGCCAAGATAAAGCACACAACTGGGGGTTGGTATTCACGCCCGGCTATAAGAGTGGGGAATTCATCCGAGGTAACAGCTGCATACCTCACTGACATCACTGCTCTCACAGCGAGATTCCGTTAGTCTGAGGGCAGTCCTCAAGGTGGTAGGTCGCTGTAATGTAACTACTACTCAGTGCAATGTGGCAGAGTCAGGAAACTTCGCTGGACACCATGCTGTGGATTTACCGTTGAAGCTGGATTTGTTTGGGGGCTAAAATAAATGAGTAAAAGAGGGAGTCTGTGCGTTTTATTTCAAATAAACATTTTTCTCTCTGTGTTTAACTATTTACTTACTGGACTGGTAATGTGGGGGTCTCATAGAGACCTGAACATCACCCATCCAGGGCTTGATGACAGCTGTCACTCATCTGTCATTAGCTCCTTTTATTACCCTGATTGCCATCGCACCAGGGAAGAGCCAGGTAGCGCCAGGATTTGGGGCTTCTAATGAATATGCAAAATTCTAGAACGGTGGCGGGCTGCTACCCTGCTTACCCTGTGGTGGTGGGGGCAATAACTATGTGCATCTGCAGGGTAAGTATACCAATCCAAAGCCGTTTGCTTTATCTTGGCTGAGTATTAAATTGGGAGACCCCTGCTCAAATTTTCTCAATTATTTATTTATTTTTACACACATGAAGGCAGGTTCGTCGCTATATAACGAGTCTGACGAAATGTGTATGGCAGCCAATCACAGACATCGGCAAAATGGGTGGGGGGTGCAGTCTGACTGGAAAAGCCAATCACAGACGCTGTCACAGAGAGTGGGCGTCTGTGATTGGCTGTTGTAGTCAGTGCAGTATATATGCATGAGCCTTAATGAGCATACCCGGAAGCAAGTCTGACCACAGCTGACCGCAGTGCCACATTCTGGTAATTATAAGTCTCCTGATTTGAATGGCATTTAGCTTTCTTTTACAGCCTACCCCGAACCCAAACCCAAACAATAACATGGACCTCTCAGGGAAGTCCATGTTTGGGGCCTCTGCATGATCACTAGGTGTATGGTATGGACCCCAAACTTTACAGTATCTAATGAGCAGCAAGTAGTTTTCACATTGGCAAAAAGAATGAACCTATGTGCAGCAATGTCTAGAACCTTTTCAGCTGTGTTCCAGGTGAGAATTACTTGAAAAAGATGCAAGAAGCACATACCTCTAGTTATGTGCTGTACAGGGTCTGTAGCAGAAGTGTCATGTCATTTCGAGGCAGAAATGTCATTGTCAATTAAAAAGGCTGCAAAACATGGTTTAAAAAAAATAACACTTTGGGAAAAAATGTCTCAAGGAAAAAGACAAAACAGAATTTCCTGAAGTGGATTCTTCTCTTAGGAAACTCCGATCCATGTTAACAGGCCCTTATGTATTCTGCCTCCCCCCTATAACTGCCAGTGCCCTGTTACATTTACCTTGTAAGTGGGACATGTCACACTCTACCCTCACTTTCATTGCTGCTGTATTTCAGGGGAAATATAAAAGTGCATAGTAAAAATATAAGTCAGTAGGGCTTAGAGATCCTCTTTAATATAGAACTGTATAGTAAATAAAGGTTAGGAACCCATGATGAGCTTGACGCGGTGTATTTTTGCTGCTCAAAAAATGCTGAATTTTACAGCTCCAGCAAAATGGATGGGATTACAGAAATCTCATTCCCACTGTGATTCTTTTATAAAGTGGATAATCTGACCGGCGGTGCGTGTTTGAGATATGGAACATGTGAATTTCGGAGTTTCAGGTGCAGACTTTCCCTATAGAAAATAGCATTAAATGCAGAAAATCCACAGGTAAATGAGTTTCTAGTGTTTTTCTGCTGTGGAAAGACACTAAAAACGCAATTCACATATGACTGTAGCAAAGTTTTTTTCTAATCTAAATTCCAAGAAGGATCAAAAACAAAGCAGATGTACTAAAACATGACATACCTAAAAAGACAAAAAGCACAGAAACAAAAACCATAAAAAAACCCCACAAAAATATGAATAAGATGCAAGTGAGCGAAAAACAGTCAATATCAAAAAGTCACCAAATGTTCATGGTGGGAATGTAGCCTAAAGGAAAATAAATCAGAAAAGAAGAAGGACGGTATCTGGACATCTTACCAGGCATCTACTCAAAGCAACATTTGTAATCAAGAAAAAATAAGTACCGTATATACTCGCGTATAAGCCGAGTTTTTCAGCCCAAAAATTGGGCTGAAAAGTACCCCCCTTGGCTTATACGCGAGTCAGTGACGGTATACAGCAGCCACAGCAGCCCCAGCAGCCTCAGTAATCCAGGGCCCCCCCAGCCTTGCTCCGGTCACCTGTAAAGCAAAATATACTTATCACTGTCCCGCTGCCGTCCGCGTCCGCCGCTGCCGACATCCCCGATCCTCCATCTTCATGCGTCTTCTTCCGGTTTCCTGTGTTCGTCGCAGGCAATGAAGTCATTGCCGGCGCCAAACACAGGAAGTCGGAAGAAGACGCATGAAGATGGAGGATCGGGGATGTCAGCAGCGGCGGGCGCGGACGGCAGCGGGACAGTGATAAGTATATTTTGCTTTACAGGTGACCGGAGCAAGGCTGGGGGGGCCCTGGATTACTGGGGCTGCTGTATACTACCACTGGGGCTGCTATATACTACCACTGGGGCTGCTGGGGCTGCTATATACTACCACTGGGGCTGCTGGGGCTGCTATATACTACCACTGGGGCTGCTATATACTACCACTGGGGCTGTTGGGGCTGCTATACACTACCACTGGGGCTGCTGGGGCTGCTATATACTACCACTGGGGCTGCTGGGGCTGCTATATACTACCACTGGGGCTGCTATATACTACCACTGGGGCTGCTGGGGATGCTATATACTACCACTGGGGCTGCTATATACTACCACTGGGGCTGCTGGGGCTGCTATATACTACCACTGGGGCTGCTGGGGCTGCTGTATACTACCACTGGGGCTGCTATATACTACCACTGGGGCTGCTGGGGATGCTATATACTACCACTGGGGCTGTTGGGGCTGCTATATACTACCACTGGGGCTGCTATATACTACCACTGGGGCTGCTGGGGCTGCTATATACTACCACTGGGGCTGCTGGAGCTGCTATATACTACCACTGGGGCTGCTGGGGCTGCTATATACTACCACTGGGGCTGCTGTATACTACCACTGGGGCTGCTGGGGATGCTATATACTACCACTGGGGCTGCTGTATACTACCACTGGGGAGGCCTGTATACCACTGGGGGGGGCCTGTACACCACACTGCTGGGGGCTGTATACCTGTGCTGGGGTCCACCCTCGGCTTATACACGAGTCAATAGGTTTTTCCAGATTTTTGGGGCAAAAGTAGGGGGGTCGGCTTATACACGGGTCAGCTTATACACGAGTATATACGGTATATCTATGCCTATATTTAGTAAACACCACTTAAGTCCACACAAGTGTATGAATGCTATAAAGTAAGTCTTTATTGACCACGAGGTCAGGTAACACATAATTCAGTGCAGTGGTATAAAATAACTAGTGTAACATCGGACGGTGCAGGGATAGGAGAGGAGAAAGACACGGCAGTGGAGGGAGGAAATGCCCATGGTATGGCGAGCCTAGCAATTACCTATATCAGTGCCATTCCCATCCACACCCCTAAAGTGCAATACCAGTTACTAAGCTTCACCTACCCATTGCAATGGGGTCCTCCTTCTTAACAGCACGTGTCACAGCCCCAACACGTGTTTCGCATGTGGCTGCTTCAGGGGGCATAGGGATTTTCACTACCTTATATCAATATCCCACCCTCCCCATCGGGACTTGACTTTATTTGCTAGGCTCGCCATACCATGGGCATTTCCTCCCTCCACTGCCGTGTCTTTCTCCTCTCCTATCCCTGCACTGTCCGATGTTACACTAGTTATTTTATACCACTGCACTGAATTATGTGTTATCTGTCCTCGTAGTCAATAAAGACTTACTTTGTAGCATTAATACACTTGAGTGGACTTAAGTGGTGTTTACTAAATATAGGCATAGATATACACGTTTTTTCTTGATTATAAAGGAAAATAAATGTATCCCTCTCTAAAAGCTAAATTCTAAATAATAGTTATTAAATGACATATTTGTGCAGACTTATAAGGGTACTTTCACATTAGCGGTTTTTGCCGGTCGTGGCAGATGCGGTGAAAAAAAACGCATCTGCCGCGATTACTGCATAACCGTTACACTTGCGGCACAGTTGCGGCAAGCCCCATAGAATGTCTATGTGGGCTTGCGGCAGGTGCGGCAAGTGCGGTATCGCGGCTGACCGCGGTTTTTTTTGCGGCCGCACCTGCTGCAGGTGCCAAAACCGCACTTGCCGCACCTGCCGCACACTTACCGATAGCCCCATAGACATTGCATTGGGCTTGCCGCAACTGTGCCGCAAGTGTAGCGGTTATGAGTTAATCGCGGCAGATGCGTTTTTTTTCACCGCATCTGCCGTGATCGGCAAAAACCGCTGATGTGAAAGGGGCTTAAGAGGTAAAGTGATTATGGCTGTAATTATCAGATCCTGTAATGTACACCGCCTTCCATTAGATGTACAGAGATGCTGCAGGACGGAGTGGGCTGACGGCCAGATCAACACGTTCCTTGTGGAGCCTCCAAAACTCTACAATGATATGTCATCAGCCAAAATAAATCTGAACTGCAGAATTGCTGCAAAGACAAAGGGGCAGAAGCAGCAAGGTGTTTTTTTGTGGTAGAACACATTAAAATGTTGCAAAATATTTGCAAAACTCAATGTAAAGCGCCATGGAACCTAATGGCGCTATATAAATAAATAATAATAATAAAAATAATGTGATACAAAAAAAATTGGACTTTTAACGGTTTTAAGTCATTCTGGGCCAGCTCCGTCAAAATAGGAGCAGCTTGGGTGTAGCGGAAAGGGTGTGACTGAACCGGCAAATTCAGAGAAATTTACACCCCATAAATGTACTCGTCAGTAACATTTCTGGCAGAGGGGCACGTAAAATGTGCCGATCTGGGCAAAAACGCCAGCGTGAAAGCACCATTACAATGATTTTCTGATATTTTAGATGAAGAAGAGACCTAAAATCAAACAGAACCTTTGGCCCATGTTTATTGTCTTCTTTTCCTCATAAATAAAGCAATAAACCTGTTATGCTTCAAGTGAACTCCCTTAGATATTTCAAAAAGCCAATCACAGGAAACATTTATGCCTCGCTAATTGCTGTACAGGTTTAGTCCAGAGGGACATGTATTACACTAGTCTGGCCACAGATTCTGCTAGGCTTACTAGGCGAGGTGGATGCTTAAAGTCCAAGGTCCAAAGTCTGGGTGGGCACATGGGCTACAGGCGTCGGTGTAGCAGGCAGGTGAAGCACACAGGAAATGGGTAACAGAGGTACCGGAAGCTGCAGGCATACAGGAGGCTGATAGCAGAGATACTGTAAGTCACAAGTAGATGGGAGGCTGGTAGCAGAGATACTGGAAGCGACAGGCAAAAATGAGATGTCCTGGAGACGAGAGACAGGTAACAGAGGACTTGGGAGACCGGGTGAAGGTGCACAGACAATCTAAAAGTCTTAATACCAAGACATATGTGTGTTTCTTGGTGAGCGTTGGTGCGCTGCCAAAGATATTGAAATTACATCAGTAGGTAGAAAGACATTGACCAAATACAGCTTCTTCATCAGGACAAATCAATACTTTGTACCTACAGACGTACAGTAATTTCAGTATCTTCGGCAGCGTAAAAGAGCACTCCTTTCTTTCTGGATTTACTGTATACACATGGGTCTGCGGCAGCTGCAGTATACAATTATAGAGGTTGTGACTATCACAACCACATAAGGTGAGCATACTCTAGACCTTTTCAAGATAGATTTTACAAGTGCATCTCAGTAAATTAGAATATCATCAAAAAAGTTAATTTATTTCAGCAATTCAATACATGAAGTAAAACACAAATAATATATAGAATCATTACAAACAGTGATCTATTTCAAGTGTTTATTTCTCTTAATGTTGATGATTATAGCTTGACAACCCAAAATTCATTATCTCAGAAAATTAGAACAATTAACACAAAACACCTGCAAAGGCTTACTAAGCATTTAAAATAGTCCCTTAGTCTGGTTCGGTAGCCTACACAATTATGGGGAAACCTGCTGACTTGACAGATGTCCAGAAGGCAGTCATTGACACACTCCACAAGGAGGGTAAGCCACAAAAGGTCATTGCAAAAGAAGCTAGATGTTCACAGAGTGCTGTATCAAATCATATTGATGGAATGTTGAGTGGAAGTAAAATGTGTGGTAGAAATAGGTGCAAAAGCAACCGGGCTAACCACAAGGATTGACAGGATTGTTAAGAAAAAGCTATTCAAAAATTTGGGGGAGATTTACAAGGAGTGGACTGTTGCTGGAGTCAGTGCTTCCAGAGCCACCACATTTAAACGTATCCAGGACATGGGCTCAAACTGTCGTATTCATTGTGTAAAGCCACTCAAGACCAATAGACAACACAAAAAAATGTCTTATCTGGGCTAAGGAGAATAAGAACTGGACTGTTGCTCAGTTGTCCTAAGTGTTGTATGTTGTATTCAGATTAAAGTAAATTTTGCATTTCATTTGGAAATCAAGGTCCCAGAGTCTGCAGGGAGAGTGGAGAGGCCACAATCCAAGAGTCTAGATGAAGAGTGGAGAGGCCACAATCCAAGAGTCTAGAGGGAGAGTGGAGAGGCCACAATCCAAGAGTCTAGAGGGAGAGTGGAGAGGCCACAATCCAAGAGTCTAGAGGAAGAGTGGAGAGGCCACAATCCAAGAGTCTAGAGGGAGAGTGGAGAGGCCACAATCCAAGAGTCTAGAGGGAGAGTGGAGAGGCCACAATCCAAGAGTCTAGAGGGTGAGTGGAGAGGCCACAATCCAAGAGTCTAGAGGGAGAGTGGAGAGGCCACAATCCAAGAGTCTAGAGGAAGAGTGGAGAGGCCACAATCCAAGAGTCTAGAGGGAGAGTGGAGAGGCCACAATCCAAGAGTCTAGAGGGAGAGTGGAGAGGCCACAATCCAAGAGTCTAGAGGGAGAGTGGAGAGGCCACAATCCAAGAGTCTAGAGGAAGAGTGGAGAGGCCACAATCCAAGAGTCTAGAGGGAGAGTGGAGAGGCCACAATCCAAGAGTCTAGAGGGAGAGTGGAGAGGCCACAATCCAAGAGTCTAGAGGAAGAGTGGAGAGGCCACAATCCAAGAGTCTAGAGGGAGAGTGGAGAGGCCACAATCCAAGAGTCTAGAGGGAGAGTGGAGAGGCCACAATCCAAGAGTCTAGAGGGAGAGTGGAGAGGCCACAATCCAAGAGTCTAGAGGAAGAGTGGAGAGGCCACAATCCAAGAGTCTAGAGGGAGAGTGGAGAGGCCACAATCCAAGAGTCTAGAGGGAGAGTGGAGAGGCCACAATCCAAGAGTCTAGAGGGAGAGTGGAGAGGCCACAATCCAAGAGTCTAGAGGGAGAGTGGAGAGGCCACAATCCAAGAGTCTAGAGGGAGAGTGGAGAGGCCACAATCCAAGAGTCTAGAGGGAGAGTGGAGAGGCCACAATCCAAGAGTCTAGAGGGAGAGTGGAGAGGCCACAATCCAAGAGTCTAGAGGGAGAGTGGAGAGGCCACAATCCAAGAGTCTAGAGGGAGAGTGGAGAGGCCACAATCCAAGAGTCTAGAGGGAGAGTGGAGAGGCCACAATCCAAGAGTCTAGAGGGAGAGTGGAGAGGCCACAATCCAAGAGTCTAGAGGGAGAGTGGAGAGGCCACAATCCATGAGTTAGAGGGAGAGTGGAGAGGCCACAATCCAAGAGTCTAGAGGGAGAGTGGGAGAGGCCACAATCCAAGAGTTAGAGGGAGAGTGGGGAGGCCACAATCCAAGAGTCTAGAGGGAGAGTGGGGAGGCCACAATCCAAGAGTCTAGAGGGAGAGTGGGGAGGCCACAATCCAAGAGTCTAGAGGGAGAGTGGAGAGGCCACAATCCAAGAGTTTAGAGGGAGAGTGGAGAGGCCACAATCCAAGAGTCTAGAGGGAGAGTGGAGAGGCCACAATCCAAGAGTTTAGAGGGAGAGTGGAGAGGCCACAATCCATGAGTTTAGAGGGAGAGTGGGGAGGCCACAATCCAAGAGTCTAGAGGGAGAGTGGAGAGGCCACAATCCAAGAGTCTAGAGGGAGAGTGGAGAGGCCACAATCCAAGAGTCTAGAGGGAGAGTGGAGAGGCCACAATCCAAGAGTTTAGAGGGAGAGTGGGAGAGGCCACAATCCAAGAGTCTAGAGGGAGAGTGGAGAGGCCACAATCCAAGAGTTTAGAGGGAGAGTGGAGAGGCCACAATCCAAGCTGTTTGAGGTCTAGTGTGACGTTTCCACAATGAGTGATGGTTTGGGGAGCCATGTCACCTGCTGGTGTAGGTTCACTGTGTTTTATTAAGACCAAAGTCAGCACTGCCATCTACCAGGAAATTTTAGAGCACTTCATGGTTCCCTCGGCCGACAAGATTTTTAGAGATGGAGATTTCATTTTGCAGAACAACTTGGAACCTGTCCACACTGTCAAAGTACCAATACCTGGTGTAATAACCACATTATCACTGTGATTGATTGGCCAGCAAACTCGCCTGACCTAGACCCCATAGAGAATCTATAGCGTATTGTCAAGAGGAAGATGAGAGACACCAGACCCAACTATGCAGACTAGCTGAAGGCTGCTATCAAAGCAACCTGGGCTTCCATAACACCTCAGCAATGCCACAGGCTGATCGCCTCCATGCCACGCTGCATTGATGCAGTAATTCATGCAAAAGAAGCCCCAACCAAGTACTGACTGCATTTACTGTACATACTTTTCAGTAGGCCAACATTTATGTGTTAAATGTCATTATTTCAGTTGGTCTTATGTAATATTCTAATTTTCTGAGATAATGACCTTTGGGTTTTCATTGGCTGTAAGCCATAATCATCAACATGTACAGAAATAAACTCTTGAAATAGATCACTCTGTTTGTAATGACTCTATATAATATAATATAATGTGTTTCAGTTTATGTATTGAATTACTGAGATAAATTAACTTTTCAATGATATTCTAATTTATTGAGATGCACCTGTATATCAGATAAGGCCCTATTGTGTTTTTTTTTATCTTTCAGGTTCCTTTATTATGTTCCTGCACATTTCAAATCCACTTAGACAGACGAGGTCAGCAGAGGGAGTGGTTACTGAATACTCCCATGACATTACCATATTATCGTTCTGTACAATGTTCAGACTTTATGCAGCAACAACTCTGTGCCCATAGAAATTGATGTGGCCCAATTAGGGTATACAATTAATTCACCCTGTAAGAAAACTTGATGGTGGCTGATTAAGATGAATTGTCATTTCTTTTTTGTGACGCCTGACTGCAGAATATGACCTACACGTGAAAAGGCCAATACCAAACATTCCATGACTCACCCTTTGCTGATAATAGTCACGTATGATCACTTGCAGAGGGCTTCAAGCTGTCCCAAGGACATACTGTAGATAAGGATTCTGATCAGTTGTCACATGATGCCATTTCTAGCATACAGGTGTACAGTCAGGAGAACATTAAGTACAGGCAAATTCATTTTCCCATGTCCCAATAACTGGCTGAACAATTATTTGTAAGAATGGTCCTTCACAAAAATTGCCTTTGTAAACATGGTAATGATCAGACGACCCCCCCACGACATGTGGGCCCTGAAGAGACCTGATCGGAAGTCAACAGCCCATCCTCCACACATTGCCAAAAATTGAAATCAATTGTATTAACAACTGCTCCTCACCACCCTTATTGACCAGTGCAAAATTGTAGGAGGTGAGAGGCAGTAAGCTTGTCATACTGTTGATGATTAGTAATGGACCTTTAAAAATGTTGTGCCACAAACAACTGTACATTTTAATTAATAACCTTAGAATAAAGGGAAGCTCCACAATTGGATTTGTTAAAGGGAACCTGACCCCTCCAAATGACCGCCAACTCTATTAATACCTGGCTGTCCCTGCACCCTTAAAGATGATTAGCAGCGGTCCTTTTGTGAAAAAAAAAAAGAGTTCAGTAACATTGTGAAAAACGCTATTATAAACTTACAAGTCAGGGACTTCTTCACACTGAATAAGTCTGACAGGGCGTTTCACTGTGAGACTCTAAGCCACCTGATCCGCTCATTATCACGCCTCGATGGGCGTGATAACTAATCCTAATCCTCCTCGCCCTGCAGAGAAGGCGTAATAGCCAGTGTGACGCTATTTACGTCACATCCAGTCCTTGTGACATCTGTACACCCTTTAGGTGTAAGCCGACAAGCCGCGCATGCGCAATGCGCATGGTGAGGTCGGCTTACACCAAAAGGGTGTACACACATAACAAGGACCGGATGTGACGTAAATAGGTCACACTGGCTATTACGCCCTCTCTGCAGGGCGAGGAGGACTAGGATTAGTTATCACGCCCATCGAGGCGTGATAATGAGCGGATCAGGCGGCTAAGAGTCTCACAGGGGATGCCCTGTCAGACTTATTCAGTGTGAAGAAGTCCCTGACTTGTAAGTTTATAATAGCGTTTTTCTCAATGTTACTGAACTCTTTTTTTTTTTCTACAAAAGGACCGCTGTTAATGATCTTTAAGGGTGCAGGGACAGGTATTAATAGAGTTGGGGGTCATTTGGAGGGGTCAGGGGAGGAAGTAATAGAGAGAATGCAGACATTACGGCTGGGGATCACAGCTGATTCTCTCTGTGAGATACCACAAGATTTTTAAAGGCAATTACGGTAAATGTTTATTAAAATTGAAGAAGTAATCAGCTGTGATCCCCTGCTGTAATGTCTGTTTTTTCTTTGTTACTTCCTCCCCTGCCCAAGAGCTGTTGTATATTTGACCTGTTCCTGCATGGTCAGACACATATATTACACAGGCGCACATTTATAAGAATATCTAAGGACAAGGAGATATGTTTCAACACATCCAATTGTGGAACTTAAGGTACCGTTACACGGTACGATATCGTTAACGATATAGCTGAAACGAGGCAGGTTTAGAGTCGTTAAAACGACATCGTTAGGACGTCGTTGCGTGTTACACCGAGATACGACTATGATAAATCGTTGGATTGTTGACTGCAGATTTGAGAACATGTTCTCGAATCAAACGACCCACAATCAGCCCACCTGCTGCATCATTGTGTGTGACACCACGATAACGATGTCGTTAGCGACTTCGCCTATTCACAACAGTGAACAAGTATCGTTCGCTGGGTTGAGCGAAAGATAGCTGCTCACTACATCGTTGGTGCGTAGTTCACGATATCTAGACGTGTGAATCTCACCAACGATGTCAAAAAGATGTCCTAACGACCGCGCGCCCATGAGATCGTTAAAGATATCACTAACAACATTGAAGTGTGTAAAGGTACCCTTATATACTGTAGGCCCATAAGAGCAGGGCTGTGGAGTCGGTGAGCCAAACCTCCGATTTATATACGATATAATAATAATTCAAAATGATAATATTTAGCACATTCTGACGAATTTATTTATATATCTTAAGCCCCTTTCACATCAGCGTTTTTTTAAATCGCGGCAGATGCGGTGAAAAAAACGCATCTGCCGCGATTACCGCATACCGGCTGCACTTGCGGCACGGTTGTGGCACGGTTGCGGCAAGCCCCATACAATGTATAGGCGGGCTTGCGGCAGGTGCGGCAAGTGCGGTTTTGGCACTTGCAGCAGGTGCGGCCGCAAAAAAAAACCGCGGTCAGCCGCACCTGCGCAAGTGCCAAAACCGCACTTGCCGCACCTGCCGCAAGCCCGCCTATACATTGTATGGGGCTTGCCGCAACCGTGCCACAACCGTGCCGCAAGTGCAGCCGGTATGCAGTAATCGCGGCAGATGCGTTTTTTTCACCGCATCTGCCGCGATTTGAAAAAAACGCTGATGTGAAAGGGGCCTTAGGCTGCTTTCACATCAGCGGTTTTGCGCTGATCGCGGCAGTTGCGGTGAAAAAAAACCGCAACTGCCTCGATTACCGCATAACGGCTTAACTTGCGGTTTACTTGCGGCAAGCCCCATACAATGTATGTGCGGGCTTGCGGCAGGTGTGGCAAGTGCGGTATCGGCACATAGAAGGGTTACAAGAAACCCATTTACATTGTGTGTAAGCTCGTGGGCACAGTTTAAAATGTCCAAAGAGGGTGACAGGTTCCCATGGGCTGAGGAATAAAAATTGCAGCATGCTGTATTTGTCAGCGAGACTCGGATCACTAGCACACATGCAAGTCTATACAGTGCCTTGTGAAAGTATTTGGCCCCTTGAACTTTTTAACCTTTTGGTACATTTCAGTTTTCAAACACAAAGACATACATTCTATTATTTTGTAAAGAATCAACAAGTGGGACACAATTGTGAAGTGGAACGAAATTTATTGGATAATTTAAACTTTTTTAACAAATAAAGAACTGAAAAGTGGGGAGTGCAATATTATTCGGCCCCTTGAGTTAATACTTTGTAGCGCCACATTTTGCTCTGATTACAGCTGCAAGTCGCTTGGGGTATGTCTCTATCAGTTTTGCACATCGAGAGACTGAAATTCTTGTCCATTCTTTCTTGCAAAACAGCTGGAGCTCAGTGAGGTTGGATGGAGAGCGTTTGTGAACAGCAGTTTTCAGCTCTTCCCACAGATTCTTGATTGGATTCAGGTCTGGACTTTGACTTGGCCATTCTAACACCTGGATACGTTTATTTTTGAACCATTTCATTATAGATTTTGCTTTATGTTTGGGCTCAT
Source organism: Allobates femoralis (assembly GCA_033576535.1). NCBI lineage: Eukaryota > Metazoa > Chordata > Amphibia > Anura > Aromobatidae > Allobates > Allobates femoralis. Next base: position 393,108,318 of record JARQOC010000005.1, read on the forward strand.
TGTTTGTTGGAAGATAAATCTCCGTCCCAGTCTCAGGTCTTTTTCAGCTCCAATAGGTTTTCTTCCAGAATGGTCCTGTATTTGGCTCCGTCCATCTTCCCATCAATTTTAACCATCTTCCCTGTCTCCGCTGAAGAAAAGCAGGCCCAAACCATGATGCTGCCACCATATATTTGACTGTGGGGATGGTGTTTTGAGGGTGATGAACTAGGGTCCCTAGTTACCCACTGTGTACCTTGGATACCAGTCGGTGAGCGGAGAAGACTGGTAACCAAGGTATACATCGGGTATCTAGGCAGCACAGGCTGCCTAGTTATCCGCAATTTACCTTGGATACCAGCTCCCAGCGCTTGCAGAGAGGCGCTGGGAGTTGGCTTATCGGTCGTCTCCCGATGTCACAAATGCTGTGTGTCCACCGAGCGACCAACGATTGATTTGAGGACAGGACCTCAAATCAAACAATGAACAATCAGCCGACTGATCATTCATCATTTGTAGTGTCACACGCAACGATGTCGTTTCAACATCGTTCAAGTGTGGCGCCCCTGTGACTAGGCGCCACAGAGTGGTATTGCACTTATTATATAGATGTAATATTATTGTGAGTTGCTAGTTTGGGATTTAAATCTTATGGAGTCTGTTTCTACACTCACTTAAGACCACACCACCTAGAGTAGGGGGAAACAGTGCTTGGTAGATCCCAGATAGGTGGGGGTGGAGCTTAGGATAGAGGAAGAGTGACAGTTGACAGTTTACCTCAGACAGTGCTGGGAAGGCAGACAGAGTGGTCAGGCCTGGCAGCCGAGCTGAGAGGAGGGTACCCTATCTTTAAGTGGGGACCCAGGACAGAAGGCAACGAGCCAGGAGTGGTAGGAGCCGGCTGGTCACGTTGAGGGAGCACCGGCGACACGGACAGCCGAGGCAGCCAGGAGTTCAACCCTGACTGCAAAGCCGACGAGCTGCAGGCCCAACAGAACCGGGTTGCTGACAGCCCCACAAAGGTACCTCACCCCTCAAGCCCAAAAGACGGTTCTACACTAGTGAAGGAAGACTAAATCCGGTGTCAGGTGGAAAACTTGTGCATTCCTGCTGTTCCCATTTGGACTTGTACAAGTCTAGCTAAGCCTACTAGATACAGACTGCAGGACAGGCGGGTGAGCTCTGCAAGGGTGGGAAAGATTGAGAAAGGAAGAGAGAAGTTAGCCCTGAAAGACAAAGAGGACGTCTAGAGACTCTATAAGGGAAACTCTGAGCTGGCAACATCCAACCTGTAAACCAAACTGTACCATGTCTTGTTATGCCATCAACCGGTACCGAGTAAAGCGGAGTTAATCTTGAACTGGTTTCTGTTATTCTTCCCGCCGCAGCCCGGAAAGCTTAACATCATCAGCAGCTCAGCAGAGGGGTAAGAACTGCAGCACCACCATCACCATCATGTCCTCCCTCACTGTCTCACTACAATAGCTGCCCTGAGGTAAAGCTCCACCTGTGGGGGGCTGTACCACACTTTGTTGCCCCAACCATCACCTCAGCGGCCGGCTGGCAGCGCCGGTACCATCTTACCGGACACTACAGGTGGCGTCACGATCCCCTGTAAATAACCCCTTTTATTCCCCCCATCATCATCAACATCTACCACAGTTGATCACCAGGGCACGGCACCGGGATTCGGTCCATCCGTGACTCCCTATTCAGCAGACCCGGTGACCGAGTACCCCATCCCTTAGCTCTGGTTGATTCACAAGAGTCACAGAACACGTGACTTTTGAACGATATCGGCAACGCAGAGGTTGGCAATGAAGAAGTTGGGGAGCTTAATCTCCCCCTCTCCTCCGCACCTGTGATCCCATCAAAGGATCGGACCACAGTAGATGACACTTGATCACGATCGCAGCAAAGCCTGAGCTGACTGTTATTAGCATCTCGCATCTGATGGTCTCACATCAACTGCCGTATGCTCGTCTGACTCCGGTCTTAATCCAGATGTCTGTCCTGTTTAATCCATGCACTTTTATTTTCTGACTTTCCACTAAGTATGAGGTGGCCTATTTATAACAGACTGTAATATGAGAACGGATTAAATACAAGAACAATTACTGAAGATCTAAGCAGTTATATTGAAGAGTTCATCGATTTATTTTATGTTGCAGCAAAGCAATGCCACAGTTTATCTACATACACTAATTACAGCCAAGCCTTTAATAAGAAGATAAATAGAAGAAAATAAGAGATGTAAAGAACGGAAGCAGCAGTACAATGAATCCTTTACTTCAAATGTCATCAGAATACTTGCCGCCTTTTATAACAGTCTGTATTCTGCAGAAACACACAGTCATAAAGTAGTCTGCATCTCCACAAAAGATTAACCCCTTCGAGGCCAAGGATGCATAGGTATGTCCTTGGTTGTTCCCCTCCCTTTAATGTGAGCTTGCATCATACCCTGCACATGTCATCAGCTGATCTGATCACCAGACATGTACAGCTTACAGATGCGGATTGCTATTAACCCTTTATATTGCACTGTCAAACACTGACAGCACGATTTAAGACGCCGTAGCGGGGATTGTGCTATTCCCGACCACCATTGGCGATAAGGGGAGTTGATATGTTGCCATGACAGTGAAGGGTCAGATGATGTTTATCACTGTCAAAGCCCCGGACCAATTTGCAAACAGTCCTCCGGTCCGGTTTGCATCCGAATCCTTCAGATCACAGTCACAGCTGCTGAAATTTCAAGATTGCGGCTAGCAGGGAGCTAGCCGCAGTCCTGAAATCTCTGCAGGGGACAGCTGCTGGTGCTGAAGTTTAGCAACGCTAGCTGCTAAACTTCGGCCGCCGGCGTCTGGTTCCCAGATCCCATGTTTTTGTTGGACCGGGCCGATCCAGTGCCATAGACTCCCATGTTAGGGAGCGCCGGATACGATCCGGGAGTATCCGATTTGGGCAGATTTTCGCCCCGGACACAAAAACGTTGCCATCAATGTTTTGTGTTCGGGAGGAAAATCCAAATTCGCCCGGATCCTCCCGGACAGATGGAAACCGGATGGCACATAGCTGCCATCCAGTTCCATCCGGCCCCATAGGGCTGCATAATGTCAAAATCGGGTGCGGGCTGTCCGGTTTACACCGGACAGCCCCGTACCTGATCACACCGCTTCGTGAAGCCGGCCTAACATGTTTGGTATCTATGAACTCGTACCGTCCTGAGGCATCACATGACATGTCAGTTTTACCATAAAATGAAAAATGGTGAATAAAAATTAAAAAAATCCAAATCGTTGAATTTCACACTTTTTGCAATTTCACGGCACTTGAATTTTTCCCCCTGTTTTCCAGTACACGATATGGTAAAGTGAATGATATCATTCAAAAGTATCAAAAGTACAACTCTGTCCCGCAAAGAACAAGCCCTCATATTTCTATAGTAATAGAAAAATAAAAAATGAATGGCTGTTGGAAGAAAAGGAGGGAAAACAAGAAAGTGAAAAACAAAAATCACCCGGGGTGAAGGGGTTCAAGATAGTTGTGTGAATAAGAATTCTGATAACCCTCATGGGTGCTCAGGGGTGAATGCACACAATTATCATTGGTTGGGTAAAGAATCACATATAAATGAATGAGCTGGTGCTCAGAGCGAATCTTCACAGGGAAAAAAATGCAGTGAGCATGAGCACTACTCTCGTCCATTCTGCAAGTGAGACAGTGCATGTAGCGGTCCTCAGTAGTGGACCTAATTAATATTAATGAGCGGACCCAGAAGTACAAGCACGCAGATGCTGGTAAGTATAATATTTAAGCCATATTTTTTTTACATTTTAGTTTCCCCAACGGCCGCTAACTCGAACTGTAACATGGACTTCACGGAGAAGCACGTGTTCGAGGCCTGTGCAGAAACACCAAGTGTTCGGGTATGGACCCCAAACTTTACAGTTCAGGTTCACCCATCCCTACCCATAAGGCTATTAATAATCAAAGGCAAAAAAAAAATGGAGTACTAGATGCACCACCAAGGTATTTGCAAAATAAATCAATACCAAGCCTTGCAAAAATATAAACTCCTATATTAAGAATACATAATGCAAAGGGGGAATATGATACATAGATAACCAAACCACAGACAAAAAAAATATAGAGTAGGTAATGACCAAGAGTAAGGAAAAGGGTAGAAATGGCAGGAGGGTCACAACACAAAAAGGAAGTAACGGGCAGATATACAGTTGTGGCCAATCGTATTGACACCCCTGCAATTCTGTCAGATAATACTCAGTTTCTTCCTGAAAATGATAATTAATACCAAAGAATTTGTATTGCATCTTCATTTAATTTGTCTTCAATGAAAAAACACGAAAGAGAATTGTCCTAAAGCCAAATTGGATATAATTCTATACCAAACATAAAAAAGGGGGTGGACAAAAGTATTGGCACTGTTAGAAAAATCATGTGATGCTTCTCTAATTTGTGTAATTAACAGCACCTGTAACTTACCTGTGGCACCTAACAGGTGTTGGCAATAACTAAATCACACTTGCAGCCAGTTGACATGGATTAAAGTTGAGTCAACCTCTGTCCTGTTCCTTGTGTGTACCATATTGAGCGTGGAGAAAAGAAAGAAGACCAAAGAACTGTCTGAGAACTTGAGAAACCAAATTGTGAAAAAGCATGAGCAATCTCAAGGCTACAAGTCCATCTCCAAAGACCTGAATGTTCCTGTGTCTACCGTGCGCAGTGTCATCAAAAAGTTTAAAGACATGGCACTGTGGCTAACCTCCCTAGTTGTGGATGGTATAAAAAGGGGGAGACAGAAGCGCACAATAGGGTCTTATCCAATGGTAAAATCGTTTCACAGATATGGATCCACTCACCTGGTTCAGTTGTGTGGAACACAACAACCATAAGCATAAATGGGTAGGATCCGATGAACTGCAGCAATCAGCTGGTCACTAGAATTGCATATATGAAAGGAGAGAAGTCCGGCTTTCAGGATCGCGCTGTTCCAGTTCACAAGGAGTTAATCCAAGGACCAAGCAGTAATCATAACTTTCTTTATTCTATAAACTCTACGCGTTTCGTGTACACGCTGTACACTTCCTCAGGAGCAAAGTTGCACTGTCATCACATTCCATTCTCCTTATAAAACACACTCCTAATTAATTATAATGTTTTAAATTGTTTCTAGTGTGAAGTTATAATTTTATATATATATATATTATATATATATATATATATTATATGTGTTTTTATAGGAGTGTGTTTTATATATGAACTTTGTGATTTTATATTATATTGATAGCTATGTGTGAAATTTTTTATGTGCAATGATGTAGCATCTACCTCACTTCCTGGGGGAGCTAGTATATAAGGAGAATGGAATGTGATGACAGTGTAACTTTGCTCCTGAGGAAATGTACAGTGTGTACACGAAACGCGTAGAGTTTTATAGAATAAAGAAAGTTATGATTACTGCTTGGTCCTTGGATTAACTCCTTGTGAACTGGAACAGCGTGATCCTGAAAGCCGGACTTCTCTCCTTTCCATATATGTAGTTGTGGATGGAAAAGAAAAATTGACGAGAGCTTTCAACGCAAGATTGTGCGGATGGTGGATAGAGAACCTTGACTAACACTCAAATAAGTTCAAGCTGCCCTGCAGTCCGAGGGTACAACAGTGTCAACCCGTACTATCCGTTGGCGTCTGGATGAAAAGGGACTGTATGGTAGGAGACCCAGGAAGACCCCACTTCTTACCCCGAGACATAAACAAGCCAGGCTGGAGTTTGCCAAAACTTACCTGAGAAAGCCTAAAACGTTTTGGAAGAATGTTCTCTGGTCAGAAGAGACAAAAGTAGAGCTTTTAGGGCAAAGGCATCAACATAGAGTTTACAGGAGAAAAAAAGAGGCATTCAAAGAAAAGAACACAGTCCCTACAGTGAAACATGGTGGAGGTTCACTGATGTTTTGGGGTTGCTTTGCTGCCTCTGGCACTGGACTGCTTGACCGTGTGCATGGCATTATGAAGTCTGAAGACTACCAACAAATTTTGCAGCATAATGTAGGGCCCAGTGTGAGAAAGCTGGGTCTCCCTCAGAGGTCATGGGTCTTCCAGTAGGGCAATGACCCAAAACACACTTCAAAAAGCACTAGAAAATGGTTTGAGAGAACACACTGGAGACTTCTAAGGTGGCCAGCAATGAGTCCAGACCTTAATCCCATAGAACACCTGTGGAGAGATCTAAAAATGACAGTTTGGAGAAGGCACCCTTCAAATATCAGAGACCTTGAGCAGTTTGCCAAAGAAGAATGGTCTAAAATTCCAGCAGAGCATTGTAAGAAACTCATTGATGGTTACCAGAAGCTGTTGATCACAGTTATTTTGGCTAAAGGTTGTGCAGCCAAGTATTAGGCTGAGGGTGCCAATACTTTTGTCTGGCCCATTTTTGGAGTGATGTGTGAAATGATCAATGTTTTGCTTTTTGCTTCATTCTCTTTTGTGTTTTTTCATTGAAGACAAATTAAATGAAGATAATAATACCAAAGAATTTGTGATTCCAATCATTTTCAGGAAGAAACTGAGTATTATCTGACAGAAATGCAGGGGTGTCAATACTTTTGGCCACAACTGTAAGCTAACATGCAGCAGACATCAAATAGCCGAGAGGTGAAAACAATGTTGTTATATTTGCAGTAAGGAGAGCATGGGAGTTCTGTTTAGTTTAAATCCAATATATAGTGACACATGTCCCCAGAGAAAATAGTCACCAGAAGATCCATAGTAAAGATTAGAACTACAATGATATACATAACAATAGCCTGGTGATCACGGGGGCGATATTGTCCCCGGAGAAAATGCACAGGATGAGTACAAGGGAAACCAAACTGCAGCTGGTAAAGTGTTAATTAGAGGATAAGCTCATCCATTAAAGTGCCAAGTGCTATACTTGAGAGAGACACACCGCCACAGATTCCCTTTAATGTCCACTTTGTTATCCCTCTACAATATTAGGTCCAGTATGAGTTCAGCCCATTAGATCTCCATTAGTATGAGTTATCTATCGAATTACATCAGCACCAGTATGAGCCCCCCCCATTACATCAGTACCAGTATGAACCCCCCATTACATCAGCACCAGTATGATCTCCCCCAATTACATCAGCACCAGTATGATCTCCCCCCATTACATCAGTACCAGTATGAGCCCCCCCCATTACATCAGTACCAGTATGATCCCCCACCCATTACATCAGTACCAGTATGAGCCCCCACCCATTACATCAGCACCAGTATGAGCCCCCCCATTACATCAGCACCAGTATGATCTCCCCCATTACATCAGTACCAGTATGAGCCCCCCCATTACATCAGCACCAGTATGATCTCCCCCCATTACATCAGTACCAGTATGAGCCCCCACATTACATCAGTACCAGTATGAGCCCCCACATTACATCAGCACCAGTATGAGCCCCCCCATTACATCAGCACCAGTATGAGCCCCCCCCCCATTACATCAGCACCAGTATGATCTCCCCCCATTACATCAGCACCAGTATGATCTCCCCCAATTACATCAGCACCAGTATGATCTCCCCCAATTACATCAGCACCAGTATGATCTCCCCCAATTACATCAGCACCAGTATGAGCCCCCCCCCATTACATCAGCACCAGTATGATCTCCCCCCATTACATCAGTACCAGTATGAGCCCCCACATTACATCAGTACCAGTATGAGCCCCTCCATTACATCAGCACCAGTATGATCTCCCCCAATTACATCAGCACAGTATGATCTCCCCCCATTACATCAGCACCAGTATGAGCCCCCTCCATTACATCAGCACCAGTATAATCTCCCCCCATTACATCAGCACCAGTATGATCTCCCCCAATTACATCAGCACCAGTATGAGCCCCCCCTCCATTACATCAGCACCAGTATGATCTCCCCCAATTACATCAGTACCAGTATGAGCCCCACATTACATCAGTACCAGTATGAACCCCTCCATTACATCAGCACCAGTATGATCTCCCCCAATTACATCAGTACCAGTATGAGCCCCCACATTACATCAGTACCAGTATGAGCCCCTCCATTACATCAGCACCTGTATGATCTCCCCCATTACATCAGCACCAGTATGATCTCCCCCCATTACATCAGCACCAGTATGAGCCCCCTCCATTACATCAGCACCAGTATAATCTCCCCCATTACATCAGCACCAGTATGATCTCCCCCCATTACATCAGCACCAGTATGATCTCCCCCAATTACATCAGCACCAGTATGATCTCTCCCCCATTACATCAGCACCAGTATGATCTCCCCACATTACATCAGCACCAGTATGATCTCCCCACATTACATCAGCACCAGTATGAGCCCCCCCATTACATCAGCACCAGTATGATCTCCCCCCATTACATCAGCACCAGTATGATCTCCCCCATTACATCAGTACCAGTATGATCTCTCCCCCCATTACATCAGCACCAGTATGATCTCCCCACATTACATCAGCACCAGTATGAGCCCCCCCCCCATTACATCAGCACCAGTATGAGCCCCCCCATTACATCAGCACCAGTATGCTTTTCCCCCCATTACATCAGCACCAGTATGATCTCCCCACATTACATCAGCACCAGTATGATCTCTCCCCCCATTACATCAGCACCTGTATGATCTCCCCCAATTACATCAGCACCAGTATGATCTCCCCCAATTACATCAGCACCAGTATGATCTCTCCCCCCATTACATCAGCACCAGTATGATCTCCCCAATTACATCAGCACCAGTATGATCTCCCCACATTACATCAGCACCAGTATGATCTCTCCCCCCATTACATCAGCACCAGTATGAGCCCCCCATTACATCAGCACCAGTATGATCTCCCCACATTACATCAGTACCAGTATGAGCCCCCACATTACATCAGCACCAGTATGAGCCCCCCCATTACATCAGCACCAGTATGCTCTCCCCCCATTACATCAGCACCAGTATGATCTCCCCCAATTACATCAGCACCAGTATGATCTCCCCCATTACATCAGCACCAGTATGATCTCCCCCAATTACATCAGCACCTGTATGATCTCCCCACATTACATCAGCACCAGTATGATCTCCCCACATTACATCAGCACCAGTATGATCTCCCCACATTACATCAGCACCAGTATGATCTCTCCCCCCATTACATCAGCACCAGTATGAGCCCCCCCATTACATCAGCACCAGTATGATCTCCCCACATTACATCAGTACCAGTATGAGCCCCCACATTACATCAGCACCAGTATGAGCCCCCCATTACATCAGCACCAGTATGCTCTCCCCCCATTACATCAGCACCAGTATGATCTCCCCCAATTACATCAGCACCAGTATGATCTCCCCCCATTACATCAGCACCAGTATGATCTCCCCCAATTACATCAGCACCTGTATGATCTCCCCACATTACATCAGCACCAGTATGATCTCCCCACATTACATCAGCACCAGTATGATCTCCCCACATTACATCAGCACCAGTATGATCTCTCCCCCCATTACATCAGCACCAGTATGAGCCCCCCATTACATCAGCACCAGTATGATCTCCCCACATTACATCAGTACCAGTATGAGCCCCCACATTACATCAGCACCAGTATGAGCCCCCCCATTACATCAGCACCAGTATGAGCCCTTCATTACATCAGCACCAGTATGCTCTCCCCCCATTACATCAGCACCAGTATGATCTCCCCCATTACATCAGTACCAGTATGATTCCCCCATTACATCAGTACCAGTATGAGCCCCCCCATTACATCAGCACCAGTATGAGCCCCCCATTACATCAGCACCAGTATGATCTCCCCCCATTACATCAGCACCAGTATGCTCTCCCCCCATTACATCAGCACCAGTATGATCTCCCCCCATTACATCAGCACCAGTATGATCTCCCCCCATTACATCAGCACCAGTTGGAGCCTTCTTACCAGTGATCTACATCTCCCGCAGCAATATTACTGTGTCCTGAGCTCTCTCCTCCGCCACCGCCTCTTCCAGTTCCCTCCCGTTGTTATCGTTCTTCTATATCCGGCCTGTCATAGGCTCACGCCGCTGTCACCTCCCGGGCAACCTCCCGTCACTTCCCGGTGTGGCCCCGCCCACCCTCGCCTCTCTACAAGCAGCGTCTCCTGTACGTTAGGGGCGGTGGTTGCACAGTGAGCTCGGGCAGCGGGCTAAGTGACCATATGGAGACGCGCGACTCTGTGTCCTCACAGAGCCACAATGAGAGCACTTGTTACCACATGTGAGAGCGTCCACAGCCCCATGCACCGAGCTCCAGGGTGTCCTCAACCCTGTATACCGAGCTCCCCGCTGTTCTCAGCCCCCTGCGCTGAGCTCCCAGGTGTCCTCAACCCCTTGTACTGAGCTCCCCGCTGTCATCAGCCCCCTGCACCGAGCTCCCCGCTGTCCACAGCCCCCTGCACCGAGCTCCCAGGGGTCCTCAACCCCATGTACCGAGCTCCCAGATGTCCTCAACCCCGTGTACCGAGCTCCCAGGTGTCCTCAGCCCTGTGTACCGAGCTCCCAGGTGTCCTCAGCCCCGTGTACAGAGCTCCCCGCTGTCCTCAGCCCCGTATGCTGAGCTCCCCGCTGTCCACAGCCCCCTGCACTGAGCTCCCAGGTATCCTCATTACCTTGTACCGAGCTCCCCGCTGTTCTCAGCCCCCTGCACTGAGCTCCCAGTTGTCCTCAACCCCTTGTACTGAGCTCCCCGCTGTCATCAGCCCCCTGCACCAAGCTCCCCGATGTCCTCAACCCCATGTCCGAGCTCCCAGATGTCCTCAACCCCGTGTACCGAGCTCCCCGCTGTCCACAGCCCCCTGCACCGAGCTCCCAGGTGTCCTCAATCCCTTGTACTGAGCTCCCCGCTGTCCTCAGCCCCATGTACTGAGCTCCCCGCTGTCCACAGCCCTGAGCTCCCAGGTGTCCTCAACCCCTTGTACTGAGCTCCCCGCTGTCCTCAGCCCCGTATGCTGAGCTCCCCGCTGTCCACAGCCCCCTGCACTGAGCTCCCAGGTGTCCTCATTACCTTGTACCGAGCTCCCCGCTGTTCTCAGCCCCCTGCACTGAGCTCCCAGTTGTCCTCAACCCCTTGTACTGAGCTCCCCGCTGTCATCAGCCCCCTGCACCAAGTCCCCGATGTCCTCAACCCCATGTCCGAGCTCCCAGATGTCCTCAACCCCGTGTACCGAGCTCCCCGCTGTCCACAGCCCCCTGCACCGAGCTCCCAGGTGTCCTCAATCCCTTGTACTGAGCTCCCCGCTGTCCTCAGCCCCATGTACTGAGCTCCCCGCTGTCCACAGCCCTGAGCTCCCAGGTGTCCTCAACCCCTTGTACTGAGCTCCCCGCTGTCCTCAGCCCGTATGCTGAGCTCCCCGCTGTCCACAGCCCCCTGCACTGAGCTCCCAGGTGTCCTCATTACCTTGTACCAAGCTCCCCGCTGTTCTCAGCCCCCTGCACTGAGCTCCCAGTTGTCCTCAACCCCTTGTACTGAGCTCCCCGCTGTCATCAGCCCCTGCACCAAGCTCCCCGATGTCCTCAACCCCATGTCCGAGCTCCCAGATGTCCTCAACCCCGTTGTACCGAGCTCCCCGCTGTCCACAGCCCCCTGCACCGAGCTCCCAGGTGTCCTCAATCCCTTGTACTGAGCTCCCCGCTGTCCTCAGCCCCATGTACTGAGCTCCCCGCTGTCCACAGCCCTGAGCTCCCAGGTGTCCTCAACCCCTTGTACTGAGCTCCCCGCTGTCCTCAGCCCCGTATGCTGAGCTCCCCGCTGTCCACAGCCCCCTGCACTGAGCTCCCAGGTGTCCTCATTACCTTGTTACCGAGCTCCCCGCTGTTCTCAGCCCCCTGCACTGAGCTCCCAGTTGTCCTCAACCCCTTGTACTGAGCTCCCTGCTGTCATCAGCCCCCTGCACCAAGCTCCCCGATGTCCTCAACCCCATGTCCGAGCTCCCAGATGTCCTCAACCCCGTGTACCGAGCTCCCCGCTGTCCACAGCCCCCTGCACCGAGCTCCCAGGTGTCCTCAATCCCTTGTACTGAGCTCCCCGCTGTCCTCAGCCCCATGTACTGAGCTCCCCGCTGTCCACAGCCCTGAGCTCCCAGGTGTCCTCAACCCCTTGTACTGAGCTCCCCGCTGTCCTCAGCCCCCTGCACCGAGCTCCCAGGTGTCCTCAGCCCTGTGTACCGAGCTCCCAGGTGTCCTCAGCCCCGTGTACAGAGCTCCCTGCCGTCCTCAGGCCCGTATGCTGAGCTCCCCACTGTCCACAGCCCCCTGCTCCGAGCTCCCAGGTGTCCTCAACCCCTTGTACTGAGCTCCCCGATGTCTTCAGCCCCATGTACTGAGCTCCCCGCTGTCCACAGCCCTGAGCTCCCAGGTGTCCTCAGCCTGTGTACCTTGCTCCCAGGGGTCCTCAACCTCCTGTACCGAGCTCCCAGGTGTCCTCAGCCCCATGTACTGAGCTCCCAGGTGTCCTCAGCCCTGTGTACCGAGCTCCCAGGTGTCCTCAACCCCTTGTACTGAGCTCCCTGCTGTCCTCAGCCCCATGTACTGAGCTCCCCACTGTCCTCAGCCCCATGTACTGAGCTCCCTGCTGTCCACAGCCCTGAGCTCCCAGGTGTCCTCAGCCCTGTGTACCTTGCTCCCAGGGGTCCTCAACCTCCTGTACCGAGCTCCCAGGTGTCCTCAGCCCCGTGTACTGAGCTCCCAGGTGTCCTCAGCCCCGTGTACTGAGATACCCACTGTCCACAGCCCCGTGCACCGAGCTCCCAGGTCTCCTCAACCCTCTGTACCGAGCTCCCAGGTGTCCTCATACCCCTGTACCGAGCCCCCCAAGTGCCCTCAGCCCTGTGTACCGAGCTCCCAGGTGTCCTCAGCCCTGTGTACCAAGCTCCCAGGTGTCCTCAACCCCGTGTACCGAGCTCGAAGGGGTCCTCAACCCCGTGTACTGATCTCCCAGGTGCCCTCAGTCCCGTGTACGGAGCTCCCCGCTGTCAACAGCCTTGAGCACTGAGCTCCCAGGTATCCGCAGCCCTGTGTACCGAGTTCCTAGGTGTCCTCAACCCTGCGTACTGAGCTCCCACTATCCACAGCCCTTTGCACCAAGCTCCCAGGTGTCCTCAAACCTGTGTACCGAGCTCCCAGGTGTCCTTAGCCCCATGTACCGAGCACCAGGGGGTCCTCAGCCCCATGTACTGAGCTCCCCGATGTCCTCAGCCCCGTGTACCGAGCTCCCAGGTGTCCTCAACACCTTGTACTGAGCTCCCCGCTGTCCTCAGACAGGTGTCCTCAACCCCGTGTACTGAGCTCCCAGGTGTCCGCAGCCCCGTTGTACCGAGCTCTCCAAGTGTCCTAAGCCCTGTGTACCGAGCACTCACCCAGTGATCTCGGTCTACCCACCCTTCAACCCTTGTACGATCATTCCATAGTTTTTCAGGTGCCCCATGTACTGAGCTCCCCGCTGTCCATAGCCCTGTGCACCGAGCTCCCAGGTGTCCTTAACCTTCTGTACCGAGCTCCCAGGTGTCCTCAACCCTGGGTACTGAGCTTCCCGCTGTCAACAGCCTTGTGCACTGACTCCCAGGTGTCCTCAGCCCTGTGTACCGAGTTCCTAGGTGTCCTCAACCCTGGGTACTGAGCTTCCCGCTGTCCACAGCCCCGTGCACCAAGCTCCCAGGTGTCCTCAAACCTGTGTACCGAGCTCCCAGGTGTCCTCAGCCCCATGTACCGAGCACCCAGGTGTCCTCAGCCCCATGTACTGAGCTCCCTGATGTCCTCAGCCCCGTGTACTGATCTCCCAGGTGTCCTCAGCCCCGTGTACTGATCTCCCCGCTGTCCAGAGCCTTGTGCACCGAGCTCCTAGGTGTCTTCAACCCGTGTACCGAACTCCTAGGTGTCCTTAACCCCTGGTACTGAGCCCCTCTGTCCACAGCCCCATGCACCGAGCTCCCAGGTGTCCTCAACCCTCTTACCGAGCTCCCAGGTGTCCTTGGCCTCATGTACCGAGCTCCCAGGTGTCCTCAACCTCGTGTACTGAGCTCCCTGCTGTCCTCAGCCCCGTGTACCGAGCTCCGAGGTATCCTCAACCCTGTGTACTGAGCTCCCCACTGTCCACAGCCCCAAGCTCCCTGGTGTCCTCAGCCCTGTGTACCGAGCTCCCAGGTGTCCTCAACCTCGTTTACTGAGCTCTCAAGTGTCCTCAGCCCCGTGTACTGAGCTCCCACGTGTCCTCAGCCATGTGTACCGAGATCTCATGTGCCCTCAGCCCCGTGTACTGAGCTCCCAGGTGTCCTCAGCTCTGTGTGCCGAGCTCCCAGGTATCCTCAACCCCGTGTACCGAGCTCCCAGGTGTCCTCAACCCCGTGTACTGATCTCCCAGGTTTCCTCAGCCCGTGTACTGAGCTCCCAGGTGTCTTTAACCCCGTGTACCGAGCTCCCAGATGTCCTTAACCTCGTGTACTGAGCTCCCTGCGTTGCTGTATCCTCAGGCCACCCTTGTATGAGCGCAGTCCGGGTATCCTCAAGCCCACCATTGTACCGAGACCTTGCCCTCGCCGTCTACTGAGCCCCATGCTCACTCTGGTGGTCTCACCCGGTCCCCGTGCACCGAGCTCCCAGGTGTCCTCAACCCTCTGTCTACCGAGGTCTTCCCAGCGTGTACTCTCCACTCTTCGTGTACTGTCTCCCAGGTGTACTTACCCCGTGTACTGAGCTCCCAGGTGTCCTCAACCCTCTGTCGGTACCAGCTCCCAAGATGTCCTCAGTCTCAGCCCTGTTACTGAGCTCCCAGTGTCCTCAACCTGTACCAGTCCAGTGTTACCTGTAACTGAGCTCCCAAGTGCCTCAGCCCCGGTAGTTGTCTGTACCGAGCTTCCCAGGTGTCCTCAACCCTGTGTGCCAAGCTCCAAGGTGTCCTCAACCCCGTGTACCGAGCTCAAAGGTGTCCTCAACCCGTGTACTGATCTCCCAGGTGCCCTCAGCCCCATGTACTGAGCTCCCCACTGTCCACAGCCCTGTGCACCAAGCTCCCAGGTGTCCTCAAACCTGTGTACCGAGCTCCCAGGTGTCCTCAGCCCCATGTACCGAGCACCCAGGTGTCCTCAACCCCATGTACTGAGCTCTCCGATGTCCTCAGCCCCGTGTATCGAGCTCCAAGGTGTCCTCAATCTTCTGTACCGAGCTCCCAGGTGTCCTCAGCCCCGTGTACTATGCTCCCAGGTGTCCTCAGCCCCATTTGCCGACCTCCCAGGTGTCCTCAGCCCCGTGTATTGAGCTCACAAGTGCCCTCAGCCCCATGTACCGAGCTCCCAGGTGTCCTCAGCCCTGTGTACCAAGCTCCCAGGTGTCCTCAACCCCGTGTACTGATCTCCCCGGTGCCCTCAGCCCCGTGTACTGAGCTTCCCGCTGTCAACAGCCTTGTGCACTGAGCTCCCAGGTGTCCTCAGCCCTGTGTACCGAGTTCCTAGCTGTCCTTATCCCTGGGTACTGAGCTCCCCGCTGTCCACAGCCCCGTTCACCAAGCTCCCAGGTGTCCTCAAACCTGTGTACCGAGCTCCCAGGTGTCCTCATCCCCATGTACCGAGCACCCAGGTGTCCTCAGCCCCATGTACTGAGCTCCCCGATGTCCTCAGCCCCGTGTACCGAGCTTCCAGGTGTCCTCAACACCTTGTACAGAGCTCCCTGGTGTCCACAGCCCTGTGCACCGAGCTCCCAGGTGTCCTCAACCTTCTGTACCGAGCTCCCAGGTGTCCTCAGCCCCGTGTACTGTGCTCCCAGGTGTCCTCAGCCCCGTGTACCGAGCTCCCAAGTGCCCTCAGCCCTATATACTGAGCTCCCAGGAGTCCTCAGCCCCGTGTACCAAGCTCCCAGGTGTCCTCAACCCCGTGTACCGAGCTCGTAGGTGTCCTCAACCCCGTGTACTGATCTCCCAGGTGCCCTCAGCCCCGTGTACTGTGCTCCCCGCTGTCAACAGGTTTGAGGACACCTGGGAGCTTGGTGCACGGGGCTGTGGACAGCGGGAAGCTCAGTACCCAGGGTTGAGGACACCTAGGAACTCGGTACACAGGGCTGAGGACATCTGGGAGCTCAGTGCACAAGGCTGTGACAGCGGAGAGCTCAGTTCACGGGGTGAGGACACCTGGGAGATCAGTACACAGGGTTGAGGACACCTTCGAGCTCGGTACACGGGGTTGAGGACACCTGGTAGCTTGGTACACAGGGCTGAGGACACCTGGCAGCTCGGTACACGGGGCTGAGGACACCTGGGAGCTCAGTATACAGGGCTGAGGACACCTGGGAGCTCGGTACACAGGGTTGAGGACCCCTGGGAGCTCGGTACACAGGGTTGAGGACCCCTGGGAGCTCGGCACACAGGGCTGAGGACACCTGGGAGCTCAGTACATGGGGCTGAGGACACCTGAGAGCTTGGTACACGAGGTTGAGGACAGCAGGGAGCTCAGTACACGAGGTTGAGTACACCTGGGAGCACAGTACATGGGGCTGAGGACGCTTGGGAGCTCGGTACAGAGGGTTGAGGACACCTGGGAGCTCGGTGCACAGGGCCCCGTGTACCGAGCTCCCAGGTGTCCTTAACCCCATGTACCGAGCTCCCAGGTGTCCTCAACCTCGTATACTGAGCTCCCTGCTGTCCTTAGCCCCGTGTACCAAGCTCCGAGGTATCCTCAACCCCGTGTACTGAGCTCTCCGCTGTCCACAGCCTTGTGCACCGAACTCCCAGGTGTCTTCAACCCTGGGTACTGAGCCCCGCTGTCCACAACCCCGTGCACCGAGCTCCCAGGTGTCCTCAACCCTCCGTACCGAGCTCCCAGGTGTCCTCAACGTCGTATACTGAGCTCCCTGCTGTCCTCAGCCCCGTGTACCGAGCTCCGAGGTATCCTCAGCCCTGTGTACTGAGCTCCCAAGTGTCCTCAACCCCGTTGTACCGAGCTCCCAGATGCAATCAGCCCCGTGTACTGAGCTCCCAGGTGTCCTCAGCTCTGTGTCCGAGTTCCCAGGTGTCCTCAACCCCGTGTACCAAGCTCCCAGGTGTCCTCAGCCCCATGTACTGAGCTTCCCGACGTCCTCAGCCCGTGTACCGAGCTTCCAGGTGTCCTCAACCCCTTAGGGTACCTTTACACGGCGCCACTTTTGGCAGCGTTTGGAGGCAATCTAACGTGCGCGTGCACACTTTTCATGGTTGCCTCCAAACGCCAAAGGCGCTTTTACACGCCACAATTCTGCCCTCAACTAAGGTGATGTGTCGCCCTGGAAGTTGCCACACCAACAGCGGGAAACATCCAGTAGACTCCAGTCGCCGTCTCACACGCCGCAATCACCAAAGGAATGTGGGCGTACCTGTTCAGCGCGGCGAAAACAGAGGCGTGCCAAATTATTTTCACCGCGTCCCAAATACGCTCATTGGACAACGCAATAGCGTCCTGATTGGCCAGCCTGGTCTGGAAGGCTGGCTAATACGTGACGCCATTGTCGCGGAGTTTTCAAGGAATACACCCTCGTGACGTGACAAGTGGCTGCTGCGAGACGCTTTCGAGCTGCTCAAGCGTCACACAGGAGCGGTTTTGAGCAGGACAGTGGCTTACACTACACAATGGTTTGCTATGTGTGAGTCTGTAGCTGAAGGTGGGAACATACACACAATACTTTGCCCATATGTGGCTCCATTGGTCCATACCATGGCACAGCTGCCATGGCACCACTGAACTATGTGTGTGTACACATGTTTGTGTGTAATGGACTGTACCTACATCCCCCACAAAAACCCTTGCTTGATGAATGTGTGTGGACACGTGTCCCTGTGGCCACAACACATCACAATGGATATGTACACACACTTGCACCATACATTGTGGCCCAAAGGGCTGAACCTGGGTACTGCATATTAACACACAATGTTTCACGGACCCATCAATAGCTTTGGACGGGTCACATACCTCTGTGCACAGCATAAAGCTATGTGCAACTGCCCTGTATCCCCAAGTAACGACACACACATAGTTTTTTGGATCCAACTTTTAAAAGTTATTATTTTTGTGCATAGAAAAAAATAAGGGCACAAAATAACAGAAAACAGAAGTGTTAACATCATACAAAGAAATGGAACATGATGAGAAATAAGGTAAAACAATAAACATGGCAAAGTGTGCACCAAAACAAACACATCAATAACTAACTAACTAACTAAAGATTGTGCACTCAGAAAAACCCAAACAAAATCCTCATGGTGCAGCCAACCTGGTGACTACACCATCCTCATCATGTTGATGCCTCACAGCACCAGCCACCCTACACATGCTGGTGCTGCTAGGCCACTGCCCCAGGGCCATTATAATAGGAACAGTATGCATCTCTACTGTTCCTGGCATCCTGCTGAGTCCGACCCTGGCTCAGCGGCTGGAGTGGCGCCACACCATGGTTGGTAGCACGGCATTCCCGGGACGGACCTTCCCTGTTGTGGGGTCCACTGAATCCACATAACTTGCCGGCGTGTATGATGACCGATCCCTACGACACAGGAAGTTATGCAGCACACAGCAGGCCAACACTACCACATCAATAGATTCCAGTTTCATATGCATACACGTATGAAAAACCCGGAATGTATTCGCCATGATCCTGAACGCATTTTCAACCACACGGCGGGCCTGGGATAGCCGGTAATTGAAAAGGCGCTGCTCAGAAGTAAGGGTCCTCTGGGGATATGGCCGTAGTAGGTGTGCCTGAAGTGGGAACGCTTCCTCCCCCACAAACGCAAAGTTGAGATGATGGGTTGTCTCTTCATTTGAGGGCAAGTTCAGCCCACCTTTTCTTAGGTCTTGCGCCAAGGAGTAGTGTGCGAACACACCCCCATCTGAGATATGCCATCAAGGCAAAACTCGCACGGAGAGACGATTGACTCAAACTTTCTATTTGCCTGGGATTTCCCAAGCCGTAGCACATTTCTGCCGAACTTACGACATATGTCAGCGTAGAGGGCGACCCGGAGATCACCCAAAGGCACCCCTGCAACCGCTCCCTATAATAGAAGAACCCTTCCAAAGAGTAGCTGTCGATATCATTGGACCTCTGGCTAAACCAAGTAAATCTGGAAAGCAGTACATTCTCACTGTTGTGGACTATGCCACCCGATATCCAGAAGCTGTGGCCTTGTCAAGTATTTCTGCAGCCAAGGTGGCCGAGGCCCTGGTAACCATTTTTACCAGAGTAGGATTCCCCAGTGAGATCTTGTCAGACCAAGGCTCCCAGTTCATGTCAGAGCTGGTCCAGTGTCTGTGGCGCACCTGTGGGCTACGAGCGATCCGAACGACACCTTATCATCCCCAAACAAATGGACTTTGTGAACGATTCAATGGCACTCTGAAGAATATGCTGAGGGCCTTCACTAACCGAGATTCAGACTGGGAGAAGTACCTACCCCATCTCTTGTTTGCCTATCGGGAAGTTCCCTAGGAGTCCACTGGGTTTTCCCCCTTTGAACTACTCTATGGAAGAAAGGTCCGAGGACCCTTAACCCTGCTCAAGGAA
Source organism: Allobates femoralis (assembly GCA_033576535.1). Taxonomy (NCBI): domain Eukaryota; kingdom Metazoa; phylum Chordata; class Amphibia; order Anura; family Aromobatidae; genus Allobates; species Allobates femoralis. Next base: position 393,127,937 of record JARQOC010000005.1, read on the forward strand.
TACTGGGAAGGGCAAGTTGAAGATGCAGGGTCCCCTGTTGTCCCTTATGTCCTAAAGCTGTGAGAAACCCTGGCTCAACTCGCTTGTTTAGCCCAGAGTCATGTGCGTATGGCTCAAACCAGACAGAAGACATGGTATGACCGTAAAGCACGCTATCGGGAGTTTGTAAAAGGACAACAGGTCTTAATGATTGTTCCCCATTGGCAGAATAAACTGCAGTCCACATGGGAGGGTCCCTTCCAGGTTCTCAGAAAACTAAATGATACCAATTATCTTCTTGCTTTAGATGATCAGGGGCTAAGACAAAAGACTGTCCATGTGAATATGATTAAGGAGTACCATGACCGGAACATTCCAATGATAGCAAGCTGTCGGCTAGCTTAAGAAGACGGTCAAGAGGATGAGGACTCCCTACCTGATCTCGTGGAAGCAGCGAGAGCCCCATCCACTGTGGAACAGGTTCCTCTGGGAGATCACCTGGATTCCTTACAGAAAAACCAGATGCTGGGAGTGCTTCAACAGAGACGGGCTGCTTTCTCATCCCAACCAGGTCGAACCACCGTCACCCAACATCATGTGGACACTCAGGGTATCCGTCCCATACAACAGGCTCCTTACCGGGTACCGGAATCAGTTCGAAACACCATGCAGCACGAACTGGAGGAGATGTTACAGCTTGGGGTAATCCAGGCCTCCCATAGCCCTTGGGCCTCTCCTGTGGTGTTAGTACCCAAGAAGGATGGGAGTACTCGGTTTTGTGTGTGGACTATCGACGACTAAACGACCATACCGTCAGTGATCCTTACCCAATGCCCGTATTGATGAACTTCTAGACCGACTAGCTGGGTCCCGATATGTCACTACCTTGGATCTCAGTAAAGGATACTGGCAAATCCTTCTGACGAAGGAAGGGAGAGAACGGTCCGCTTTTATAACCCCCTTTGGTCTGTATAAATTTCTAAACATGCCCTTTGGAAAGAAGAATGCCCCTGCAACCTTCCAGAGAATGGTGGACCAGATCCTCCGGGAAAGTGGTGACTTTGCTTGTGCCTACTTGGATGATATCGCCATCTTCAGCCAGACGTGGGAGGAACATCTAAATCAAGTAGCTGTTATTCTTGACCTGCTTCTTGCAGCAGGCCTAACCATTCGACCCGATAAATGCCAATTGAGGATGGGTGAAGTCCAGTACCTAGGGCATAGAGTAGGAGGAGGGAAGCTCCGTCCTGAACCTGCGAAAATCCAGGCTATTAGAGACTGGCCTGTACCCCAAACTAAGAAACAAGTTATGGCTTTTTTGGGCACTGCCAGTTATTACCGAAAATTTGTTTCTCATTTCAGCACGGTGGCCAAACCTCTTACCAACCTGACCAAGAAAACAATGCCCCGGCTGGTGACCTGGACTCCAGCCTGTGATGAGGCTTTTAACCGGCTGAAGGACGCCCTGGTCTGTGACCCTGTTCTGGCTGCTCCAGACTACAAGAGGAGGTTCATTGTGCAGACGGACGCCTCTTCTTATGGACTGGGAGCTGTACTCAGCCAGGTTAATGCAGCTGGGGACGAGCATCCCATCGCCTACCTCAGCAGGAAACTGCTGGACCGAGAAGTGGCCTATGCAACTGTTGAAAAAGAATGCCTGGCTGTAGTGTGGGCCCTCAGGAAACTACGGCCGTATCTGTATGGACGAGAATTCACTGTGGTTACTGATCACAATCCCCTCACCTGGCTGAACAGAGTCTCTGGGGACAATGGACGCTTACTACGATGGAGCCTGGCTCTTCAGCCCTATAACTTAACCATACAGTATAGAAAAGGCAGCCAACACCAAAATGCAGATGGACTGTCCAGGCAGGAGGAGCCCTGAGGCCTGGCAGCCCGGACTGTGTGTACTTAACAAGCCACCTGTAGAGGTCCCTAGTGCGTACACAAATTGCGGGGGGAAGGGATTGTCATGATATGTAGTTTTCCCTGTCCTGTATTTGTATAATACTGCCATGTGATGTATGTAACTGTCCTCTGGTTTCTATTAGATGCAACTTAACTGTCTCCTTCCCCCAATACTTCCAGCCCTGAGCCATAATGTAATTTAGGCTTGTGTCAACAGCTAGTGGAATTTCCCCTATTGTTTCCTAAGCAGAAGATAACCTGCAATACACATCCTCGCAGACACACCGGAGCCGACTATCCTAGACTCTTCTGATGGACCCAACCATTGAATGGGAGGGTGTGAGCCCTTCTCCCTCTAGGGGTGGATCCACAGGCACAGGACAATACATTCTTATTTTTTAAGACAGATGAGAGTTGACTGTGGACGGGACTGGAGCGAGACCTGAACTGAGGCCAGATCTCGTCGTCCATGTAATTGTGTGGAATCCATTGGACTCGTGTGGACTAGTGATGAGCGAGTACCAAAATGCTCGGGTGCTCGATGCTCGGGCAGAGCATCCCAAGATACTCGTGTACACGGCCCGAGCACCGAGCCCAATGTTATCCAATGGGAGACCCGAGTATTTTTATGAAATGACCGCCGGCAGCATGTAGAAACCCTAAAAATGTCACAAAAGTCTCAGAAGAGTGCTCAAATGACATGGCAACACCATGGGGAAGACCCCTGTAAGCATTTCTGTCTCAAAAGTCACAGCTGTGAACAATGTTGTCCGAGTTTCATGCCAATTTTACGGAGTCACCAGAACACCTTCCAAAATGACACCAAAATGAATATTTAGGGTGGAAATGTTAAGGGCACATACCCAATAGTGAGATACAGCTGGTGTATGTTACTTTTTGTGATTACATGAAAGATTTTACGTGAAAACATTGTGCGGCACTCCGATGTCCCTGAGAAGAGACGTACATAAAGCCCTGTCTTGACATAATGTGCCCATTTTGAGGAAGTGGTGTATTGTAGTATTTTCCTTTACCAGGGCAGTCCAAAATTGTGAGGTTCACCAATGACCCATGCATACAGACATGCATGAGGGCCTGTAAACCTGAAGTGGGTGTATTGTAGTATAGCCCTTTGGCAGGACAGCTAAAAATTGTGAGGTTCAATAATGCCCCTGGATACAGACGTGCAGGAGGGCCTGTAAACCTGAAGTGGGTGTATTGTAGTATAGCTCTTTGGCAGGGCAGCCAAAAATTGGGAGGTTCAACAATGCCCTGGATACAGATGTGCAGGAGGGCCTGTAAACCTGAAGTGGGTGTATTGTAGTATAGCCTTTGGCAGGGCAGCCAAAAATTGGCAGGTTCAACAATGACCCATGCATACAGACATGCATGAGGGCATGTAAACCTGAAGTGGGTGTATTGTAGTATTGCCCTTTGGGAGGCTCCACATTGTCCCTGGCTAGAGACGTGCATGAGGGCCTCAAAACATTTTTCCCATTGAAAAGGAGCAGTTCTCCTGTCGTTGTAATGCCCATTCTAAAAGAATGGGCGAAAAAATTTACCACTGGGGGTATACCTGAAACAACAGCCTAACTATTGTAACGGTCATCATGGTGGCACATGAGGAGAAGGAGGAGCAGTCCAGTGATTAGCCAAAGTCCAGAAGTGTGTACCCATGGGTGAGTGGAGGTACATGGCAAATTCCCATAACAAAATTTAAATTCCGCTGTCATTTGCTGGTGGTGTGGTGAAGTCTGGCCCAATCCAACCCTTGTTCATCTTGATCAGAATCAGCCTGTCAGCATTTTCAGTTGACAGGCGGGTGCGTTTATCAGTAACGATTCCACCTGCGGCACTAAAAACACGGTCTGACAAAACGCTAGCGGCAGGGCAGGCCAGGACTTCCAAGGCGTAGAGAGCCAATTCATGCCACGTGTTCAGCTTGGAGACTCAATAATTGTAAGGCACAGAGGAATCTCGCAGTACAGTTGTTCGATCTGCAAGGTACTCCTTCAGCATCTGGCCAAACTTAGCATTTCTTGTGGCACTACCCCGCACCTCAGGGGCTGTGAAAACTGTCCCACATCGTAAAGACTGTTCCCCTACCTCTGGTGGATTGGACTTGTGCCCCTCTCGGCCGTACGCCTTGGTTGTCCACCGATTCCTGACCTATGCCGCTAGCGTTTTGTGAGGGGAATGCTTTGCCTACTTCCGTGACTATGGCCTTCTGGAACTGCTGCATTTTGGCTGACCTCTCCGCCTCAGGAATAAGAGACGTAAAGTTCTCCTTGTAGCGTGGGTCTAAGAGTGTTGCCAACCAGTAGTGATTGTCGGCCAAGATGTTCTGAACGCGAGGGTCACGAGCCAGGCAGCTTACCATAAAGTCAGCCATGTGCGCCAGACTCTTAACAGCCATCACTTCAGTATCCTGACCAACACGATGACTGAACATGCTGTCTCCTCCTCCTCCTCCTCCTCATCTCCCCTGTCCTCTGGCCAGCCACGCTGAAGCGAGGGTATGACTGGTGTGCCTGTCATATCCTCAATTTGGCCAGAGAGTTGCTCCATGTCTTCATCCTCCTCCTTCTCCTCGTCATAGTCCTCCACTGCACGTTGTGATGAGATGAGGCTGGGCTGTGTGTTATCACCCACACCCACTACTGTTTCTTGCTCCAACTCATCACGCACCGCCTGCAATGCATCATCTTTGTTTTTGAGCAGAGACCATTTTAGAAGGCAGAGTAGGGGTATGGTGACACTAATAATGGCGTCATCACCGCTCACCATCTTGGTGGAGTCCTCAAAGTTTTGGAGGACGGTACATAGATCGGACATCCATATCCACTCCTCAGGTGTTATGTGTGGAGTTTGACCCATTTCCCGACAGCTTAGGTGATGCAGGTAGTCAACAACTGCCCTCTTCTGCTCACATATCCTGACGAACATGTGCAGAGTTGAATTCCAACGCGTGGGGACATCACACACCACTCTGTGGGCCGGAAGACGCAAACGGCGCTGCGAAAATGTGCAGACAGGCGGCGAACTTTTACCAGCAGATCAGACAGCTCTGGGTATGACTTTAGAAACCACTGAACCACCAGGTTGAGCACATGGGCCACGCATGGAACATGCGTCAGCTGGCCTGCCTCAAAGCTGCCACCAGGTTCCGGCAATTGTCACACACGACCTTTCCTGGCTTAAGGTTCAGATGTGTGAGCCAGTGATCTGCCTGCTGCTTTAGAGCTGTCCACACCTCTTCTGCATTGTGGGGTTTGTCACCTATGCATATTAGCTTCAGCACAGCCTGTTGCCGCTTCGCAGAGGCAGTGCTGCAGTGCTTCCAGCTTGGGACTGGTGTGGAGGGTAAAGTGGATGAGGATGCGCAGGAGGAGGAGAGGAGGCTGAGGAGCATGACATTCCGGAGCTGCAGAGTGTGGGTGAAACCCTGACTGAGGTAGGGCCTGCATTCCTTGGTGTGGGAAGGACGTGTTCCGTCCCTCGCTCAGACTGGGTCCCAGCTTCCACAATATTAACCTAGTGTGCCGTCAAGGAGATGTAGCGGCCTTGCCCACAAGCACTTGTCCACGTGTCTGTGGTTAGGTGGACTTTGGCTGAAACAGCGTTGTTCAGGGCACGTGTGATGCTTTTTGACACGTGGTTATGCAATGCGGGGATGGCACACCTGGAGAAATAGTGGCGGCTGGGGACCGAGTAACGTGGGACAGCAGCCGCCATCAGGTCGCGGAATGCTTCCGTCTCCACCAGCCGGAAAGGTAACATTTCTAGCGCAAGCAGTCGCGAAATGTGATCATTCAGGACTGTGGCATGTGGGGCGTTGGCAGCATATTTGCACCTGCGTTCAAAGGTTTGCTGAATGGATAACTGCACGCTGTGCTGGGACAAGGACGTGCTTGATGATGGTGTTATTTGTGCGTGGGCAACTTCAGGTGCAGGGCCGGAGGCTTGTTCGCGGGCAGCATGGACAGGGGATTGGCTCACATGCACAACACGCGAAGATGTAGCAGTGACATCAGCAAGCACCGCTCCTCGACTCTGTTGTACTTCCCACAAAGTCGGGTGCTTGGCTGACATGTGCCTGATCATGCTGGTGGTGGTCAGGCTGCTAGTTTTCGTACCCCTGCTGATGCTGGCATGGCAGGTGTTGCAAATGGCCTTTTTAGAGTCATCTGGAGTCAACTTAAAAAACTGCCAGACTCGGGAAGACCTAACATTTGCACAGGCACCTTGTGTCATGTTGTTGTTCCGGGGAACGGTTGCCTGCCTTCTGCCTGCGGACACCACCCTGCTTCTTACAGCCTGTTGGGATGCTACGCCTCCCTCCCCCTGTGCACTGCTGTCCACGCTCTGCATATCCTCCTGCCAGGTTGGGTCAGCTACTGGATCATCCACCACTTCGTCTTCCTCTTCCGCACCCTGATCCTCCTCCTGACTTCCTGGCAATTGTGTCTCATCATCGTCCACCCCTTCTTGAGACACGTTGCCAACGTTCCCTTCGTGAAAACGTGGCTGCTCAAATATTTGGGCATCTGTACATAAGATCTCCTCATCACCCACTTCAACAGGAGCTGGCGAGAGGCCAGATTGTGCGAATGGATACGTGAACAGCTCTTCCGAGTGTCCAAGTGTGGGATCAGTAATGTCCGTGGACGTGTACTCGGCCTGGTGGTAGGAAGGAGGATCAGGTTGGGAAATGTGCGGTGCAGTATCACGGCTACTGACACTTGACCGTGTGGAAGACAGGGTGTTGTGGAGGTGCCAATCTGAGTGGAAGCATTATCCGCTATCCAAGTAGCAACCTGTTGACACTGGTCTTAGTTCAAGAGCGGTGTACTGCTGCGGGCCCCAAGAATTTGGGACAGGACGTGCGAGCGAGTACATGTGGCACTTTGTTGTTGCGAAATTAGTGCTTGCACACGACCTCGGCCTCTGCCTGCACCACCATCACATCCACTTCCTTGTTCCTTGCCAACGCCCTTGCGCATTTTGCCTGTATACAGCTACAACAGTCTCCTCACTGTTCTGGTCACAGGAAAGCTGGATATGGATAGCCTGCCTGTATAGAGCTAGTTAGCTACAACAGTGTCCTGACTGTTCTGGTCACAGGAAAGCTGGATATGGATATTACACCCTGCCTGTATAGAGCTAGTCAGCTACAACAGTGTCCTGACTGTTCTGGTCACAGGAAAGCTGGATATGGATATTACACCCTGCCTGTATAGAGCTAGTCAGCTACAACAGTGTCCTGACTGTTCTGGTCACAGGAAAGCTGGATATGGATATTACACCCTGCCTGTATACAGCTAGTCAGCTACTACAGTCTCCTGACTGTTCTGGTCACAGGAAAGCTGGATATGGATATTAGACCCTGCCTGTATAGAGCTAGTCAGCTACAACAGTCTCCTGACTGTTCTGGTCACAGGAAAGCTGGATATGGATATTAGACCCTGCCTGTATAGAGCTAGTCAGCTACAACAGTCTCCTGACTGTTCTGGTCACAGGAAAGCTGGATATGGATATTAGACCCTGTCTGTATAGAGCTAGTCAGCTACAACAATCTCCTGACTGTTCTGGTCACAGGAAAGCTGGATATGGATAGCCTGCCTGTATAGAGCTAGTCAGCTACAACAGTCTCCTGACTGTTCTGGTCACAGGAAAGCTGGATATGGATAGCCTGCCTGTATAGAGCTAGTCAGCTACTACAGTCTCCTGATTGTTCTCGTCACAGGAAAGCTGGATATGGATAGCCTGCCTGTATAGAGCTAGTCAGCTACTACAGTCTCCTGACTGTTCTGGTCATAGGAAAGCTGGATATAGATATTAGACCCTGCCTGTATAGAGCTAGTCAGCTACAACAGTCTCCTGACTGTTCTGGTCACAGGAAAGCTGGATATGGATATTACACCCTGCCTGTATACAGCTAGTCAGCTACTACAGTCTCCTGACTGTTCTGGTCACAGGAAAGCTGGATATGGATAGCCTGCCTGTATAGAGCTAGTCAGCTACTACAGTCTCCTGATTGTTCTGGTCACAGGAAAGCTGGATATGGATATTAGACCCTGCCTGTATAGAGCTAGTCAGCTACAACAGTCTCCTGACTGTTCTGGTCACAGGAAAGCTGGATATGGATATTACACCCTGCCTGTATAGAGCTACTCAGCTACAACAATCTCCTGAGGACTGTTCTGGTCACTGGAAAGCTTGGACTCCGATCTGGATCACCCTGCCTATATCCTCCTAGATTAGTCCTGAGAAGGACTGTTCTGGTCAGCAGCAGTTTGCAGCCCTGCTCCGGATCTACCTATGAGAGCCGCAAATCTGTCCCTTAAGCAGCAGCAGACACTCTCCCTACACTGACTGTCTGGATGGCTGTATGCAGAGCACATCGTGGCCGGGTCTTATAAAGGCTCGGTCAACTAACAGGGCTGTGGCATTGCAGTGACTGCCAGCCAATCCCTGCATGTGGGCTGGCTCTCTAAAGAGTGCCAACATGCAGGGATGAGGACCCCGAGTACAGCACGAGTATTGCGAGATTACTCGGTACTCGCCGAGTAGCCCGAGTACAGTCATACTCGTGCGAGTACTGAGTAGTCACAAGCGTACTCGCTCATCACTAGTCAGCACACAATAGTATCTATGACCCCAAAAAACACGAGTAACTACATATCCCACCACTTAGGCGTCACCTACACTACACAATAGCGACCCAAATGGTAAAGGCCTGTAAACGAAAAACACCCACATCACAGATCATGTTTGCACATCAGTACTTACTTAATGACTCTGGGCAGCAAGCGTGCCCGACATCGGCCTTGAGCGCATTTTATATGTGAAGCAACCAATCAGAACACAGCGGCGTCTTGTAATCGACGTAGCCGCCTGGGCGTATGCATGTGGGACCAATCTTGAGGCGCAATTGTGCTTTTGTGATTGGTCAGGTTGTGTTTAAATAAGCACGTGCTGGGGCGTAACCCCTGCCCCGACTGGAATGTGCATTGAGCTAGTAGTGTCTCATCACAAGTTCTCTGTTGGACAGACGGTAAGTGGGGGTACATGCTATTGGGAACTGCTAGACGTTATTGTCTGTGTGCTGTATGTTGGCTGATGTTTGTGCGCATTAGGCCCAGCTTCAGGCAGCGTCATGTAGAAGTGTATTTAGCGACGTGTACGCATCGTAAATACACTCAGTGTCATGTAGCACACATAATGTTCATTGAGATTCTTGGCAGGACATTATGTGTATTCAAGTACTATGTTTAGCCCAAAATATGTGTGTATCTGATGTGTGTATGTTGAAATGTCCTTAGTTACACAATGTGTGGCGTTTGTAATGATAGACCTTTACATATTGAAGTGCAATGTGCAAGGTGCAATGTGCAAAGTGCAATGTGCCCAAATACATATATCACGTCACGCCAACATGGGCCATGTATGTGTGGCGCCCCTGCGTCCAGGAGGCCACAAAGGGAACTGCAGCCAGGCAGGTAGGACAATGTTGCACACCAACACCCTCACAGCCCAGACAACCCACGTGTCAGAAGAGGTTAACATCCAGCCCTGAGATTAGAACTCTATGAGATCGAGGGGTGGTGGATCAGAGGAGTGGGTTGGGCACACCAGAAGTCAGGTGACTGACAGTATATAGTGAGGGGGAGGAGTGAAGGAAGTTAGTAGGCCATGGTGCTGAGAAGTAAAGAGGAGTAGCTGAGACAGAAAGACAATCACACGTCCTGCGAGTGCAAGGCTAGGAGCGCAGAATCTGTACTGACCCAGTGCAAGCCAGAGGGGAGAGAAAGCCCGTCCGATGCTGATGCCACCAGGAGTGTGACAGAACAGAGAGGGACGGTGTAACCCGTGCCCTAGACAGCAGCTAAAGCCACTGACTGCAGGCAGAGAAGTCCCTCCTATGATACTGGAAAGGAACAGAGAGAAGGAGCCTGGTAGAGCCTCCTGCTGAGGACTGCTGGAGGCTGGGCTGAGTAGAGTGTCGGCTCTAGAGGGGACCGCAGTTTACCCGGAATCCCCAAACAACACGACGGGGGACCACAGCTCCACGTTAGGGTCCCCAACCCAAAGGACAGGCAGCTCAGTGACAACCAGGAGGGCCCATCAGGGGTCCGAGTCACCACCATACTGTCCAGTGTCGCACAACACGTAGCAAAGAGAATGTAAACAGCCCGGAAAGGACACTACAGACTGTGTGAGGGGTCACAGGGAGAGAGAGGCCTGGCTGCAGGGCAGAAGGGAACCCGGAGAGGGAGAACGTACCCGTGTGTAGAGAACTGTACCTAACCTTGTAAGAACTGCAAACTACTTGTGAACCGTTGGAACAACTAAGAGTAAAGCTTTGGAAAACCCTGGAACAGTCTCCCTTGTGTCTCTGCACGTAAGCTATTCCCTCCATACAGGAGACAGCCTGTTAGCACCAGCCAGGAGGAGAGATCCCTGCAGCCTGCAAGTAAGTGTGCTACAACCGCACCATAGACTTGACCTTTACTGCCCCGGGGGATACAGTTCTTCCCACTAGAACTACACCATCTCCGCTGCCAATCCATCACCCCCGGAGGTTCTGCAGCAGCGGCGGCCCCATCAGTGGCCGCATCAAGTGGGTGGCGTCACACTTAACATTTCCCCTGTAAATATCCCCTTTTATTCTGCCGAGCCAGGGACACGGTCCGGACCAAGCCACCCGTGACTTCCCCGGCACCGTCCGGTCCGGTACCGAGTACCACTGTCCCGTGGGGCCCAACAGAAACCTGGCGTCACGAACAGGATCTACCTGGTCCAAAAGAATTGGACCTTGTGCGCCTAGACAACGAGTTCTGGACTTTTCCCGCCAAATCTGACCTTAATGGCGGCCATAAGGGACTAGCGCCATGTGCAGAGGAGGCGTTCCCAAGACTCCCATCGTGGGCCGGTCCGGTCCAAGGCGCGAAAAGAAGGTCCCGCCCTGGCTCTCCTTAACACCGGGAGAGCCAGCTGTCAGTCTCAAAGAAGAGCCGCCAACCCTAGACCCTCCTCCTAAGAAGCTGGCGTGAACCAAGAAGAAGGAAATCGTCATCAGGAGGGGGCGGAGCGAGCAACCGGAAGAGAAGCAGTCGCCATTCAGAGACATGCGGACGGAAGCGGAGGACGCCCAGAAGAGCGCTGTGCACGAGAGACCACGTGTGATCCCGGATTGCCCACAGGACGACCCAGTGGAGGAACCCGGCCAGGGAAAGAACATCTGTGATCGTGCTGAGATGGCTGAAGGCGGCGATGAGCGTCCCTACTTCCTAGACACCCGGAGGGGTGTATTGCGGCTGCTACCCCAGCGGACGACACGGACCCAAGAGGAGCATCGGACCCGGATTCAGATCAACATTGATCAACCTAGGAACTGTTACATCCAAGTCTATGAAGGATGTTATAAGGCAGACCCCAGAGAGCTATTTGCTGAACGCTGCACTGCAGGACCTAGAGGTGTATCCCAGATGGAAGACATCACAAGTGTTACCGTGGACGCAGAGGAAAGAATAGAAACGCAGGATCTGCATCCAGAAGGGAAGGAGTAAGACCCGTGTCCTGCATCAAGAAGAACAGATGAAGAATTGTAAGTGTGAATGAAGCATTTTCCTTATTGCTCCCATACCTTACCTGAATGAATGCTAGCATTCCCTGTTTGTCTGACATGTTTTATTTGAACAGTCTTACATGTTTTATTTGAACATTTGCACCATGAACAATGACTTGATACGAACTTTCCCTTGTATATAGTTGAGCACCTTTGTGTGCTCCCCTTTGGTTTTAAGACCAGCAATGCACATGTGACGTAGTGCAAGTGACTGTTTTGAAGCTGTTTTTTGGGAATTTTTGCATTTTTTCAGAAAAGAAGAACTTTTATACTTTTGATACAAAGTAACGCTTTAATAATGTGTTTTAAGCTACAGAAAAGTGAATGCGTTGTAGCATCAGACCACGTAAAGGTCTAGATAGAGAAAGAGGGTAATGACATAGATACCCATGCACTTGTTTTATAGTTAAAGTAACGTTTGAAGAATCGTGCCTCCCGGATGGGAAGAAATCAAGAATCCTTAATGTTTACTGTTATATAAAATAAAAAAATTTTCAGGGTGATCCAAGACGGGCAGCGCGAGGACGCACTGGTTTAACTCCGGGGGAATGTGGCGCCCCTGCGTCCAGGAGGCCACAAAGGGAACTGCAGCCAGGCAGGTAGGACAATGTTGCACACCAACACCCTCACAGCCCACACAACCCACGTGTCAGAAGAGGTTAACATCCAGCCCTGAGATTAGAACTCTATGAGATCGAGGGGTGGTGGATCAGAGGAGTGGGTTGGGCACACCAGAAGTCAGGTGACTGACAGTATATAGTGAGGGGGAGGAGTGAAGGAAGTTAGTAGGCCATGGTGCTGAGAAGTAAAGAGGAGAAGCTGAGACAGAAAGACAATCACACGTCCTGCGAGTGCAAGGCTAGGAGTGCAGTATCCGTACTGAGCCAGTGCGAGCCAGAGGGGAGAGAAAGCCCGTCCGATGCTGATGCCACCAGGAGTGTGACAGAACAGAGAGGGACGGTGTAACCCGTGCCCTAGACAGCAGCTAAAGCCACTGACTGCAGGCAGAGAAGTCCCTCCTATGATACTGGAAAGGAACAGAGAGAAGGAGCCTGGTAGAGCCTAGTGCTGAGGACTGCTGGAGGCTGGGCTGAGTAGAGTGTCGGCTCTAGAGGGGACCGCAGTTTACCCGGAATCCCCAAACAACACGACGGGGGACCACAGCTCCACGTTAGGGTCCCCAACCCAAAGGACAGGCAGCTCAGTGACAACCAGGAGGGCCCATCAGGGGTCCGAGTCACCACCATACTGTCCAGTGTCGCACAACACGTAGCAAAGAGAATGTAAACAGCCCAGAAAGGACACTACAGACTGTGTGAGGGGTCACAGGGAGAGAGAGGCCTGGCTGCAGGGCAGAAGGGAACCCGGAGAAGGAGAACGTACCCGTGTGTAGAGAACTGTACCTAACCTTGTAAGAACTGCAAACTACTTGTGAACCGTTGGAACAACTAAGAGTAAAGCTTTGGAAAACCCTGGAACAGTCTCCCTTGTGTCTCTGCGCGTAAGCTATTCCCTCCATACAGGAGACAGCCTGTCAGCACCAGCCAGGAGGAGAGATCTCTGCAGCCTGCAAGTAAGTGTGCTACAACCGCACCATAGACTTGACCTTTACTGCCCCGAGGGATACAGTTCTTCCCACTAGAACTACACCATCTCCGCTGCCAATCCATCACCCCCGGAAGTTCTGCAGCAGCGGCGGCCCCATCAGTGGCCGCATCAAGTGGGTGGCGTCACACGTGACATTTCCCCTGTAAATATCCCCTTTTATTCTGCCGAGCCAGGGACACGGTCCGGACCAAGCCACCCGTGACTTCCCCGGCACCGTCCGGTCTGGTACCGAGTACCCCTGTCCCGTGGGGCCCGACATATGGACCCATGTTAATGCCAACAATGATTTGCCCCAGTCAACCTGAATACCAGAACACATGTTATTGGTCTTGCAGGACATGGGCAGGACACACAGATTACGGTATAGAAACAGAAACGTTATCCACAGCACCTCATGGAAAGAGAACCCTCTGGGTTCCAAACAGATAGACGCAAGTCCAGAGCCAGGGAGATCCACCGGCAGTATTAACATCCAAAAATTAGAAGAACAGCGCCTTACAAGCTGGTAGTTCAAGTCATCAATTCTTTATTCCATCCACCACAGCACAACGTTTCGGTTATAGAGAACCTTCTTCAAGTGCAAGTGACCTCTGTTGGCCATGTGTTTGTTTGCATGACGTTTCTGTTTCTTTTATTTTATTTTCCTCAGATGGCTGAGTATCACAAGTTTGTGATCCAACTCCTCATCATGTACCAGGCACACGAATGCCTGTGGTGGGTGTCGCTGCCTGCGTATCATGACCAGGCAACGTGGGCTGCGGCGTACATGCTGCTGGTGGAGCTGTCAAACCGGCTCCAACCACATAAGATCTGGACAGCGGCGCTAGTTGCGGATAAGATCAAAAGCCTGCGCACCGTGTTCACCAAAATCCACAAACGGTGGATGGAGGCCCGGTCCAGGGCTGGAGCTGAGGAGGTTCCTAGGCCAACTCTCTGGTACTATGACCTCCTCAGCTTCACCCTGGGCCAAGAGGGGCTTCATGGAACACGGTGCAGCAGGCGTCGCCCGCAACTAGCTGTAGCCGCAACCCAAGACCCTGCCCCGTCGCAGAAGGTGGGTAATTGTGTTTGTGTGTTTGATCTACCCAGCATGGTTTTAGCACTGATGTGGGGTTTGCGGCACATGTGGTAGTCACAATTGTGATTTTAAACCACCAATCCTGTTCAGTGTTCTTTTCTATCTCTTTTGTGGTATGTGTTTTTAAAGATTGTTTTGTGTTATTTGTGGCCACTATACATATCAATGTGGATCCTCAGGTGAATATACTGCACTTGTGTACTTGTTAGGCTTTTTCTTCTCTAAACTCTGCTCCTGTGGCTTTTGGTGTTAGCCTTGGTGAACTTGGCTCTATATTGTCTGGGGTGTTTGGTTGTGGTATTATCATCAATTAAACTGCAACATTTGGCTGAATTCTTTTTTTGTTTGTTTGTTTTTCAGGCCCCTCTGGTGCCTGGCTCCAGTGAAGAGGAGCCAGCAGCTGGCGAGGCTCTCCCATCAACATCAGCGGGAGAGCCAGTGCCCTGGACCAGCGCTGGGGGGCCGGGCCCAGGTCCCAGCTCTGAGATCAGATGTCGAAGACCCCCAGCCACACCCAACACGGAACTTGGTACCTGGGCGAAACGGGTCCTCCTTGATCGTGAGAGGATCTCCCGCTCTGGGTTCGGGTACGTCGCCAGCGAGATGCTGGCCCGCATGGAGCCAGAGCAGCGGAACATCGCAGAGAGGGCCATGTTTCGTGTCCTGGAGGCGGGCGTGGATGGGTCCCTGTGATGGGGGGTGTCCTGGACGTTCCCCCGGGAAAACCACTCCAGGGCCCACTGCGCCCGCCAGACGCATGGTGAGAAGGCCACAAACTCGTGATACTCCACCTCCCCCAAGGAGACAGCCCAGCAGAACAGGAACATCACAAGGCCGCTGGGTGTATGAGGAGGGGGAAGCCCCATTGTCTGATCCAGCAGAGGAGGAGGAAGAACAAGAGAACTACTAACCAATGCACAACCTTGGCAACACCTTTTAGTTTAAATTTGATTGGCCAGGTGTGGCCCTTTTACTTTTTTTTTTAAATGAAAATAAAAAAATAAATAAATCTTTAATTTCTCCAACACTATGTCCATATCTGTGTCACGTACACCAGTATGTGTGTGTGTGTTGGGTTATGTGGGTGTCATATAGGAGACATTGATGTCATATTGGGGGGCATGGCGCCTGTAATGGTCCAGTATGGTGACATGTTTACTATGTCACACCATATAGCTCTAACTAAACTGTGGCCCAGTGTGATTGGTGAAAAATAACCACACAAAATGTAACCTGTATGTGTTGCAACAAGGGATTACACAGGATGTAGCTGAGCAGATTTTTATTACACAACAACATGTTGAGAAAACATTGCCATCACAATCCTAAAGTGTTGGTGAGCTTAGGAGTAGCCAAGACACACTACTCACTTTCCCAATGTGGGACACTATAAGAAAAAGAGGCCAACGTGGCCTTAAAAAAAAAGGTGCCAACATGGCAACAGGGGTAAAAACAATGGTCCAACATGGACAACAATGGTTAGGGGAGTGTGGTCCCATTATTGGGTGGGTGGTGATGGGTTAGGGCCGGTATCGGCTGTCTGGAGGGCGTGTATTATGGCACCCAAGCGGGCAAAGTGTTGCTGCCCTTCTTGGTGTGCCCTCTCCATATGCTGCTGTGCCTCCTGGTGAGCCAGCAGCAGCTCCTGAATGGTTGGTACACCTGTATGGGAAACAAGGACATTAGCGAGTTACCTGTGTATGTGTGGGTGGGTGTTTGATTGACTTGTTAGTGATTATACTTTCGCATCCCAGCACCATCCCGGGTCACATCTGATGGGGATGGGGATGGACTGACAACCAGCTGGCAGCATGGGCTCCTTCTCCTTCAAAAAAATCATTTAAAAATCATGACTCACATATATGTGTGTGGAGAACACAACAATAACTCCATGAGGAAGCTGGTAGGCCTTAGCAGACACTTACCACCATACACTGCAGCAGCAGGCTGAAGGGGAGGGTGTGTTGCCACCAACACACCAGGGCTCGTCCGGGAGGTTGAGATGCTGGGGTGGTGTGGTGCTCCCAGGGATCCAGGGCTGGGTGCAGCCATGTGTACAGTCCCTGCTGGTGATGGAGTGGCGGTGCCCTCCGGGGCCAGGGCTGGAGGAGTCCCTGCTGGTGATGGAGAGAATGCACCCTCCGGGGCCTGGGCTGGTGGAGTCTCAGGTGGGGAAGGAGTGGCTGCGCCCTCTGGGGCTGGTGGAGTCCCAGGTGGGGAGGGACTGGCTGGTACCTCCGGGGCAGGTGGTGGGGGTGTCCCGGGTGCCGGTGGGGACTGGGGAGAGTCCCCAGATACGGAGGCCTCGTCATCTGTAATGTCAAACATGATAACAGACAAATTTTAGAAAAGGCACACAACAGAGGGAAAACACCTTATGTGTGTGTATGAATTTCATGAGGGCGTGAAGGATACAGTGAAAGATTATGTTGGGCGCATACCCTGTGGAGAGGGCCCACTCTAGGTTGCCACATGAGTCCAGCACCAGTGCCCACATATTTTAAATGTTACTATAACCCTTGCTTTAGCATGGTAGGTATTTGATTCTTGTACACAAGAGCAGCCAGTAAGCATCATGTGTTTGCTGCATGGGGGCCAACACATAGCATTGATATTGTATTCAGTGTTCTGTATTGTGAGGATTGTGTTGCAAAATTGTATATGTCACAGGTCACACATATGTGCTGCAAGGTGTGATGTGTGTGTTGAACATCACATTTAAATGTTTTTGTCACCATTGCAGTCAGGACACAACTATTTTTGACACAACACACATCAAGGACCACTATAGCCGTCACCATTTGGATGACAAATGAGTGTTTCATACACCTTCATATTGCACTGTAACCAACATGCAGATTCACATTGGTGACAGCTCCACATGGTGGCTTAGGACACATTATGTGGGCTGCCACAATAACACATGATGTTTGTGTAGTGTTTGCAGTATTTAGCTTGCCTTGTGTGTGTTTGGCATTGCCTCATACTCACCACGCAGCCTGGCAATCCTGGCATGCAGATCCACAATGCACCCTGGGGACTTATGTTTCAAGTCCGCAATTTTTTTCTGGATCTGTTTGCAAGTCCTCTCAACCCCCAGTTTGGTGATCAGGGCCCGCTGGATCCTCCGGAGTATGCTGCGTTTGCGCAGCCTTGGGTGCCGGTGACGCTGGGCACACCAATAATCATGGCGGTCAGCTATATCTAGGAGGAGCATTAGCTCCGCCAGACCCCATGTGGCAGCGCGCTGTGCGGCGGCCATGACTCCTCTCCTATGTGCAGGGGAGGGGCAGGCACCTGGCAGGAAGGGAGTAACCAAAACAAACATCATGTCGTCATCACGCACACTAGCGCCGCCAAACAATATTGAGGACGCTAACAAGGTAGATGTCCGTGGAGCGGGAGTACCGTAATATAGCCATAAGCGTCACCAAATTCACAAACGATTGCAGTGCGCTGCCCATGGCACCCATGTGCGATGTGTACACCAACATCTGCACTGTCATGTGTGGCAGTATGGCAGACACAGTGAAAGTTGCAATACACCCGCATAGCATAGCTTGCGCTATAGAATGCGTGCGTAATTGTACTGATGTAGTGGATGGTTGTGTAGGTGAAGATGTGTGTGGTGCTGAAGTTACAGCTCTTCAAATATGGCGCCCTGTGAAGGGACAGCCAATGGAAACACAGTAGCCACCACCAATAATTGCGAACAGGGCGCGGTATCCAGCACGCTGTGGCACGCCTCGGGAAATCAGTAGGCGACGCAGATTCCTTTCCTATCGTCCGTTCACACGCCAAAAGTCGGGTATTTCCCTTTCATGATTGCCTCTGATTTTGGAGCAGTGCTGTGAAATCGGAACCAGGCGCAACTTTTTTGATCGCCGCCAAATTGCCCAATTACACGCCGCAATTTTGAGGCAATTTCACGGCAATGGTGACAGGGCTACAGATTGCCAGTCAGATTTCTCACCGTGGTGGCAGCGTGTACAGGTATCCTTATTCTGAGCTCCCCGCTGTCCTCAGCCCCGAGCTCCCAGGTGTCCTCAGCCCTGTGTACTGAGCTCGCTGATGTCCTCAATCTTGTGTACCGAGCTCCCCGGTGTCCCCCGCCCCATGTACTGAGCTCCCAGGTGTCATCAGCCCCGTGAACCGAGCTCCCAGATGTCCTCAGCCCCGTGTATCGAGCTCCCAGGTGTCCTCAACCCTGTGTACTGAGCTCCTAGGTGTCCTCAGCCCCGTGTAATAAGCTCCCCACTGTCCACAACCCCGAGCTCCCAGGTGTCCTCAGCCCTGTGTACCGAGCTCCCTGTTGTCCTCAATCTCGTGTACCGAGCTCCCAGGTGTTCTCTTCCCCGTGTACTCATCTCCCAGGTGTCCTCAACCCCGTGTACCAAGCTCCCAGGTGTCCTCAACCCCGTGTACTGATCTCCCAGGTGTCCTCAGCCCCGTGTACTGAGCTCCCTGCTGTCCACAGCCTTGTGCACTGAGCTCCCAGGTGTCCTCAACCCCGTGTACCGAGCTCCTAGGTGTTCTCAACCCCGGGTACTGAGCTCCCCGCTGTCCACAGTCCTGTGCACCGAGCTCCTAGGTGTCCTCAGCCCCGTTATACCGAGCTCCCAGGTGTCCTCAGCCCCATGTACCGAGTTCCCAGGTGTCCTCAGCCCCGTGTACTGAGCTCCCAGGTGTCCTCAGCCTCGTGTACTGAGATCCCTGCTGTCCTCAGCCCTGTGTACCGATCTCCCAGGTGTCCTCAACCCCTTATTCTGAGGTCCCCGCTGCCCTCAGCCCGAGATCCCAGGTGTCCTCAGCCCTGTGTACCGAGCTCCCTGGTGTCCTCAATCTCGTGTAATGAGCTCCCAGGTGTCCTCAACCCCGTGTACTGATCTCCCAGGTGTCCTCAGCCCCGTGTACTGAGCTACCCGCTGTCCACAGCCTTGTGCACCGAGCTTCCAGCTGTCCTCAACCCCGTGTACCGAGCTCCTAGGTGTCCTCAACCCCGGGTACTGAGCTCCCCGCTGTCCACAGCCCTGTACACCGAGCTCCCAGGTGTCCTCAGCCCCATGTACCGAGCTCCCAGGTGTCCTCAGCCCATGTACTGAGCTCCCCGCTGTCCTCAGCCCGTGTACCAAGCTCCCAGGTGTCCTCAACTCCTTGTACTGAGCTCCCCGCTGTCCTCAGTGCCATGCACGGAGCTCCCAAGTGTCCTCAACCCCGTGAACTGAGCTCCCCGCTGTCCTAAGCCCCGTGTGCCGAGCTCCAAGGTGTCCTCAGCCCCGTGTAATGAGCTCCCAGGTGTCCTCAACCCCATGTACTGATCTCCCAGGTGTCCTCAGCCCCGTGTACTGAGCTGCCCGCTGTCCACAACCTTGTGCACCGAGCTCCCAGCTGTCCTCAACCCCATGTACCGAGCTCCTAGGTGTCCTCAACCCCGGGTACTGAGCTCTCCGCTGTCCACAGCCCTGTGCACCAAGCTCCTAGGTGTCCTCAACCCTGTGTACCGAGCTCCAAGGTGTCCTCAGCCCCGTGTACCGAGCTCCCAGGTGTCCTCAGCCCATGTACTGAGCTCCCCGCTGTCCTCAGCCACGTGTACCGAGCTCCCAGGTGTCCTCAACCCCTTGTACTGAGCTCCCCGCTGTCCTCAGTGCCGTGTACCGAGCTCCCAGGTGTCCTCAAGCCCGTGTACTGAGCTCCCCGCTGTCCTCAGCCCCGTGTACCGAGCTCCAAAGTCTCCTCAAACCCGTGTACCTAGCTCCTCGGTGTCCTCAACCTTGTGTACCTAGCTCCCAGGTGTCCTCAGCCCTGTGTACTGAGGTCCCAGGTGTCCTCAGCCCCTTGTACCAAGCTCCCAGGTGTCCTCAGCCCCGTGTACCGAGCTCCCATGTGTCCTCAGCCCCGTGTACCGAGCTCCCATGTGTCCTCAGCCCCATGTACCGAGCTCCCAGTTGTTCTCAACTCCGTTTACTGAGCTCCCCGCTGTCCTCAGCCCCGTGTACTGAGCTCCCTGGTGTCCTCAGCCTTGTGTACTAAGCTCTCCCCTGTTCTCAGCCCCATGTACCAAGCTCACTGCTGTCCTCAGCCCTGTGTACCGAGCTCCCAGATGTCCTCAGCCCCATGTACTGAGCACCCTGCTGTCTTCAGCCCCGTGTACCGAGCTCCCAGGTATCCTCAGCCCTGTGTACTGGAGCTCCCTGCTGTCCTCAGCCTCTTGTACTGAGCTCCCAGGTGTCCTCAGCCCTGTGTATCAAGCTCCCTGCCATCCTAAGCCCTGTTTACCGAGCTCCCAGGTGTACTCAGTTCTGTGTTCCGAGCTCCCTGCTGTCCTCAGCTCTGTGTACAGAGCTCCCAGGTGTCCTCAGCGCTGTGTACCAAGCTCTTGTGGAGCCCCAAGGGACGTGGGGTACTCGGTACCGGACCGGTCTGCGTCGGGGATGTCACTGGTGGCTTGGTCCGGACCGTGTCCCTGGCTCAGCACAATAAAAGGGGAATATTTACAAGGGATTATGTCACGGGTGACGCCACCCACTTGGTGCGGCCAGTAATGGGGGCCGCCGCTGCTGCAGAACCTCCGGGGGTGATGGAATGGCAGCGGGGATGGTATAGTTCCAGTGGGGGGAACTGTATCCCCCGGGGCAGTAAGGAGTTAAAGTCTATGGTGTGTGTGTGTTGCTGGAGCACACTTACTTGCAGACGCTGCAGGGATCTCTCCTCAGTGTTGGTGCTGACAGGCTGTGGCTCTGCAGGTTGAGGTCTTCTTGGTGCAAGCCTGTATGGGAGAAAGGGTCTGCAGATGGAAGCAGGCAAGAGAGGCAATGCAGGATTTCCAAAGCTTTACTTAGTTGTTCTCCTTCAAGCAAGTTACAGGTTATTCACAGACACAGTTCAAGTACACGGTTGCTTTCTCCCTCTCCGGGTTCCCTTCTCTCCTGCAGCCAGGCTCCTCTCTCCTTGTGACCCCTCACACAGTCTTTAAGTGTACCTTTCCGGGCTTTTACTTCTCTTTCCTCATGGGTTGTGTGACACTCGACAGTATAGCGGTGACTCGGGCTTCTGTGAGTCCTAATCTGTCACTTAGCTGCCTGTCTTTAGGGTTAGGAACTCCAGCTTGAAACTGAAGCTTCCCGTCAGTGAATCTGGGGATACAGGGTAAATCGTCGGTCCCCTTCAGAGCTGACACTCTGCTTTAGCCCAGCCTGCAACAGTCCTCTAACATGAGGCTCTGCCAGGCTCCTTCCTCGTGCTCCTTCCAATATCTAGGAGGGCTTCTCCACCTGCTATCAGTAGCTTCGGCTGCTGCCTAGGGCACGGGTACACCGTCCCTATCTGTTCTCTCACACTCCTGGTGGTCTCGGCATCGGACGGGCTTTCCCCCCATCTGGCTCACACTGGCTCAGTACGGGTCTGCGCTCCTCTGCTAGGCTCTTCCAGGACGTGTGTTCTCTTTCAACCTTTGCATCTCAGCTACTTCAGCCTACTAACTTCCTTCACTCCTCCCCCTCTCTATATACTGTCAGTCACCTGACCTCTGGTGTGCCCAACCCACTTCTCATCCACCACTCCTCTGGTCTCATATAGTATCTAACCTCAGAGCTGGATGTGACCTCCTTCTATGCGTGGGGATGTGGGCTGTGAGGGTGTAGTGTTTACCATGTCCTAACTGCCTGGCTGCAGTACCCCTCTTTGGCCACCTGTACGCAGGGGCGCCACACTCTCTTCTGTCCTCAGCCCCGTGTACCGAGCTCCCTGCTGTCCTCAACCCCGTGTACTAAGCTCCCCGCTGTTCACAACCCCGTATACTGAGCTTCCAGGTGTCCTCAGCCCCATGTACCTAGTTCCCAGGTGTCCTCAGCCCTGTGTACAAAGCTCCCATGTTTCCTCAGCCCCATGTACTGAGCTTCCAGGTGTCCTCAGCCCCATGTACTGAGCTCCCTGCTGTCTTCAGCCCCGTGTACCGAGCTCCCTGGTATCCTCAGCCCTGTGTACTGGAGCTCCCTGCTGTCCTCAGCCCTATGTACTGATCTCCCAGGTGTCCTCAGCTCTGTGTACCGAGCTCCCTGCCGTCCTCAGCCCTGTGTACCGAGGTCCCAGGTGTCCTCAGCCCTGTTTACCAAGCTCCCTGCTGTCCTCAGCCCCGTGTACCAAGCTCCCCGCTGTCCACAACCCCGTGTACTGAGCTCCCAGGTGTCCTCAGCCACATTTACATAGGTGTGCGTCTGTAGGTGATGGCGGTAAGATACAAGCAACACTATGGACATATGTGCCTGCATTGGTCCACACCATGGCAAAGCTGCTATGGCTGAACTATGTGTGTGCACACATGTTTGCGTGTACTGAAGTGTACCTACATCCCCCACAAACACCATTGCATTCTCCATGTGTGTGGACACGTTCCCATGTGGCCAAACACATCATAATGGACGTGTACACAATGTCACGGCATACAGTGTGGGCCAAAGGGCTGGACCTATGTACTGGACATTAGCAGACAATGCTGCACGGACCCATCAATACCATTTAACATATCACATACCTCTGTGCACAGCATAAAGCTATGTGCAACTGCCCTGTATTAAAAAGTAACGACAGACACAGGTAGTTTGGTTATGTTTTTTTAGTGGTACTTTTTGTGCATAAGAAAAGGAATTATAACAACACAAAAAACATTAAAAACAGAAGTATCAACATCACACAAAGAAATAGAAAATGATGATAAAGAATGGCCTTACTCAAACATTTCAGAGTACAGATAAAAAAAAAAACACCTAACTAATGTTTAAGCACCCAAAATAAACAATACACCACCATAATCCTCCTGGTGCAGCCACTCCAGTGACTCCACCCTCCTCCTGATGCTGCAGCCTGACAACACCAGCCACCCTACACCTGCTGGTGCTGCCAGGCCACTGCCCCAAGGCCATTAAAGTAGGAGCACTATGCGTCTCTGTTGCTCCTGGCATCCTACTGACTCAGACTGTGGCTCAGCGGCTGGAGTGGCGCCACACCATGGTCGGTAGCACGCCATTCCCCAGGATGGAGCTCCCCTGTTGTGGGGTCCACAGAATCCACATAACTTGCCGGCATGTATGATGACCTATCCCTACGACGCAGGAAGTTATGCAGTACACAGCAGGCCAGCACTACCACATCGATTCCAGTTTCATATGCAAAGGTGTATGAAACACGCGGAATCTATTGGCCACGATCCTGAACGCATTTTCAACCACACGGCGAGCCCAGGATAGCCTGAAATTGAAAATGCGCTGCTCAGATGTAACCGTCCTCTGGGGATATGGCCGTAGTAGGTGAGCCTGAAGTGGGAAGGCTTCATCCCCCACAATCGCAAAGTTTAGATGACCGGTCGTGACATCATTTGAGGGCAAGTTCAGAGCACCTCTCCTCGGCCAAGGAGCTGTGTGCAAACACACCCCCATCTGAGACACGCCCGTTCATACCAACGTCCACGTAGAGGAACTCATAGTGAGCATCCACCGGGGCCATGAGGACCACGCTAAAATATCCTTTATAATTAAAATACAAGGACCCCGTGTTGGGGGGGTTGCGTGATCCTCACGTGGTTACCATCCAATGCACCTCCGCAGTTTGGAAATTGCCATCGATCGACAAAACCTTGGCAACATCCATCCAGCAGGGGTTGTTGGTAACTGCATGTAGGATGGCAGCAGACAACTCACGATGGCCTCACACGTCTCGAGTATCAGGCGGCTCAGCAGTGGCCGTGAGACTGCTGCATAGTATTGCAAGTCTGTTCTCAAACGACTGTTGCCAGGAACCTCAAAGTTACAGCCAAACGATCCTCAGGTGTCACAGCTCGATGCATCAAAATGTCCTGTGGGGCTATCAATGGCTTTATGCGTTCCAGGAGGAATGTGAAAGAGTCCTCGGACATACGGAGATAGTTCCTGAAATGATGCGGACTACTATCTTCCAGCTAATGCAGCAGGCGCATGTGACTCAGGTTGTCCCATTGCCGAAGCCAATCCCTAACCCACACACACCATGGTCTGCGAGCCTGCAACCTCTCAGCTCTCTCCACCAGCCACAAGTCCTCTTTCACCAAGGCAAGAGCCACGATAACATCTCCATCAGGGTCCATGATGATCTCACCTACCAACCCCTGCAAAAGGAACAAAAAAAGCCTAGCATCAAAAGAACACGTTTTCATGCATCAAAAATAACCACTACCTCCTTCCTTACACATCTCCTCCAGTTACCCACATCCTAGCAGACTCTGCTCATATGGCCGCCCACATAGATATTTTGCATCATTGAACGGTCGCAAACAACATTACATTGCCTCACAACAGCACCTGTTATCACTACACCCATGGGCCTTCTCCACAACTATATCTCCATCGTGCAAATTGTGACATCATTACCATACCCCCATATAGCTGCCCATAATGTATATGTACTACCACAGGGCTAGGAAAATACAAAGCTCAACCACACAGGCAGATGCTTGTTAACAATTAAATACAAGAACATGCTAAACGTACCAGAGCCATGTGCTACTGACAAATCATCATCCCATGCAGCTGACAATCGCATATTCATCATGTCTAACACACATCCCTGTTGTGTTGATAAGGCCGGATCTTCACAGGCAGACGTTCCCAAGCCACATGGGCCACTCCACATCTCAGTATCGCCAGAATAATTCCATTCTGTCTGGTAAAGGCCAGTACTATGTGCCCACATTTCATATGTTCCACTAAACTAACCACAGAGGCCTCCTTAGTACATGATCCTGTATGGGGAAGGCAAAATGGATTGTCAATGAGGAGGGTGTTTTGTGGCAAGGAAAGCAATCCATCCATTTTGTGCACACAATAGATCAATCAAACACATCATCATTACAAACTACATACACCAGGACTTGGGCATCTGCTACAGTACACAACAATGATCCGTAATACAAAGAAGTATCAAACGCTATACACAGCCTTATCACAAATCATGTGTGAACATCAGTACTTACTTAATGACTCTGGGCAGCAAGTGTGCCGTAGCTCGGTCGTTAGCGGGTTTTATGTGGTAACCATCCAATCACAGAGCATCTGTGTCATCTAATTCATGTAGCCGCCTAGGCGTTGCCACGTGCGACTACTGATTAGGCGCCTGTGCTGCTTTGTGATTGGTCATGTTGTGTTGAAAATGTGGCCAGCTGGTCCATCACCCATGCTCCTACTTCAATGTGCATTGTTCTAGTAGTGTCTTATAACCAGAACTCTGTTGTACAGACGGTAAGTCAGTGGATATGCTATTGTGCTTCTCATGTATGGTATCTTATTTTCGTCTTCCGAGCCATATTTTGCGAGATGTATGGGCGGGTTATGTACAGCTTCATGTAGCGTCATGTAGCTGTGCGGTTTCCGACGCCTATGCATCGTTAACCCCCTCCGTGTCCTGTTTCACACATAATGACATGACAATGTGTCATACAGCACTACATTGTTCCATAAATATGTGCTGAGGTCATTCCTGTGTCTAAATTTTGTGTGGTACGCCATGTGTGCCATTTCAACATGATACAGCTTTGTAACTTTGCCTGCCCAGGGCCAAACCACATATGTCCCGTGTCATGTGCAGCATGTCACATCTGTATACACATATAAAGGCCATTAATGCTTCTGTATACACAAGATAACTACCAGACTACCTGTCATTGCTAGTGCTGGACATGGATTGGCCACACAGAGTAGGGTGTGACGTGATATGTACATGTATGTGTTTTGGTAACACACTATGTTGTTTTTTGGCAGATGGCTAAGAGTCCTGATTTTGTGTGTGAACTCCTAGCCATGTACCAGGACCATGAATGCCTGTGGCAGGATGCATCGCCCGACTACAAGAACAAGGCAGCGAGGGCTGTGGCCTACAGGCACCTTGTCGAGCTGGCAAACCAGCTCGACCAAAGTAAGACCTGGACGGTGTAGATGGTTGCGGAAAAAAAATCAAGCGGCTGCGCACCGTATTCACCAAAGAACATAAGAAGGTGTTGACGGCTCGGTCCGGGACTGGAGCTGAGGAGGTCCCTAAGCCACATCTGTGGTATTATGACCTCCTCTCCTTCACCCTGGGCCAGAAGGCTTATCGCCCAACACGGTGCAGCAGCCGCCTTGCCCAACCATTTTCGGCCACAAGTCAAGTGCCTTCCCCGTCACAGGAGTTGCGTAATTGTTGTTTTGCTACCTATGTCCACACCTTGGTGGTTGCACTGATGTGTGGGTTGGTGGACATGTAGAAGGCACAATCGTGATGGACTTTCACCATTCTTCTGTGTGTTCTGCTGTGTGATGGGTTGTGGCTGTTGGCACAGATTGTGCTGTGTTATGCTTGGGCACTTGGCATATCAATTTGGAGCCTCACGTGAGTACAGAGCACTGGTCTACTGCTTTCTTCATCTCTGTTTGCAACCCAGCTACTGTTGATTTTGGTGTTTGGCATGCTCAGATATGCACCATCTGGTCCTGGGTGGTTGGTTGTGGTAATTGATGTCAGTACATTGCTACTCTTGTTAACTTTTTTTTTTTTCAATGTTTGGTTTACAGGCCCCTCGTGAGTCTGGCTCCAGTGCAGAGGACCCACCCACTGGCCAGGCTCCACCCTCATAAGTTGGTGGAGCAGGTGCCTGATCCCAGTGGTGTGGGGCTGTGCCCAGTGCCCAGCTCAGGCATACAACGGTGTCGCACCCAACACTGAGCTGAGTACCTGGGCAAAAACGGGTCCTAATGGACAGAGGGAGGACCCCGCCACTTCAATCGGGCACATGGCCAGTGAGTGGGTGTGCCGCATGGAGCCAGAACAATGTGCCATCGCCGAGAGGGCCATCATTCGGGTCCTGGAAGCGGGCGTGGATGAGGCACTGAGATGAGTGGTTACATCGCCACCCCCAAGAAAACACCCCCAGTGCCCCCTGCGCCCCAACAACCCATGGCTAGAGCTCATCAAAATCAGGATCCTCCACGTCCCCCACGAAGACTCCACCACAGAAGGGCCCCCAATATGTGGGAGTACGGGGATGAGGGGCAGAAGCCATTGTCTGATCCAGCAGAGGACGAAGAAGCAAGACGCTACTGGGCAATGCACTGCATTGCGTACTTGACTTTTTTTTTTTCTTAATCTAAAACCAAGTGTGTTTGTATTTTTATTTAGGGTTAATAAACCTGTCTATTATTTGCCATACCTATGTCCACATATGTGTCAGGTTCAGCAGTATGGTTGTGTGTGTAGTGTGTTGTGGGCGTAATGGTGATGTTTGTGTGGCAGAAGGAGAGGCCTCATGTCCACAATAACATAGTTGTGTCATTGTAGCAGACAGGAGCCTATCCCTAGGTGACATGCGTGAGTATTGAGAGATTACGAGTCTTCTCTGGCCGACATTGGCGAGTATGTTTGTGTCTGTGTGTTTGTTAATGTGGGTGTGATATTGGAGACATCGATGTCAATTATGGCTTCATCCGTGTTGAAATGGTACAGTATGGTCAGATCTTTATCATGTCACACTGCACCCCTACACAAATTCATTAGGCATGTGTTGTGCTTAAAAATGTCACCACCCAAAGGTGTCCCTGTGTGTGCTGAGACAAGGGATCAGACAGTATTTTGGTTTGCACTCACATTTATTGTTTCCAAATTTTTTTGTCAATGATGTTTTTTCAGATTACCGTATATACTCGTGTATAAGCCGACCCGTGTATAAGCCGACCCCCTACTTTTGCCCCCAAAACCTGGGAAAATCTATTGACTCGCGTAAAGCCGAGGGTGGACCCCAGCACAGGTATACAGCCCCCAGCAGTGGTATACAGGCCCCAGCAGTATGATATACAGCAGCCCCCAGTGGTATATACAGCAGCCCTAGTGTATTGCACTCCCTATATACAGCAGCCCCAGTGGTATTGCAGCCCCAGTGGTGTATACAGCAGCCCCTATAACAGCAGCCCCAGTGGTATTGCAGCCCCAGTGGTATTGCAGCCCCTATATACAGCAGCCCCAGTGGTATTGCAGCCCCAGTGGTGTATACAGCAGCCCCTATATACAGCAGCCCCAGTGGTATTGCAGCCCCAGTGGTGTATACAGCAGCCCCTATATACAGCAGCCCCAGTGGTATTGCACTCCCTATATACAGCAGCCCCAGTGGTATTGCAGCCCCAGTGGTGTATACAGCAGCCCCTATATACAGCAGCCCCAGTGGTATTGCAGCCCCAGTGGTGTATACAGCCCCTATATACAGCAGCCCCAGTGTGTATACAGCCCCTATATACAGCAGCCCCAGTGGTATTGCAGCCCAGTGGTGTATACAGCCCCTATATACAGCAGCCCCAGTGGTATTGCAGCCCCAGTGGTGTATACAGCCCCTATATACAGCAGCCCCAGTGGTATTGCAGCCCCAGTGGTGTATACAGCCCCTATATACAGCAGCCCCAGTGGTATTGCAGCCCCAGTGGTGTATACAGCCCCTATATACAGCAGCCCCAGTGGTATTGCAGCCCCAGTGTATTGCAGCCCCTATATACAGCAGCCCCACACAAATGCTGGCACACGTCCCCCCTGTTGTAAGGCCCCCCCTGCTGAATACTTACCATCCCTGGTCTTCAGCAGCACCCCGGCGCCGGTCCTCTGTGCTCCGGTCCTCCGCGATCCCATCTTCTGTGCTCCGCTCCACGGCTGCATCCGGTTCCCCGCGCGTCGCAGAAGCAATGACGTCATCGCGTCTGCGACGCGGCTGGTCACATGATACAGCCGGGGAACGGAGCACAGAGGACGGGATCGCGGAGGACCGGAGCACAGAGGACCGGCGCCGGGGTGCTGCTGAAGACCAGGGATGGTAAGTATTCAGCAGGGGGGCCTTACAACAGGGGGGACGTGTGCCAGCATTTATGGGGGGAATTATCTACCTATATGCACTGCTCCCCCTGGCGCTGATTGACAGGGGGATGCAGTGCATATGTAATGAGCGGCCCCACGTGACGGGGCCGCTCATACAGCAGCCTTCCCCCGCCTCCTCCTGCCTCCCCAGCACCCGGACAGAGCCCCCACCCCACTCACCCCGTATAGTGACTCGTGTATAAGCCGAGGGGGGACTTTTCAGCCCAATTTTTGGGCTGAAAAACTCGGCTTATACACGAGTATATACGGTAGTTGTAGGCAAACCATACTACCCACTTTCCCAATGTGGGATACTATAAGAAAAAAGGCCAACGGGGCCTAAAAAAGAAGGGTGCCAACATGGCAACACAAACAAACAGCATGTCCAACATGGACAACTACATACAAGGACCATTGGCCACATTATTGGGGGGGGATATGCAGGAGTAGGGGCAATGGCGGACTGGGCTGCCTGGAGGCACAGTATCATTGCACCCAACCGGTCCAGATGTTGCTGCCCTTCTCGGTGGGCATGGTCCATGTGCTACTGTGCCTCCCTGTATGCCTGTAGCAGGTCATCAGTAGTTGGTACCCCTGTATGGGAAATAAGGACATTAGTCAGTGACATGTGTAGGTGTGGGTGGGTAGGTGACGTCATTGGTCAGGATTTCACTTACGTAGCATATCCCCATCCTGGTTTCCATCTTGAGGAGATGGTGATGCGCTGACAGCCCAGCCTGCAGTGCGATCTCTTGCCCCTTGACAAAGAAAGGAAAACAAAAAAACATCATGACTCATACTGATGTCAGGGACACACACCAACATGTATATTACAAAGCTTGTGGCCCATTGCCAACACTTACCACCAATCAGCAGGCTCTTTGTCACTGTGTGGGAACCACAACACAGCAGGGCTGGCCCGGGAGCTGGAGATGCTTGGGGGGTTTGAGCCTGGGCTTGGGGTATGGACTCGGTGACCTAGGACCGGGCTTCCTGGTCCCACAGGTCCTGGGCTGGCTGCTCCCGAGGGTGGGGTCCCTGGTGTTGAGGGACTTCCTGGGCCCTCCGGGGAAGGGATGGGGGTCCCTGATGGTGGTGTAGGGGACCGTCGGCCCTCCTCAGACGGGGAGTCCTCCTCATCTGTAATATCAGAAATGACCAGACACCGATTTTACAAAAGGAACACAACATAGGGCAAAAACATACTGTGTGTGTATCAATGTCATTAGGGCGTGAAGGTTAGCCTAAAAGGTTTTGGTCTGGAGCAACCCTATGTTTAGGGGCCAGGAGTATATACAATGGGAGAACAGAAACAGGAGTTATGTAGGGTTATATTCAAATTAAGCATGCGTTTCATCTTTGTAGTCTTTGTAGTCTTAATAAGAGTCTTTCGCGCAAAGCATAGATCCAGAGTCTAATACGTTTGACAGAGAAAATTACAATAATACACAATTTGAAGTTAACGTTGAGTTTTAACAGTGTTGTGAATCGAGTCTACCCAGGGGTCCCACCAGTTGAAATTTTAGTCCTATGGTCATGTGCCAGGGTTAGTTCATACTGGAAATGTAAATTAAGTTTCCTTAGAAGTTCGTCGTGAGCAGGCAACGAGGGGAGTCTCCAATGAGAAGCTAAGCACATACAAGAGGCCACCAGGACATTGGTCAAAATAGGTCGTAGGATACGAGGGAAATCCGCTATACCG
The DNA here is from genome assembly GCA_033576535.1 of Allobates femoralis. Lineage (NCBI taxonomy): Eukaryota > Metazoa > Chordata > Amphibia > Anura > Aromobatidae > Allobates > Allobates femoralis. The sequence continues at coordinate 393,158,732 of JARQOC010000005.1, forward strand.
ATACCCAAGAGGGTCATCTGTGGGGTTAGTGCACAAGGGAGGCCTGTTATCTTCTTCAATAGTGCCTCCACTTTATTCCAAAAGGGTACAACTTTTGGACAAAACCACCAGATGTGAGGTGGTGTTCCCATCCTTACGCATAATCTCCAACACAGATGCGAGGCTGGCGGAGATCTACCCACAAAGCTGGCTAGATGGACTGGGGTTAGGTACCAATCTAATTGTAGCTTTTTTGCCTGCTCCAGGTGGCCAATACAGGCACTATAGGTAGCAGCATGTTGTGCAGCAGCTTGCCATTCATCCAAGGTGGCAGAAAACAATAGCCATGACTCCCATTTAGTCATGTAGGGCAGTTTGGCAGTGTTACTATGACTTATAAGGGCTTTATATAATATTGAAATACCATGTTGGATGGATGCCCCCTGCTTGAAGTAAGCCTGCAGAGCAGGGTCCCATTCCACATTCTCCTCCCGACGAATCATCAGAGAGGAGAGGAGATGGCGCACCTGTAAGTGCTGGAAAAATGCAGAATCAGGTAGTGAGTACCTTGAAACTAAAGATTCAAAAGGCAGCATAACCAGATTATCTGTAATATCAAAAAGAGTGTTGATACCCTTTACCCTCCAGGAGGTCAGGGACAGTGAATCAAATAACTCCTCCAGTGCCCGTAGAGAGACGGAGCGGTACAAGAAGCCCAGATGTGTCCTCTTTAACTGAGATCACACTCTCAGTACGGCCTGCATGGAACGCAACAAGTCACTGCGGCCAGTGCCATCTAGAAGATGTGTCTCCAACAGAAGGCTGGCAGAGTGTCTTGGTGCAAACCAGGACTCAATCTGTTGCCATTGTGGCGCAGTGGAGTCAGACCACCAGACCTGTGCAATTTCAAGAAGAATCGCTTTATAATATGTTCGAACATCTGGCACTCCAAGACCTCCCAGTCCCCCCAGCAACACCAGTATATTATTTGCCACCCTATGTGGTTTATTATTCCAAATAAATTTATTCAACATAGTTTGAAATCAAGCCAGTTGTTTTGTGGGAAAGTAGACGGGTAAGCAACGGAGTAAGGACAGGATCTTTGAAAGGAGGATCATTTTGACCAGTTGTATCCTAGCCATCCATGTCAACTGTATGGAGGAGTACGAGGAGATCAGAGACGCCAGGTCTCTTGCAAGTATGTCACAGTTAACTTGTAGTATGTGTTTCGGGTGGGTTATATTTATTCCTAAGTATGTAAAACCTTTGAAGGCCCAAATAAAGGGGAACCTCTGGCGTAGCTCCCACTGAAGTGGGGCAGGGACCTTAATTGGGAATATTACCGATTTAGTGAGGTTCAATTTATAATAAGACACCCTGGAGAAATCATCCAGGATACCCATTATCTCAGGGATGTTGGTGGATATATTTGTACACGTAAAAATCACGTCGTCGGCATAGAGGCCGATCTTATACTCAACCGCACCCACACATACTCCCGACACAGTGGTGCTCGATCTGCTGATAGCAGCCAGTGGCACCATCACCAAGGCAAATATGAGTGGAGAGAGGGGGCAGCCCTGACAAGTGCCATTAGTTATAGTGAAGGGTGATGACATGAACCCCGAAGCACGGACCGAGGCACTGGGGGAAGAATATAAGGCCATAATGGAGTCGTAGAATTAACCTAGTATAGCAAATTTGTGCAAAACTGCACTAAGATATCCCCAGTGCACTCGGTCAAATGCTTTCTCTGCATCAAGGGAGAGTAAGGCACCCGGGGTACTCCCCCTCTCCAGTATCTCCAGTAGGTTAACCAGTCTCCGTGTTCCGTCACGCGCCTGTCTGGCAGGTACAAAACCCACCTGGTCTGGTGCAATGAGGGAAGGAAGGACCACCTGCAAATGGGTGGCCAGTACCTTAGCATAAAGCTTTAGGTCACAGTTGAGCAGGGCGATCGGCCAGTAGTTACCAGGAAGTGTAGGGGTCTTTCCCGGTTTGGGTATTGTTGAAACAATAGCCTGCAGTCCCTCACTGCGGATTGCACCTTCTTCCTGCCAGTAAGTAAATACTTTTAGAAGGTGTGGCAAGAGTGTATTAACAAATGTGGAGAGGGGGTGGAGGGATACCAGAGACTTGGAGGAGGCCCTCGCCGCCGACAAGGTCAAAATGAAGAGCGTAGACCTCTCCGTTAAAGAGATCCCAGAGACGACCAAGAAAGATACAGCCAATTCAATTGGTTACCTTACTGGAGATAGTCCTGGTTTGCCTTGAAGAATTTTCTTTTTTTTTTTTTCCCTCCCCACTCCCCCCCCCCTCCCTCTCAGCTTCTGCTCCTTCCCCTACCCTCCCTTCTTTCTTTCCCCTCTCTCCCCTGTCACCCCTTTCCCCCCCTCTCTTCCCCTTTTACCCAGCTGTTTTTTGGCATGCCCATGGACTTTGTTGGAGCTTGGCCCCCCCTCGCAGGGTGAGGGCCCCTGACTGACGGCCTAATATTACTTTCCCTAATGAAATTTAATATTTTTTTTTCTCTTATTGGGTCTTTGGGCCTGTTGCCCCTTATAACTTTTTGTGACCCACTGAACTCTATGCTTTTCAGCGATTAGATGTGAATGTTATGGTTATATTTACGTTTAAATCTAGACCTGGGACGGGAGGCTCCACTGTGGAAGGCCTTTACCCCTACAGGGATTCCCTCTCGCACAGGTGCGGTGGGATTGTTATATCCCTACGCTTTTGCTTAAATTCTAATTGATTAATTACTCTTGTTTTTCTATCTTTCTCTTCTTGTTACTTTCTTTTTTAGCTTCTCTATATTATTCTCTGTATTTTACAGTAAGAAACTAAGAGTCTGATTGTTTAACACGTGTATATTGGGCCACACTGCAACTTTACCTGACTAGAATCCGATTAGAGCCACAGGTACCTCCCTCCCCCCCCTCCTTTTTTTTTCCTTGCTTCTTTTCTTTTTTCCCCTTTCTGTACTGCTCTCTTACCCTTGTCTGGGAGGGCCGCTCTCTTCTCTCTACCTAGTCTCACTCCTTCTTTCTGATCTATTCTAGAGTAACTTTTCAATAAATCCCTGAACCAACCTAAAATAATCCGGCTTACTGACCCTGAATATAGAATGCAGCTAGGGGTTGGGATGCCTGGACTCAAGATTTGCTCCTATAATGTAAGGGGCTTCAAGTCCCCTCAGAAACGCTCAAAAATTCTAAATGAAGTGCATAAATCTGGATCTATGCTTTTGCTTCTCCAGGAGACCCATTTTAGAGAAGGTCGTATCCCTGTCATCGGTGATCGACGTTACAACGAGTGGTACCATAGTCCTAACCTAGAGGGGAGATCCAGGGGAGTGTCCATCGCGGTTCATCGCTCCCTAACTCATACGGTCCTAGGATCGGTCATTGACGAGAACGGTCGGTATATTTTCTTAAAAATTAGAGTCGACTCCACAATCCTAACAATAGCTAACTGGTACTTACCTAATAACAATCCAGCCAGCCAATGCATAGCCCTTTATCTGCTCTTGCTGACTTTGCAGAGGGAGTAATCATAGTTGGAGGAGATTTCAACTTTACATTGAATCAGCTGATGGATAACTCTTCAGACAGCAGAGGCCTCTCGGGGTCTAAGCTTAGAGCGGTAAAGCGGGCAATGCAAAATCTGAGCCTGGTAGACCTGTGGAGAGCCCTACACTCCCACGACAGAGACTATTCCTTTTTTTCCTACGCCCATGAATCTTACAGTAGAATAGATTACTTTTTTAGCCAGAGAGTATTGACGTGGCAACCGCAGGCAACTATTGGACAGATATGCCTTTCTGACCATGCCCCAATTTTCTGCCAAATGCGCCTGCCAGGAGGACATGACAGGCAGTGATCCTGAAGGTTAAATGACAACCTTTTAAACAATGAGCTTTGCTGCTCAAAGTTAAAAGTAGTGATCTCAGAATTCTTGGCTGTCCATGACGGGGACCAGACGGCCCTCCCAACACAATGGGAAACGCTGAAGTGCGTGGTTAGAGAGGTCCTAATCAAACATGGCTCCAGAATTAAGCGCGATAAAATAGCTAAAGTAGAGGCCCTAGTGAAGAGGATAGCTGATCTGGAGCAAACCCATAAAAGGACTTTGGAGAAACAGACCCTAGTGGACCTTACAGTGGCTCGGGACGAACTTAGGAATCTGATAGATCAGAGATATCTGCGAGGAAGGGAGAGGCTACACAGGTTTTTCTACGAATTTGGAGATAAAAGCGGAAGGCCGCTGGCTAGACTGCTCCACCCGAGGGGCACCCCTGGTCGGATCCCACAGATTAAACAGCATAATGGGGAAATTTCACAGAACCCTGACATTATATTACAAGCATTCAGAGATTTCTACAACCGCCTTTATAACATCAAAGGAGACTATGCTGACATGGATAAGGAGAGGTATACAGAAAAACTAAAATCTTATATGGATGGGACGCCCCCCCCCTGGCCCTTGACCCCGAGATAGCTAGTTCCCTGGAAGCAGACTTCTCTGAGGCAGAGGTGGTGGAGGTGATCAAACAGTCCCCTGGTGGAAAGAGCCCAGGCCCCGACAGGTTTACCTCTACATTTTTCAAGCTATTCAGCCCCCAGGTTGCTCCGTTCTTGACGAGGACCTTTAACGCTATTTCTCATAACTGCTCATGGGTTCCACAGTCTTTGGAGGCCCATATTAGTGTTGTTCCTAAGCCTGACAAAGACCTCACAGAAGTAGCTAATTATAGGCCTATTTCTTTAATTAATATCAATATTAAGTTATTTTCCAAACTTCTTGCAAACTGATTGGCCCCTCTCCTCCCTTCTGTAATTCATAACAATTAGGTGGAGTTTATAAAAGGGAGAGAGGCTAGAGACAACTACGTGTGCTACTTGTGACACGGTCGAGGGCCCGTAAACTTCCGATGTGTTTACTTTCAGTAGATGCTGAAAAGGTCTTCGACTGGGTCAACTGGCGTTTCCTTGAGGCCTCGTTGGAGCGGTTGGGCCTGGGAGTTCGTTTTTTGAATATGATCATGTCCCTTTACAGTTGCCCTACAGCCAGAGTCAGAGCCAATGGGGGTTTGTCCATGCCATTCCCGATTAATAATGGAACTCGCCAGGGATGCCCTCTCTCCCCGCTATTATACATAATCATAATGGAGCATCTCGCTGTGGCTATTTGTAGAAATCCGGATGTTAGGGGATTGGAACTGAACCATAAACAGTATAAAGCGGCTCTATTTGCTGATGACTTGCTATTGTTTGTCACTCAGCCACGTACTTCCTTCCCCTCGATACTCAGGCTTTTTGATGAATACGGCAAGCACAGCAACTTTAAGATAAATACCCATAAAACAGAGGCATTAGATGTTTCTCTACCTGACGGGGAGAGGGAGCACCTGGCAGAAACCTTCCCATTTAAATGGCAACAGTCGGGGCTGAAGTATTTGGGGATAGTGTTCAATAAGGACCCTTCCAAATGGATTGACACAAACTACCTCCCTCTGCTGCAGAGAACGACGACTGATGTCCGTAGATATGACAAACGGAGGTTATCCTGGTTCGGCCGTATTAATGCCATAAAGATGGATGTACTCTCTCGCTTTTTATTTCTGTTTCAGTCAGCTCCTCTGGAAATCCCGATCCAGTTCTTTAAACAGTTATAATCAATTATCTCCAGATTCGTTTGGGGTGGAAAGCGCCCTAGGATAAGTGCCTTGACCTTACATCGGCACAAACTACAGGGGGGAGCAGGACTACCCAACTTTAGATTATACTATAGGGCAGCAGTATTAAATCGTCTGGTTGACTGGCAATACCATAGCGAGACTAAGCAATGGATGGAGTTGGAGCAGGATGCAGTGGACACACCGCTTTGGTGCCTACCCTGGATACTGCCGACTGACAGACCCCAGATGGGTCCGGACGTCTCTCGTGGCTACGGCTTTAAGAATCTGGGACCTACTGGTTAAGAAGGGTTTGCTGGCTAGAAGCCTAGGACCCCTTACTCCACTTTTCCATAACCTCTCGTTCCTCCTGGCGGCACCGGCTAAAACCTTTCTGAAGTGGCAATGTAGGGACCTACCTCGATTGATGCAGGTACTCTCAGGAGACTCCCTTGAGTCAATTGGAGCTTTAGCCGACATAAACTCTGGTAAAGCTTGAATAGAATATATGCAGCTTAGGTCTTACTTAACTGGACGGCCCCTGGACGTAGACTTATCTTCCCCCCCGACTGTACTTGAGATTATGTGAGCTGGCGGGGAGTCAAAGAGAAATTGTTTCTCAACCCTGTATTCTCTCCTTAATGACCGAGCTGAAGACGACAGACCCAGATTTATGGACAGATGGATGCGAGAACTGGAAGTGGAGTCCCTGAGGAAGAGTGGAGGAGGGCCTGCATTTTTACACATAAACTCTCAATGGCTTGCTTAGCCCAGGAGAGAAACTATAAAATCTTAGCCCGTTGGTATCGTTGCCCGGCCAGCCTACACGCTGCCTTCCCCACTGTTCCAGACAATTGTTGGAGATGTGGGAAGTCGGAGGGTACTATGACACACATCTGGTAGAACTGTGAGGGCATCCAGCCTTTCTGGCAAGCAGTATTTAAACTTTACGGGAGGGTTTGTGGTCAGGCTCAGGTGATGGTTCCTGAAATAGCTTTACTGTCTATACTCCCGGGATCCCTGAAATCCCAAAAAGCTGACCTACTTAGATTCTTTTTAACTGCAGCATGGACTGTTATACCCAGATTCTGGAAATCTACTGTTATACCCAGATTCTGGAAATCTACCCATACGCCCTCTTTGACGGACTGGTTGACAGAGATGGTGAAATTACACCGGATGGAAGAGCTCACGGCTGAGATCACTGATGGCAGGGACCGATATCTTAGGGTCTGGAGCCCCTGGATCCTGTTCAGGGATTGCCAGTCTTTCCGGGACGCATTTTAGAAGAGGGAGGGGAGAGTGAATATGGCCCCGGAGGGTTTTGGTTCCCAGAGAGTTGAATGGGTTTGTATTTGACCTTATTCCCTGGGAGAGGCCTTCTGAGCTTCAGTCCCCCTCTCCCTATAGGGTCCATTCTTTCTTCTCCTTTCCACTTCTTTTTCCCCTCCTTCCTTGCCCTCTTCTTCCCCCACTCCCTTCCTTTAGTTGTTTCTTCCCCCTCTCCTAGTATTTAGTTAGATGATTATGTTGCAGTGTGGTCCTCAGTTATGATTCGCTTTGTTGGATAACAGGGTCTAACAACCAGCTTGCCCAGTATCTAACAATAGAAACTTGTCCGCTTTCGTGAGGCGAAGGTTCTCTTTCTTTAACATACTCTACTCCTTTACCTATTTTTTTCTTTTTTTTTTTTTCTTGTTTACTATATAAATTAAGAACTGCGCAGAGGCTCTCAGAGATTAATGGAGAGTTGAAGTTCATGTCCCAGACTTTGATCCACACAGAAGAGTCTAGAAGAAATGTGCTACAATACATGTTACTTGACTTACATTTTATATCAGTTTCACAACTAGGTTTTTTTTTGTTTTTTTTTTTTTTATTGTTTTTTGTAGATGCATCTTTTTGATATGCTCTTCAAGTTTCTATTCCTTTTAAATAACTAACTTAAAGGTCATGTTGGCCTCGTATAAATGGTAAAATTGTTTGCTATAGCTGACCTCTAAGCTAATAATTAGACTTAATGCTGTCCCAGCCTATATAACTGTATTTTGTGATATCCTTCAATAAATACATATTGAACACAAATGTGGAGAAGTACTGATATGTAAAGCCATCCGGACCCGGAGCAGAATGTTTTTTAACCGACCGAATTGCATCACGGATCTCCTGTTCAGTTATTGGGGAGTTTAACCAGGACCTCTGTGCCACCGTGAGGGCAGGGAGTTTAGCTCGGCTTGGAAAAATTCCAGATGGCATCCGTCATGGGTTGTGGAGTGTCCGCAGAGTCACGCAGATTATATAGATTCTCGTAGTAGGTTTTAAACTGTTCCGCAATCTATATCGGGTTTCGGACGTGCGAACCATCTGGTGCTATTAAGTGGGCGATTTTGGCTTGCATCTCCTTCTTTTTGACCTGACGAGCAAGTAGTGCTCCCGCGCGATCACCCACGCTATAGTAATTGGCCCTGGTTTTCAGTAGGTTTTTTTCCACCCTTGTAAGCATTAAAGTTCGAAGTTTGTGGCGCAACTGCAGAAGGGCCGCGCGTAGGGTGTCCGAGGGGATCGTTTATAATTAGATTCCCGAGACCTGATCTGCCGAATGAGGGCTTGAAGCTCAGCATTATATATTTTTTTGGTATAGGCAGCCAGCTTTAAGAGAGCCCCTCTCATGACTGCCTTGTGGGTGAACCACAGGATTTCGGGAGTCACTGATTCAACGTCATTCAGCAGAAAAAATTCTTTCATCTGTTGAGTTAGGTCATCTACATTTGAAGGGAAGGTTAGCAGGGATTCGTTAAGTCTCCACACAGTCGGTGGCGTTACAGCCAATGAGTCTGCAAGTGTCACTGTGACTGGGGCATGATCCGTCCATGTGATAGATCCGATGTCCGCCCCTAGACAATAAGGGAGAAGACTATCATCCATCAGGAAAAAATCTATGCGACTGCAAGTACCATGTCTGGGCGACATGTAAGTGAAGTCTTTTTCATTATTATGCAAGTAACGCCAGATATCATGCAGATGGTAGGACGATATCAGAGGCCCCAGTCCTCGTCTAGCCACCGAGAAATGCGAGCAGTCTAGCATACTATCCATAGGGGCGTTAAAGTCACCCCCACGAGCTTACGTCCGCATGTTTGAGGAAGTAGTTTGTCTAGCGTCGACCTTATAAAGTTAATCTGTCCCGAGTTAGGAGCATATAGTGAGATCATTGAATATAAGACATCGTTAAAAGTGCCTATTACCATCAAATAGCACCCTCCTGGGTCAGCCAGTACCTCCTGTAGTTTAAATGCTATACGTCTATGTATAAATATAGCAACGCCCGCCTGCTTCCCTGACGCTGAGGCAAAAAATTGGTGTGGGTATGCTGGGGAGGACATTCTGTGTTTATCACTAGACAATAAATGAGTTTCTTGTAGGAACACAATATCCCTATGGTCCTTCAGTAGGTGGCGCCAAACTATAGATCTCTTCCTTGGTGAATTCAGCCCATTGACATTAAGGGTGAGTCCTGTTATACTCATTTTAGATATGGGGGGTGAACAATTTGCAAGCTGCGAAAGAATTTGCCACATTCAATCATTATATATAGCAAGTAGATAAGGGTCCTGCAAAAAGGAGGGGGGGGAAGGTAGAGAGAAGGGGACGGACAGGGTAGCATAACAGACAAAGAAGGGGATAAAGAGATAAACAAAACAAGAAAAATAAAAACTACATCAACATTATCAGGTGGGTACACTGCCACCAAAGGAGGTATGCCAGTCCCCATTGCACCCAAATCCAATAAAAGAGCCATCCAGCTCATAGGAAGTTCAGATGGATAAAATATCCTCCGAGTATGTCCAGAGACAGAGAGTCTTGGTAGTCAGAGGGGAGGGGGGGCAAAATAACAAAAAGAAAGCCATGAGGCTCACAGGCCGCCCGGCTCAGAGATCAAAAAAGTCAACGAGCAGAGGTCGAGGATCCCGGACTGGAACGTTGTGGGAATTTCTCTGTAGTTGGGACTAAATTCCAGTCTTTCAGAGCTTTACCCAGGTGACTGGGAGAACGGAACACTTGGGCCGTGCCTTTATACCGAAACCGAACATGGACTGGTGAACCCCAACTGTACTGGATGCCTCTGTCCTAAGTAGTTTGCAGTACGGGGCAAATTCGCGCCTCCGGGCCAGTGTGCCTGCTGAAAGATCCGGGAATATTGCTACTTCCAAGTATGGAGATGGTAAGTTAGGGCTTTGTATCATGGCACGCAGGACAGCTTCAGCAGTGCTGGATTTGTTGAAGACGATCAGGATGTCTCTGGGGAGAGCTTTATTGACATGTACAGGCTTTGGTAATCTGAAAGCCCTGTCCACAGTTAGGTCACCAGTGGGGGTTTCTGGCAGTATCACATAAAGCAGTGGTTGAACTATGGATGGTAGATCCTCTGAATCCTGAGGGTCAGGAATGCCTCTGACCTCAGGATTCATATTTCCCTTGGGCTGCGTATCATCAAGATCACTTATTCTAAGTTGTGCTTGCTTAAGTTCTCCCTCCATTTGCCCGTAGTCTGTGGCCAGTTCATTATGAGCTGTTGCATATTCTGTCACTTTTCCCTCTATGTGCGAGGTCCTGTCCCCCAGGGAGGAAAGCTCCCGCCTGAAATCTCCCATTAATTCCCTCATGTCCTCCTGTAATGAGCGCCGCAGTGATCCCGGCATGTGCTTTAGTGACCGCTGTGTCACAGGGGTCTTCTCTGCTTCCTCCTCTCCCAAACTCCCCTCAGGGCTATAGGAGGCATCGGTGCGGGTGGTTGAGGACCTTGGAGTCGGCGCCATTTTGGGAGCAGGCTTCTGCTGCTCCGCAGTAAAAAAGTCTGTGAGCCTCTGCCCGCCTGTGCTCTTTTTGCTCCCAGTTCTCGGCATACCTGGGGAGACAGGAGTAGTTCCGCTCTCATTGGGATGTTGAACGGAGGCAGGGTGACTTCTAGAAGGTGCCGTTTGCCGGGCTGGCTGCAGGAGCTCTGGTTTGTGCGACCAGCACCATGTGCATCCCAGTCACGCCCCGAAGTCCACATTTTAACAATAAACATGGGTCCCTATGGGTGTCTCGGCTTAGGAGACATGGTACCTTCCCGCCCCAGGCACTTTCTGTTCCTAACTTAATGTGCTTGGGACTGGGCCCAATTCCTCCACTCTTCTGTACACTAGTATTTACACACTTTTGTACAGTTCACTTATTACACACGTTTCTCTATGTGCTCTACCTTATACCCACTATCCAAACCTAGACAGGGGTTGACCTTGTGTGCTCCTATGTGATTTCCGCACTACAGGTGTCACTGTCTCAGGTGAGGTGTCTAGTATTGAGTTAGGTGTAGGTGTTTCAGGTAAGCTTCTGTTTGGCCTTAGTCTCACTACAGGTCTAGCAGGTGTACCGATTGCAGCATCCTCGGATTCTCTAGCAACAGGTATATCTTCCTGATTCCTGGACATCTCTTCACGGGGTTGGTAGAAGTTTAACCCCTCAGTGACAGAGCCAATTTCCACCTTAATGACCAGACCGTTTTTTGTAATTCTGACCACTCTCCCTTTATGAGGTAATATCTCTGGAATGCTTCAACGGATCCGAGCGATTCTGAGAATGTTTTTTCGTGACATATTGGGCTTCATGTTAGTGGTAAATTTAGGTCGATAATTTTTGTGTTTATTTGTGAAAATATAAAAAAATTGGCAAAAATTTTGAAAATTTGACAATTTTCAAATTTGTCATTTTTATTCTGTTGAACCAGAGCGTTTTGTGACACAAAATAGTTAATAAATAACATTTCCCACATGTCTACTTCACATCGGCACAATTTTGGAAAAAAAAAATTTTTGGGTTAGGAAGTTATAAGGGTTCAAAGTTCATCATCAATTTTTCATTTTTCCAGCAAAATTTACAAAACAATTTTTTTAGTGACCACATCACATTTGAAGTTCGTTTGAGGGGTGTACATGACAGAAAACACCCAAAAGTGACACCATTCAGAAAACTGCACCCCTCAAGCTACTCAAAACTACATTCAAGAAAATTATTAACCCTTCAGGTGCTTCACAGCAACTAAAGCAAAGTGGAAACAAAAAATGGACATTTTAATTTTTCCAACAAAAATGTTCTTTTAGCCTCAATTTTTTCATTTTCACATGGGCAACAGGATAAAATGCATCCTAAAATTTGTTGGGCAATTTCTCCTGAGTACACCGATACCTCATATGTGGTCATAAACCACTGTTTGGGCGCACAGCAGGGCTCAGAAGGGAAGGAGCGAAATTTGACTTTTGGAGCTAATTTACCATTCAAAAAGTCAAATGGCGCTCCTTCTCTTTCAAGCCCTGCGGTGCGCCCAAACAGTGGTTTATGACTACATATGAGGTATCGGTGTACTCAGGAGAAATTGGCCAACAAATTTTAGGATGCATTTTATCCTGTTGCCCATGTGAAAATGAAAAAATTGAGGACAAAAGAAACTTTGTGTGGAAAAGAAAGTACTTTTTAATTTTTACGAATCAATTTGTGAAGCACCTTGGGGTTCAAAGTGCTCACTATGCATCTAGATAAGTTCCTTGGGGGTCTAGTTTTCAAAATGGGGTCACTTGTGGGGGAGCTCCAATGTTTAGGCACACAGGGGCTCTCCGTATGCGACATGGTGTCCGCTAACAATTTGAATGGAAAATTAGCTCCAATTGCTAGCAGACACCATGTTGCGTATGGAGAGCCCCTGTGTGCCTAAACATTGGAGCTCCCCCACAAGTGATCCCATTTTGAAAACTAGACCCCCCAAGGAACTTATCTAGATGGGTGGTGAGCACTTTGAACCCCCAGGTACTTCACAAATGAATCCGTAAAAATGAAAAAAGAAAATTTTTGTGAAAAAGAAAGTACTTTTTCATTTTTATGGATCAATTTGTAAAGTACCTGAGGGTTCAAAGTGCTCACTATGCATCTAAATAAATTCCTTGGGGTGTCTAGTTTCCAAAATGGGGTCACTTGTGGGGGAGCTCTAATGTTCAGGCACACAGGGGCTCTCCATACGCGACATGGTGTCCGCTAACTATTGCATCTAATTTTCCATTCAAATTGTTAGCAGACACCATGTCTCATATGGAGAGCCCCTGTGTGCCTAAAGATTGGAGTTCCCCCACAAGTGACCCCATTTTGGAAACTAGATCCCCCAAGGAACATATCTCAATGCATAGTGAGCACTTTCAACCCCCAGGTGCTTCACAAATTAGTCCGTACAAAGGAAAAAAGTTTTTTGTGAAAAAAAAAGTACTTTTTCATTTTAACGGATAAATTTGTGAAGCACCTGGGGGTTCAAAGTGCTCACTATGCATCTAAATAAGTTCCTTGGGGTGTCTAGTTTCCAAAATGGGGTCACTTGTGGGGGAGTTCCAATGTTTAGGCACACAGGGGCTCACCATACACGACATATTATCCACTTACAATTCCAATTGTTAGTGGACACCATATCACGTATGGAGAGCCCCTATGTGCCTAAATATTGGAGCTCCCCCACAAGTGACCCCATTTTGGAAACTAGACACCCCAAGGAGCGTATTTAGATGCATAGTGAGCACTTTAAACCCCCAGGTGCTTCACAAACTGATCTGTAAAAATGAAAAAGTATTTTTTTTCACAAAAATCTTCTTTTTTTTCCTTTTTACAGACTAATTTGTGAAGCACTTGGGGGTTGAAAGTGCTCACTATGCATCTAGATATGTTCCTTGGGGGTCTAGTTTCCAAAATGGGGCCACTTGTTGGGGAGCTCCAATGTTTAGGCACACAGGGGCTCTCCATATGCGACATGGTGTCCGCTAACAATTTGAATGGAAAATTAGCTCCAATAGTTAGCGGACATCATGTCGCATATGGGGAGCCCCTATGTGCCTAAACATTGGACTCCCCCACAAGTGACCCCATTTTGAAAACTACAAAAAATAAGAGGGTGGGGGACAAGAGGCGCAATAGTGCCCTATCACTAGTGACACTAGAAAGAGTGATGCTGAGGAGTCACTCACCTGATTCAGTTGTGGGCCCCACAACTGGTTTGAAGGCGTTTTGAGAAGAATCTCTCAGCTGCTGCAGGACCTCCACCAACTACTTACCAGTAGTGAAATTCAAGGAGATGATGGGAGTACAGGTGTGACACGGTCCGCGCTGCTCCAATGTAAAAACTCACCAAAAGAGTCACAAAGTCATCAGTAGGTTTTATCTTTTTAATCCTCCTTCCTCCTACGCGTTTCGGCGCCCCACCTGGCACCTTCCTCAGGGATATTCACCCTGAGGAAGGTGCCAGGTGGGGCGCCGAAACGCGTAGGAGGAAGGAGGATTAAAAAGATAAAACCTACTGATCATTTTGAAAACTAGACACCTCAAGGATTATATCTAGGGGTATAGTGAGCATTTGGAACCTACAGCTACTTCACAGAATTTGATAATGTCATATTGAACACTTTCTTTTTTTCACTTAATTTCTCACTTTTAGAGCATGTGCACAACATACGGACACACCGTGTCTTGGTCGTCTCCTCTCCTGCATTTTTTTTTTAGTATTTCTTTATAAAATGAAAAAAAAAAAAATGACGTGGGGCTTCGCCATATTTTTGGTCCAGCCAGGTACAGCAGGCAGCTACGGGCTGCCACCAACCCCTTCTGCCTAGTTTTACCTGGCTGGAAACCAAAAATATAGGGAAGCTCCTTTTTTTTTAAAATTATTTCATGAAATAATTTTTTTAAAAAAATGGCGTGGGCTTTGCCATATCTTTGGGCCAGTCAGGTACAACTAGGCAGCTGGGGGCTGGAATCCTCAGCGTAGGGAGGCCCAAGCTTTCTGGGCCTCCCCCGCTGCGAATTGCAGCCCACAGCCACCCCAGAAAATGGCGCATTCATAGAAGCGCCATTTTCTGGCGCTGTATCCAGCTCTTCCAGGTGCCGTGTAGCGGTGGCAGACTGGGTAATAAGGGGTTAATGCCAGCTTTTTGGCAGCTGGCACTAAGCCCGAGATTTTCATAACGTCTGGCCAATATTAGACCGGACCATTAGGAATCTCTAGTAGATTGTTAAGAAAACACAACACAGAGAAAAATATTTTTATTGGAAAGAAAACACAAACACATATTTAGACCCCATCTTTATTACAGTGAAGTCCGACGTAGTCCAGTGGGATGGTCCAACGTAGTCCAGTAGGAGGTCCGACGTAGTCCATTGGGAAGGTCCGACATAGTCCAGTGGGAAGGTCCGACTAGTCCAGTGGGAGGTCCCGTGACGATTCTCATTCAGATGATGATCTGCAGTTAACCCCCTGTGTGGTCACAAGGGGTTAACTGCAGGTCATCATCCCTGTGTGGTCACAAGGGGTTAACTGCAGATCCGGTAACCCCTTGTGACCACACAGGGATGATGACCTGCAGTTAACCCCTTGTGTGGTCACAAGGGGTTAAATGCAGGTCATCATCCCTGTGTGGTCACAAGGGGTTAACTGCAGATCCAATAACCCCTTGTGACCACACAGGGATGATGACCTGCAGTTAACCCCTTGTGACCACACAAGGGGTTAACTGCAGGTCATCATCCCTGTGTGGTCACAAGTGGTTAACTGCAGATCCAGTAACCCCTTGTGACCACACAGGGATGATGACCTGCAGTTAACCTCTTGTGACCACACAATGGGTTAACTGCAGGTCATCATCCCTGTGTGGTCACAAGGGGTTAACTGCAGATCCAGTAACCCCTTGTGACCACACAGGGATGATGATCTGCAGTTAACCCCTTGTGACCACACAGGGGGTTAACTGCAGAAGACCCCTGTGTGGTCTTCAGGGGTTAAATCTCTGCCTTTGTTCCAGCGCACGCAGAGTAGCAGCGCCGGGACAGAGGCAGAGAGAAGACGGCTGGCAACGCTGCAAGACGGGTGAGTATGAATCAGCTGGGAAGGGGGCCCAGGGGGGAGCGCATCAGAACGGGGAGGGGGGCTACGGATCGCAGGGGGGAGAGCGGGGGGGGGGGGTCGAGGAGTAGACCTGGGGAGGGGGGGATGGACGCTAAAGACCGGAGGGGGAGCGCAGCAGGGAAAAGGGGGAGCGCAGCAGGGAGGAGGGGGAGCGCATCAGGGGGAGCTGGGGAGCGCAGCAGGGGGAGCGGAGGAAGGGGAGATCAGGGGTGAGGGGGATGATATTGGGGGCCACTGAGGGGACCAGTGGCCCCCCAGGAATGGCGGCATCTCTATGCGATTTGACCTGTCAGATCGCATAGAGATGGAGCGGAGGGTTTTGCCGCCGGCCGCCATTTTTAGATGGTTAGGTGGTGGGGGTGGGGGGGATGATCCCCAGTACTGGGGGTCTTGGGGAAGGTAGGGGTTAATGCTATCACTTTGATCCGACATGTTTTTTCATGTCGGATCAAAGTGAAAGCATTTTTACCGGCACTTTCACTTTGTATAATGTGATGATCGGTAAACGGTGCTTACCGGTCATCACATTACAGGTGCCGGTAAAACACCAGCTAATTCTTAACCTCTCGGGTCTCAGCTACCCCTGGTATCTGAAACCCCAGAGATTTTAGCTCCAGGGGCGTCAAACCAGGGCCCTTTCTGTTATGACTTATTTTAACATCCTAACAGAATAAGGACCCTGTTTTGATGACGTATATATGCAATGCGCCGTCACTAAGGTGTTAATACTGTGATGGCTCCATTTTGTTGAGACCAATCTTCTGGGAAGTCTCCTAGGATAGTAGAGATGACTTTCTTCTTTGGTTCTGGAATTGGACTTACTTCTGGAGTTGGTTCAAACTCTTGAATGGGCTGATGGTAGGGTTCTTGACTTTCCCAACCTTGAGGAGATTTTTAAGGTGATCTCTGGATACAGCCTGTCTGGTTCTTCCTCCATCTTTACTGATGATACAGACTTTATTGATGTCATCTCCAAGAGTCTAGTAGGACATAGGGTTCACTTTCCCACTGATCATCCAGTTTATGATGAGTTCTTTTCCTTTTCAGGACCATACTTCCAGGTGGTATTGGTTCTGCTGGAGCATGCTTGTTATAATCCCTTTTTTGCTTTGCACGGGACTTCTCCAGGTTGTCTTTGACACTTTGTTAAACCTTTTTGTACTGTTCTTGTTGATGGATCTTCCAGTTTGAAATGGCATGATCTGCTTCAGGATCTACTACACCAAGTTCTAAGTCTACTGGTAATTTTCTTATGAGCTCTCATCAGGTATGCTGGTGTACAGTTGGTAGAGCTGACTGGGATGTGATTATACATGTCAGGCAAATCAGGCAGTTTTTCTGGCCATTGATTCCTTTCTTCCAACGAGAGAATTTTCAGCATGTCGATAACAATGCTGTTGATTTTTTCACAGAGTCCATTAGTTTGGGGATGATACGGGGTTCTTCTGCTCTTTTTGCACCCATACATCTGGCAAAATTCTTGAAAGATCTCTGCTTGAATGCTGGTCCTTGATCTGTTAGGATACGTTCTGGATATCCCAATGGTCTGCAGAAGACTTTTGGAAGGTTCTGGCAGCAGTTGCAGCTGTCAAGTCCTTTATTGGGGCAACCATCAAAAATCTTGAATAATGGTCTACCATGGTCAATGCGTAGGTATAGCCGGATCTACTTGGAGTCAGTTTTACATGGTCCAAGGCGACTAGTTCCAGAGGCTGTTTGGTTACAATGGGGTGAAGTGGAGCTTTCTGGCTCTGTACATCTCTCCTTCTCAGATTACAGTCTTGACAATCCTTACACCATTTTTCTATAGATGACCGCATACCGAGCCAAAAGAATCTATCCTTCAGTAACACTTCGAGTTTCTTCCATCCGAAATGACCTGTTTGGTTGTGGTAGGCAGTTTGGACTACTGGGACCTCTGATCTTGGCACGATGATCTGCCACGCCATCTCATGGGTTCTTGGATTTATATACTGCCGGCTCAATTTATCTTGATATTGGAACAGTTTACCTTGCTCATTCCACAGATGTTTGGCATCAGACAGGGAGTTTACAGGCATCTTTGCTAACTCTTGGGCTATCTGTTGTTGATTAGACCGACAGCCGGGTCTTGGTCCTGCGCTTTTTCCAGTCAAGTGTGATAACGGGTTCACTACTCCTGTAGAGAGGTTTTGACGCGTCTGCTGGCATTGGGTTACTCTTACATGATGGAAGGCAGGTAACTCCACTTCTTCCAGCTCGTCTTCATCTACACCCTCTTCTGATAAGTGAGGCATCCTGGATAGAGCATCCGCGTTTCCATGCTGGTGCCCAGCCCAGTACTTGATGGTGAATTGGTAGTTGGAGAGTCTGGCCATCCATTTCTGCTCCATGGCTCCCAACTTCGCAGTTTCCAGGTGGGTGAGCGGATTGTTATCCGTGTAGATGGTGAATTTACTAGAGGCTAGATAGTGTTTGAACCTCTCTGTGACGGCCCAAAACCAAGGCCAGGAATTCCAGCTTGAAGGAACTGTAGTTCTCTGGGTTACTCTCTGTGGGGCGCAGCTTCAGGCTGGCGTAGGCGATTACCCTTTGTTTGCCGTCTTGCTTATGGGAAAGGACGGCTCCGAGTCCCACATTGCTGGAGTCTGTATACAACAAGAATGGCAGGTTGTAGTCCGGGTAAGCTAGGATTTCTTCTCCTGTCAGGGCTGCTTTCATCATCTGGAACGCTTCCTCTTGTTCCTTGCTCCATCTCCATGGAGAATCCTTAAACTTGCCCTTCATGGGTTGGCCTACTAGGAGGTCTTGTAGGGAGCAGCCTTCTTGGTGTACTTGATGAACATTCGGTAGTAGCCCACCAAACCCAGGAATTGACGTACCTCCTTGATGGTTCTGGGTTCTGGCCATTCTCTGATTGCTGTCACCTTGTCTGGATCAGGGGCCACGCCTTTGGCACTGACTATGTGTCCCAGGCACTGCACTCTTGGCTTTAACAGGTGGCATTTTGATGGTTTTAGCTTCATCCCGTATTTGGCCAGAGCTTCGAACACTTCTCCTAGATGTGCAACATGTTCCTTGTAGGTCTTGGAGTACACGATCACATCATCCAGGTAGAGCAGTACCGTCTCGAAGTTCTTATGCCCCAGGCAACTCTCCATTAACCGCTGGAAGGTTCCGGTTGCATTACATAGTCCAAAGGGCATGCTGTTGAACTCACATAGGCCCATAGGTGTTGCGAATGCCGTCTTCTCTCTGTCTTCTTCGGCTACGGACACCTGCCAATACCCACTAGTGAGATCTAAGGTGGATAAGTAGTTGGCAGACTTCAACGCAGCTAGAGACTCCTCTATACATGGTAACGGGTAAGCATCTTTATGTTTATGCGGTTTATTTGCCTATAGTCTACACACATCCTCATACTGCCTTCCTTTTTCCTGACTAGGACCAATGGAGCTGCCCAGGGACTACAGCTATCTCGTACAACCCCTGCATCCTTCATGTCCTGTAACATTTCTTTGGCTTTTTGATAATGTGCAGGTGGAATAGGCCTATACCACTTCTTGATTGGTGGATGTGTACCTGTGGGGATGTGATGTTGTACCCCTTTTATCCTACCAAAATCAAGTGGATGCTTACTAAAGACTTGTTCAAATTCTTGAACTACCCGGTACACACCTTGCTTTTTATACACAGGAGTGGTGTCAGTTCCGACATGGGGCTGCTGGCACCAGTCCTCCAGTGGCCTAGTTGTTTGATCAGGTTTTGCCCCTTTTTTGTGGGGTTCGGGTTACACTGTTTGGATCTCGTTGTTGCTGACTGTGTATAATTTAGCAATGGTAGTATACCTGGGTAATTTAACCTCTTCACTGCCACAATTTAAGATGCGAACAGGTACTTTCCCATTGTGTACATCAACCACCACCCTGGCTGTCAAAAGTGTAGGTCTGTGCTCTGTGCTAACGGGCTCCACTAATGCTTGATAGTCCTGACCTCTCAGACCTATAGCTGCGCGACACCAAATCATCATTTCACTCATTGAGGATATCACAATAGGCAACGGGTCTGTCACCCGTGCTGTACCAATTTCACCACCTGTAATTGTTACCTGTTGTTGGTGCAGGATGACTCTGATCTCACGTTGGATAACCTTCCTCTGACCAGGGCTAGCAGTGTCTGCAATCTGTTGAAGCAAAGACAAAACTTCTTCCATGCAATTGCTAACAACATTTGTACCCAGTATGACATAAGGATCACTTGCATTACTGGCTTCTGCTACTACAAGGACCCCTTGGTTCTGTAATTCCTCCCTCCTCACCTTTGTGGGCACTTCTCTAACCCCCATCACAGTAATTGGTTCACCATTAGCTGCATGAAGGAAAAGGTGTCGGGATGCCATTCAGTACAATGGACAGAAACGGCCTCTGTTTGATGAAGGTCTTGTACCAGGTGGCTGGGCCCTGTTGATCTAGTCCTGAGGTTTGGCCCCGGCCCCCAGGGACTGCCCGTTTAAAGGACAGCACCTGGCAAGGTGACCGGTGCGGTTACAGCGGCGGCAGATGGGCTCCCCAGTGGAGCTGTAGTGGTTGGTGGGTCCTCCTCTGTATGTTGCAGCTTGCTTCCCTCGCATCCAGGGGACGTCTTCTGGGCTGTCGGCAAGTTGAATCAGCGGCTAAGGCTTGGCTTGGGGTCTTGGTGTTGGCTGCTGGCTCTGCTGTAACTGCATAGCGTCCATGAGTTTGGAGATGTTTTTGTTTATCTCCCGTATCTCAGCACGCATCTCAGCCCGCAGAGAATCATATTTGTCAGGCTGTGAGATTGTTAATTGTGCGTGGCTACTGTCACGGGTACTGATTTTGGAGTAGCCTGCAACTCACCTTTGCACCACCATTTAATTGCAGCTTCATGCCTTCACGCCTTTAACCCTTTGATGCCATTTCTTTCAGGGTGTTAAAGTCAGCATCTGGGTTACTCAATGACCACAAGCGTACATTTTTACTGTCCTCAGGGGATAGGAGGCCCCGTGTGAACTGTTCAATAAGGAGCTTGTCTCCATCCCGTGTACTGGCAGGGCTGACATGTACAAGGGCGCCCAGGGCTTCTTCCAGGCGCCAGCATAACTCTTATGTCATCTACCGGCCTCTGGTAGCAGTGATGGAAGTGCATGCGTATATCAGCCTCATTGCAATCCTCAAAGGTAGCTCTCAGTTTATTGAATATAGCAGGGGCTGATCTGCGTTCAGCAGCAGACCAGGACGCACTTTCTTTCTCTGCTGCACCAGTTAACTGTCTGAGAACCACTGCAGCACGTTGTTGGCCGGTCATAGCATACATATCTAGGACGCCATTGATCTTCCGCTTGATCATGCAGCATATCAGGGCAACCACTTGGCCACCAAGATGTATGGGAATGACATGGGCATTATCGGGGCGACTGTACCCGGAGGCGCTGGCAGTGCTACCGGAGTCAGCCATTGAGTGTCCGGTGTAATTCTGGGGATCAGCGTACGCAGCATCGTCATCGCTGGAGGAGGTTGTCATGTTGGAGGCCCCCCTAGTGAATTACAGCCAGCCGTTGAAGGGTTAAGCAGTTCGGGAGTTTGCGGACTGTAGCGCTCGGGAATGCTCGGCTGAGCGAGGGGCGGGTTTCAGTTTCGTGCTCTGCAGCTGGCACACCCTCTTTCTTCCCGCTCTTCAGTGCAGTAATGGCGGCGGAGTTTAAACAGTCACTCAATACAGTCAATAAACGGCACACAGTACCTGGATACCGGGCACAGGATCCTGTTCGTGACGCCAGAAAGAGAACTGTAGCGCCCCAGGGTGTGGGGTACTCGGGTATCAGGCGGCAAAAGAGTTAATCGCGTCACGGGGAATGGTGGCCGCGCCTGATCCTATATCCTGGGGGCATTGCTCTTGAAAAGGGGGGATCTACAAGGATTATGTACAAGTTTGTCGTGACGCCACATGCAGTACCTGGTGATGCTCACCAGCACCGCTACAGTCTCCGGTGGTCGATGGTATTGCAGCAATGGTGGTGTAGTCCTCCGCAGGCAGGACTGGGACCCCCGGGGCAGCGTAGTGAGGGTGAGCAGGGCGTAGTGGAGCTGAGTTTGTAGGGGGAGAGTAAGAACTGTCTATAGAGGGGCACGGTGAGTAAAGAGGAAGGATGCATGCACACAGAGGAAGTCTCTTTTACCTTTTTACTGGTGTTAAGCAGGTAAACGTTCCAGGACACTGACGGGTGACCGGGCTGCACAGTAGGTTCCCACAGCAAGTGGGTATAAGGCCTCCTCTGACTGTGAAGTTGCTTAAGCACAGTCTGCTGTAGCCTGACTTGCCTCCACTCTCTTCCTTTGTGTATCTCTCTCTCGCCTCCTGTGCGGTCTCCGAGATGACCCTCTCTGGACACTGCAGTGACCTGCTGTTCCTGGCTTCCCTCTCTTGACCCTCCTGGGAGACCGGGTAGCTGGAGCTTCCACGGTGTGATGGGGTTTTCTGTGGGCCTATAGTTCCCCCACAGGTGCGGATCCCCAATATCCGGCTTCCTCCTGGAATGAACTCTCGCCCAGTTACTTGTTCCTTGCCTCTATTCTTGCTCTGAGCTCCCTGCCTTCAGTCCCAACTTAGGCTGTGGGACGCTGAAGGGCCACTCCGGGTCGCTGGCTCGGGCCTGTACGCAGCACCGACCACCAGAACTTCCTTGCAGCTCTTCTAGCGTCTGCACACACTCTGACTAACTCCTCCCCCAGCAGCAGTATATATAGGGGATCTTGCCTAAAGGCAGCAAGTTGAGCTCCCCCTACTGTGCCGGGGTGGAAGGTGTTGTTCGTAGTAGGTACCTGCTGTGGAAACCCAGCTGTGCATCAGAGAGATCTGTGGTTACCTGCGTGAGCAGGGCGCCACAGAAACACATAGCAGTCAGCTTGTAGTCACTTTTCCGGATTGTGATCAATGTCTTGAGAAATGCTATGTGTCAGAGTGCGCACATATGTGCTGCCAGGTGTGATATGGCCCTTCAAATTTGCATTAATATGTTGTGGTCAACTTTGCTGTCATTACACACCTATGTTCGGCCACACACAGGTCAAGGACCACTATAGCCGTCAGCATTAAAAAAACATATGAGTGTATTCTGCACCTTCATGTTGCAGTGTGACCAACATGCAGATGCACATTGGTGACAGCTCCACATGCTAGTTTATGTCACACTATGTGCCATGGCACAATACCACATGATGGTTGGGTAGTGTTTGGAGTAGGATGATTGGCATGTGTGTGTTTGGCATTGCCACATACTAACCACGCAGCCTGACAATCCGGGCACGAATGTCCACAATCCGCCCTTGGGACTTGTGCTTCAGGTCCGCCACCTTTTTCTGGATTTGCTTGCGGGTCCTCTCCACACCCACTTTCCAGAGCAGGGTCCGCTGGATTTTGCGCAGGATGTTCTGCTTGTGCAGCCATGGGTGGCAGTTACGCTGGTGGCACCAATAGTCATGTCGGTCACACAGGTCGATGAGGATCACAAGTTCTGCCACACCCCATGTGGCAGCACGCTGTGCGGCCGCCATGACTCTTGTACAATGAGCAGGGGAGGGGCAGGCACCTGGCAGGCAGGGAACAATGAGCAGACACGTGATGACGTCACCACAGTGGGAACAGTAGAATGTGCCCAGCAGCGTCACCAAATTCACACACGTAGGGTGATTGTAGTGCGTTGCCCATGGCACCCATCTACGATGTGTAGCCCAACATCTGAGCTGTCACGTGTGGCACTATACTCCACATAGCGCAACTTAATACACGCGGACAATATAGCTTGCGCTATTCAATGGCGCGTGTAATTGCACTGAGTTTGCGGACAGTTGTGTAGCAGAAGATGTGTGTGGTGCTGAACAGACAGCTCTTCAAATATGGCGCGGTGTCAACTGACAGCCAATAGGAACACAGTAGCCCACACCAATGATCTCAGACAGGGCGCGGACTACAGCACGCTGAGGCATGCCTACGGGAAATCAATCTTTCCATCACTATCGCCCTGTCACATGCCAAAACCTGAAAATATCACCTTGCCGATTGCACCTGATTACTGGTGATGGAATCAGGTGATGGCCGATTGGGAGATTTATCGCCGCAAAATCACCCAATCACACGCCGCCACCGTGAGGCAATTTCACGGTGATTTCGCCGGGGCGACACATTGCCTTACAGATCTCCAGGCGAGATTGCGGCGTGTGACGGTACCTTTAGACTTGTAATTTCTTTAAGAGGCTCCTGTGTCCTCCACTCATTACCTGTAGTTCTGGCACTTGTTTCAACTTGTTATCAGAATGCAAGACACCTGTATGCAAACTCAGTCACACTTCAAACTCCACTATGGTGAACACCAAAGAGCTGTTGAAGGAACCAGAAACATTATTGTAGCCCTATACCAGGCTGGGAAGACTGAATCTGCAATAGGCAAACAGCTTGGTGTGAAGAAATTAACTGTGGGACCAATAATTAGAAAATGGAAGACATACAAGACCAATGATAATCTCCTTCAATCTACGGCTCCACACAAGATCTCACCCCGTGGAGTCAAAATTATCTCAACAACGGTGAGTATGAATCCCAGAACCACACAGGGGGACCTAGTGAATGACCTGCAGAGAGCTGGGAACAACGTTACACAGGCTACCATCAGCAACACACCAGGGACTCAGATCCTGAAGTGCCAGACGTGTCCCCATGCTTAAGCCATTACATGTCCAGGCCCATCTGAAGTTTTCTAGAGAGCATTTGGATGATCCAGAAGGGTATTGGGAAAATGTCATATGGTCAGATGAAACCAAAGTAGAACTGTTTGGTAGAAACACAACTTCGCCGTGTTTGGAGGAGAAAGAATGCTGAGTTGCATCCATAGAACACCATACCTACTGTGAAGTATGGGGATGGCTTAGAAAGAGGAATTGTAGGGCGTCACTAGAGCATGATCACCAGTCACACGTATGTAGAGAAATCTTTGAAAGAGAAAGTAACGTGTATGATGACTGGGATCAATGAACAAGTCAAATTTATGGTGAAAAAAAATGACAATTTTATTAGAAAAGGTGCACATATATGGACACGACATTAAAAACAATTAAAATTGTGTGGAAACACAATGCATATTTCCATTTAGGCAAAAAATAATTTTAATCATTACCAGGGACCAGGAGAATGAGTTCCAAATTAAAGTTCACCCTCTATTAATAGATAAGAGAGATATTTTGATAAACTGGGAGACAAATTACAGGGGAACAACTCTCCACTGAATGGATCACGAATTACAATAATAAGTGAAAAAACATTAGTAAAATACAAGTCCGACTAAATCTAGTCAGAGATAATTTTTAGTAGCACCAGGTTGCAAACAGTTGTAATGAAATTGCCCTGTGCTGTCTGTGGAGCTAGATATTTTGTTAGAAGATTGTGAATGAAAAATCGATAACTGCAGTGTAATGCAATGGTTAACAAAGACTAGTAAAACCTGTAAAATAGACAGACAACAGGGCAGAAGGAGTACAGTGACAAGACACTTGTCAGGTAGAATATTGATTGATAGGATCATATATGAATAGGTTACAAACAGTTGTGATAGAAATGCCTACAATTGCCAGGATCATATACTGCCTGCAGATGTATAGCTGCACCAAGATAATGTCAAATAATAGGCTGTCAATCTAGGTAAGGAGGACCAGACCTCAGTGGATAGAAATATCATAGCCACAATTTAGTACAATTGACAGGCACAGGTGGAAAAACCGTCTGCAAGGAGGCAGACACAGGCCTAAAAAACCCAATGTATAAAGGCAATCACAAATCTGATAAACCTAAAGGACATGAGGATAGAGAAGGAACATGTTATACAACCTGAGTGAAAGAAAGTGCCGGTAGACGGCCGGTGGAGGTGTCCCCAGTAGACGTCTCACCTAGAGGGTATGTTAAGTAATGCCTGAGGGAATAAGCGTGCGGCCCTGTGCCCGACTCATGTCGCCGCCGATGAAGCGGCTTCGTCAGGGGCTGGGAGCGTAGAGCCTGTTGCCAAGTGTGTCCTTAAGTTGCACCACTTTGCATATGCCACAGCCGGCGCCGGAATCTGTCGTCCGGAAGTGGTGGGGCAGGCCCTGTGAGGTCACTACCGAGGCGGAGGAAGTTTACTATCGTTGCCAGGTGATAGGGCACATGGGCAGACCCGGCCGGTCAGTTATGACGCTCTGCGCTGGTTTGAGCGCAGACAGCGTCGGGGGAAGAGTCTGGGCAACAAAGTCATTGTTAGGGGCTTGTAAGAGGCAACAAGTTTGTATTACAAAAGGGGGGTTTTGGCAGTAATAAACAGTAGTGTAAGGATTCTTTGCGGGTTTTCGTGTGTAAAATAGGTATCTATAAAGAAGCGGTTAGTAGGGAAAAAGGCATTGCAATAACAATATATAAGTTATGGAGCGTTATATTATGATCTACTATATAATTGTCTAATGTTCTCTGTCTGTCACGGAAATCGCGCGCCAGACAGTGGCCGCTGATTGGTGCCTGCTGGAGGCGGGCACCAATGAGCGCAGACTATGCAAATAGGCGCGCAAATTAAAAATTCGAATTTTGCGCCAACTTCCGGCCTACACGATCCTCCTGCCCCCGCTCCCCCGCGCCCCCCCCGTTCTTCCTGCCCCCTCCGCTCCTCCTGCCTCTCCCGGCACCCACGGCCCCCCTCCCTCTGGCTTCTCGCTCCTCCACGGTGATAATAAAAATAAAAAAAACCTCAGTGAGGATACTCACCCATCCGCCGGCTCGCTCCACCTCCGTCTTCTAGCTCTGAAAGGTTTTGAAGACCTGTCGTTGCCTGGGAAACCGATCAGCTGATCGGTTTCCCAGGCAACGACAGGTACTGCTGTGGGAGCTACAAGACGGAGGTGGAGCGAGCCAGCGGACGGGTGATTATCCTCACTGAGGGTTTTTTTAATTTTTTTTATCACCATGGGGGAGTGGGGGGGCCGCAGGGAACGGAGAGGGGCTGGAGAGGCAGGAGGAGCGGAGGGTGCAGGAAGGGTGGGGGGGTCGTGGAGGGGCAGGAGGAGCGCCTCCATCCTACCCCCCCGCATCCATCCTGCCCCCCGCATCCATCCTGCCTCCCCCCGCTGCCATCATCCTGCCCCCGCCACCATTTTTCCCTCTGCCACCATCCTGCCCCCCCGCTGGCTCCATCCTGCCCCCCGCCTCCATCCTGCCCCCCGCCGGCTCCATCCTGCCCCCCCTGCATCCATCCTGCCCCTCCGCTGGCTTCATCCTGCCCCGCTCACTCCATCCTGCCCCGCTCGCTCCATCCTGCCCCCCCCCACCAGCTCCATCCTGCCCAGCTGGCTCCATCCTGTCCTACTCGCCACCATCCTGCCCCGCTCGCCACCATCCTGCCCCCCAGCCACCATCCTACCTCATCAGCTCCATCCTGCCCCGCCGGCTCCAAACTGCCCCCCCGCCACCATCCTGCCTCCCCCGCCACCATCCTGCCCCCCATGCCACCATCCTTCCCCCGCCAGCTCCATCTTGCCCCGCCGTCTCCATCCTGCCCCGCCGGCTCATCCTGCTCCGCCGTCACCATCCTGCCCCGCTTGCTCCATCCTGCCCCGCTTGCTCCATCCTGCCCCGCCAGCTCCATCCTGCACCGCCAGCTCCATCCTGCACCGCCAGCTCCATCCTGCCCCACCGGCTCCATCCTGCCCCGCCGGCACCATCCTGCCCCACCGACTCCCTCCTTCCCCGCTTGCTCCATCCTGCCCCGCTCGCTCCATCCTGCCCCCCCACCACCATCTTGCCCCCCCGCCACCACCCTGACCCGCCGGTTCCATCCTGCCCCGCCGACTCCATCCTGCCCTGCCGGCTCTATCCTGCCCCGCCGGCTCCATCCTGCCCCCCCCCGCCGCTATCCTGCCCCGCTCGCTCCATCCTGCCCCGCTCGCCACCATCCTGCCCCCCCTTCCCCGCCACCATACTGCTCCTCTGGCTCCATCCTGCTCCTCCAGCTCCATCCTTTCCCGCTCGCCACCATCCTGCCCCCCGCCACCATCCTGCTCCTCCAGCTCCATCCTGCCCTGCTCGCTCCATCCTGCCCCGCCGGCTCCATCCAGCCCCGCCGCCACAATCCTGCCCCGCCGGCTCCATCCTGCCCTGCCGGCTCCATCCTGCCCCGCTCGCTCCATCCTGCCCCGCTCGCTCCATCCTGTCCCGCTCGCTCCATCTTGCCCCGGTCGCCACCATCCTGCTCCCCCGCCACCTTCCTGCCCCATGCCACCATCCTGCCCCGCTCGCTCCCTCCTGCCCCGCTCAACTCCATCCTGCCCCGCTCACCACCAATCCTGCCCCGCTCGCCACCATCCTGCCCCGCTTTCCACCATCCTGACCCGCTCGCCACCATCCTGCCCCGCTCGCTCCATCCTGCCTCGCTCGCTCCATCCTGCCCCCCCGCCACCATCCTTCTCCCGGCTCCATCCTGCTCCTCCGGCTCCATCCTATTCCTCCAGCTCCATCCTGCCCCGCTCGCTCCTTCCTACCCGCTTGCTCCATCCTGCCCCGCCAGCTCCATCCTGCCCCGCTTGCTCCATCCTCCCCTCCCCCGCAGGCTCCATCCTGCCCCCTCCACCACCATCCTGCCTCATTGGCTCCATCCTGCCCCGCCGGCTCCATCCTGCCCCCCCTCGCCACCATCCTGCCCCCCCGGCTCCATCCTGCCCAGCTGGCTCCATCCTGTCCTGCTCGCCACCATCCTGCCCCGCTCGCCACCATCCTTCCCCCAGCCACCATCCTACCTCATCAGCTCCATCCTGCCCCGCCGGCTCCATCCTGCCCCCCCGTCACCATCCTGCCTCCCCCGCCACCATCCTGCCCCCCATGCCACCATCCTTCCCCCGCCAGCTCCGTCTTGCCCCGCCGTCTCCATCCTGCCCCCCCGGCTCCATCCTGCTCCGCCGTCACCATCCTGCCCCGCTTGCTCCATCCTGCCCCCGTCAGCTCCATCCTGCACCGCCAGCTCCACCCTGCCCCACCGGCTCCATCCTGTCCCGCCGGCACCATCCTGCCCCACCGGCTCCATCCTGCCCCCCCCCGCCACCATCCTGCCCCCCCGGCTCCATCCTGCCCAGCTGGCTCCATCCTGTCCTGCTCGCCACCATCCTGCCCCGCTCGCCACCATCCTCCCCCCAGCCACCATCCTACTCATCACTCCATCCTGCCCCGCCGGCTCCATCCTGCCCCCCCCGTCACCATCCTGCCTCCCCCGCCACCATCCTGACCCCCATGCCACCATCCTTCCCCCGCCAGCTCCATCTTGCCCCGCCGTCTCCATCCTGCCCCCCCGGCTCCATCCTGCTCCGCCGTCACCATCCTGCCCCGCTTGCTCCATCCTGCCCCCGTCAGCTCCATCCTGCACCGCCAGCTCCACCCTGCCCCACCGGCTCCATCCTGCCCCGCCGGCACCATCCTGCCCCACCGGCTCCATCCTTCCCGCTTGCTCCATCCTGCCCCCGCTCGATCCATCCTGCCCCCCCCCACCATCTTGCCCCCCCGCCACCACCCTGACCCGCCGGTTCCATCCTGCCCCGCTGACTCCATCCTGCCCTGCCGGCTCCATCCTGCCCCGCCGGCTCCATCCTGCCCCCCCCCATCCGCCCCGCACCATCCTGCCCCCCTTCCCGCGACCATACTGCTCCTCTGGCTCATCCTGCTCCTCGGCTCCATCCTTTCCCGCTCGCCACCATCCTGCCCCCCCACCATCCTGCTCCTCCGGCTCCATCCTGCTCCTCCGGCTCCATCCTGCTCTCGCTCCTGCCCCGCTCGCTCCATCCTGCCCCCCGGCTCCATCCACTCAGCCTGCCGCACAATCCTGCCCCGCCGGCTCCATCCTGCCCCGCTCGCTCCATCCTGCCCCGCTCGCTCCATCTTGCCCCGGTCGCCACCATCCTGCCCTGCTTGCTCCATCCTGCCCCCGCCGGCTCCATCCTGCCCCCCCTCGCCACCATCCTGCCCCCCCCCAGCTCCATCCGCCCACCGGCTCCATCTTGTTTCGCTCGCTCCATCCTGGCCCCCGTCACCATCCTGCCCCCTGCCACCATCCTGCCCCGCTCGCTCCATCCTACCCACTCGCTCCATCCTGCCCGCCGGCTCCATCCTGCCCCGCTCGCTACTTCCCTACCCGCTCGCTCCCATCCTGCCCCGCTCCTGCCCACACATCCTCGTTTCCACCATCCTGACCCGCTCGCCACACCATCCTGCCCCGCTCGCTTCATCCTGCCTCGCTCGCTCCATCCTGCCCCCCCCCCCCCCCCCATTCTTCTCCTCCGGCTCCATCCTGCTTCCTCGGCTCCATCCTATTCCTCCAGCTCCATTCTGCCCCGCTCGCTCCTTCTACCCGCTCGCTCCATCCTGCCCCGCTTGCTCCATCCTGCCCCGCTCGCTCCATCCTGCCCGCTTGCTCCACCTCCCCCCGCTTGCTCCATCCTGCCCCCTCCGTCACCATCCTGCCTCATTGGCTCCATCCTCCCCGCCGGCTCCATCCTGCCCCCCCTCGCCACCATCCTGCCCCCCCCGGCTCCATCCGGCCCCGCCGGCTCCATCCTGTTTCGCTCGCTCCATCCTGCCCCCCGCCACCATCCTGCCCCTGCCACCATACTGCCCGCTCGCTCCATCTACCCGCTCGCTCCATCCTGCCCCGCCGGCTCCATCCTGCCCCGCTCGCTACTTCCTACCCGCTCGCTCCATCCTGCTCCGCTCGCTCCATCCTGCCCCGCTCGCTCCATCCTGCCCGCTTGCTCCCATCCTGCCCCTCCGCCACCATCCTGCTCCATTGCTCCATCCTGCCCCCCTCGCCACCATCCTGCCCCCCCCAGCTCCATCCGGCCCCCGCCGGCTCATCCTGTTTCGCCGGCTCCATCCTGCCCGCTCGCTCCATCCTGTCCCGCTTGCTTCATCCTGCCCCCCCTCGGCTCCATCCTGCCCGCGCGGCTCCATCTGCTCCGCCGACTCCATCCTCCCTGCGCTCCACCGCCGCTCTCATCCTGCCCCGCTGCTCCATCCTGCCCCCCGCTGGCTCCATCCTGCCCCCTCGCCCATCCTCCTACTCTGCGCTCCCTCCTGCCCCACGTCCATCCTGCCCGCTTGCTCCATCCTGCCCCCTGCCTCCATCCTGCCCGCCGGCTCCATCCTGCCCCGCTCGCTCCATCCTGCCTCGCTCGTTCCATCCTGCCCCCACCAACAACATTGCCCTCCGGCTCCATCCTGCCCGCTGGCTCCATCCTGCCCTGCTCGCTCCATCCTGCCCTGCTCGCTCCATCCTACCCCGCTCGCTCCATCCTACCCGCCGCTCCATCCTGCCCCCGCTCGCACCATCCTGCCCCGCTCGCGCACCATCCTGCCTCGCTCATCGCCGCTCCTCCTTGCCCTCCCCCCTCACCACCAACCTGCTCCCCTCCCCCCACCATCCTGCCCCGGCTCACATCCTGCCCGCTCGCTCCATCCTGCCCTCCTGCCCCGCCCCAACCACCATCCTGCCCCCGCTCGCCACCACCCACCGCCCTCCTCGCCACCCATCCTGCCCCCCCCCCCCTTTCCACCATCCTGACCCCTCCGCCACCATCCTGCCCCCGCATCCTCGCAGCTCCATCCTGCCTCGCTCGCTCCATCCTGCCCCCCCGCCCCATCCTGCTCCGCCGGCTCCATCCTGCCCTCCTGCTCCATCCTATTCCTCAGCTCCATCCTGCCCGCTCGCTCCTCCTACCCCCGCATTGCTCCATCCTGCCCCGCCAGCTCCATCCTGCCCCCTTGCTCCATCCTGCCCCCTCCCACCCGTCCGGCTCCATCCTGCCCCCACGCTCCCACCATCCTGCCTCTGGCTCCATCCTGCCCCGCCGCTCCATCCTGCTCCCCCTCAGCCACCATCCCTGCTCCACCCCCCCGCCGCTCCATCCTGCCACCCGCATCACCATCCTGTCCCTCTCGCCACCATCCTGCCCCGCTCGCCACCATTCCTTCCCCCAGCCACCATCCTACCCATCAGTCCATCCTGCCCCGCGCTCCATCCTGCCCCCCCGTCACCATCCTGCCCCCGCCACCATCCTGCCCCCTGCCTCCATCCTCCCCCGCCAGCTCCCTCATTGCCCGCCGTCTCCATCCTGCCCCCCGGCTCCATCCTGCCCGCCGCATCCCCCCACGTCCATCCTGCCCCGCTTGCTCCATCCTGCCCCCGTCATGCTCCATCCTGCACCGCCACCTCCACCCTGCCCCACCGGCTCCATCCTGCCCGCCGCACCATCCTGCCCCACCGCTCCATCCTGCCCCTCTCGCTCCAATCCTGCCCCCCGGCTCCATCCTGCCCAGCTGGCTCCATCCTGTCCTGCTCGCCACCATCCTGCCCCGCTCGCCACCATCCTCCCCCCACCCTCCTACCTGCATCACTCCATCCTGCCCCGCCGCTCCCATCCTGCCCCCCCCCACCATCCTGCCTCCCCGCCACCATCCTGCCCCCATGGGCCCCCATCCTTGCCCCCGCCAGCTCCATCTTGCCTCCGCCGTCCTCCCATCCTGCCCCCCTGGCTCCATCCTGCCCGCCGTACCATCCTGCCCCGCTTGCTCCATCCTGCCCCGTCGCTCCATCCTGCACCGCCGCTCCATCCCTGCCCCACCGGCTCCATCCTGCCCCGCCGCACCATCCTGCCCCCCACCCGCTCCATCCTTCCCCCCCCCATCGCTGTTGCTCCCATCCTGGCCCCGCTCGCATCCATCCTGCCCACCCCTCCCCCACGCCGCACCATCTTGCCCCCCCGGCCTCCATCCTGCCCGCCGGTTCCATCCTGCCCCGCTGCTCCATCCTGCCCTGCCGCTCCATCCTGCCCTGCGGCTCCATCCTGCCCCCCCCGCCACCATCCTGCCCCCCGCTTCCCACCATACTGCCCCGCTCGCTCCATCCTGCTCCTCGGCTCCATCCTGCTTCGCTCGCCTCCATCCTGCCCCCCCGCCACCATCCTCTCCTCCGGCTCCATCCTGCTCCTCCGGCTCCATCCTGCTCCTCCGCTCCATCCTGCCCCGCTCGCTCCATCCTGCCCCCCGCCTCCATCCTGCCCCGCCGGCTCCATCCTGCCCCCCTCCACCTCCATCCCTCACCCTCCACCTCCATCCTGCCCCCCCTCCGCCTCCATCCTGCACCCCCCACCGGCTTCATCCTGCCCTGCCGGGTCCATCCTGCCCCGCTCGCTCCATCCTGCCCCCCCGCCACCATTTTGCCCCGCCAGCTCCATCCTGCCCCGTTGACTCCATCCTGCCCCGCTCTCTCCATCCTGCCCCCCCCGCAGGCTCCATCCTGCCCTGCTCGCCACCATCATGCCCCCTCCGCCACCATCCTGCCTCATCGGCTCCATCTTCCCCCCCGGCTCCATCCTGCCCGCTCGCTCCATCCTGCTGCCCCGACACAATCCTGCCCCCTTCCTCCCCCCCACTCCCATCCTGCCCCCCCAGCAGTTAGCGGTCATGTGAACGATTAGCTGATCGGTTTCCCAGGCAACAACAGGTCTAAAGGCCTGTAGGACGGAGGTGGAGCGAGCCGGCGGACAGGTGAGTATTCTCACTGAGGATTTTTTTATTTTTACTTTTACTGTTGAGGAGAGGGGGGCCGCGGGCAGCGGAGTATCGCCATATACTATAGTGCTGCTATACATGTACTGTAATGTACCGCCATATACTATAGTGCTGCTATATATGTACTGTAATGTACCGCCATATACCATAGCGCTGCTATACATGTACTGTAATGTACTGCCATATACTATAGTGCTGCTATACATGTGCTGTAATGTACCGCCATATACCATAGTGCTGCTATACATGTACTATAATGTACAGCCATATACTGTAGCATTGCTATACATGTACTGTAATGTACCACCATATACCATAGCGCTGATATATGTATATATATATATATATATATATATATATATATATGTATATGTATTATATATATATATATACTAGCTGGGAGCCCGATGCACATGCATCGGGATTCTAGAACGTGGAGTACTGGTCGCAATGGCCGCTTCGCGGCCAATGCTTCGCGCTGCTAAGTCGACTCGCCATGCCCGCTGCGCGGGCATAGCGAGTCGCCTTAGAACTGCTCGCAATGGCCGCTTCGCGGCCAATGCTACGCGCGTATCAACATGACCACGCCGCTGCTCGCAATGGCCGCTGCGCGGCCAATGCTTTGCGCGTATCCACATGACCACGCCGGGGCAAAAAGCCGATTCGCGATTATATAATAGATATAATATATATATATAAATAACAAGGAAAAACTGCACATCACTCAACAGACTAGTGTGAACTGGTGCAAGCAAAGATGCAGAGTCAAATAACATGAAAAAAATCCTTGCAGCACACAGCTACTACCAATGATGTACAAGTGCTACAAGCCATATGTGTTTGAGGAAAAACGTAAGTTTTTAAACTTTTTCCTCAAACACATATGGCTTGTAGCACTTGTACATCATTGGTAGTAGCTGTGTGCTGCAAGGATTTTTTTCATGTTGTATATATATATATATATATATATATATATATATATATATATATATACATATATATATATATGAGAAAAAAACTGCACAGCACTCACAGACATAATGTGAACTGGTGCCAGCAGGGACGCTGGGTCAAACAACTAGAAAAAAATTCTCTGCAGCACTCAGCTGCTACCATTGATGTACATTTGCTAACAAGCAGTATATATATGAGAAAAAAGTTTAAAAACTTACGTTTTTTTTTCAAAAAACTCAAAATTCTTATTTTTTTATTTCTGAAGTTCTTAGTACACACATTGGCCAATGTCTGTTTGCTCATCAACTGCGACAAAGTGACTTCAGGTCTGATGAGCCTAACGCTGACATCCCTGCCTTCCTTGTCCTCCCTATCCCACTACTAAGTGGGCGGACAAGTTCTGTCAGTCACAGTATGTCAACTACATACATATTCTAGAATACCCGATCATTAGAATCGGGCCACCATCTAGTATAGTATATCTATAGTAGCCTGTAGAAAATTTTATAGGGCATGTATTATGTTAAGTACTGACATCCCAAGGAAACATGCAGATAATGGTTTTCCTGTAAGGGGAGAAAGGTTCTTATTTTGGAATATAAGTTTCTGTCATCATAACCTGTAAGAAAAAGTTGTTATACAATGCATTTTGGGTCTGATATATTAAGGAAGAAGCGGTTATTTTCTTGCTAGTATCCCATAAAAGATGAGCTATGAGGAAGAAATGGTGGTTAAACATAAGTCATTTCTATTATCATGAAGGATTGGAATGAATCAATGGTGTTGCAAGGATCCCGACTCGGGTGATGGATTTGTATAAACATTTTTCCATTTTTCTTCTTTTTCTTTCCATGTACTCGTAAAGCCCTTTTTGGGTCCGGGTCCCATAGGTGTTATATTGTGCTTCTCTTATTCCGCTATAATGACTTCTTTCTTCTGGCAGTGGTGTTTTTGACTGAGGTATTCCATAATTGTTCTAAGGAAAAGCGAGAATTGAAAAGTGTTAACATTATTGCAACCTGCCCTTTGAGTGCTAGCAGCTGGTCTAGGATGGAGTAAGATATCATCTGATTTAATAGAAGCCCTTGAAGAGAAATTCTTCATTTAGGCCGTTAGGAGTCATGCTATTGAGATCAAAGATCCATTTCTTTTCTTAAGAGCTCCTCCAGGACTCTACCTCCTCTAATGTTGGTTTTAACTCTATCTGCTATGGCGATTGTCAAACCCCTTGGTGAACTGTTGTGTACGTCAAGGAAGTGGTGTGCGACACATGTGATGGGTTTGCCTGCATGTCGGTGAGCCTCTGCACAGGCAATGTTAGACAAATGGATCTGTATTCTTTTACGGGGTTTTTGTGTCGTTTACCCTACATACATTTTTGGACAATTACAAATCAGAACATAGGTCACATTTTTGGAGCAACAATTAGCATAGAAATTGGTCTTGATTTTTCCAGGGTGGATTGAAAAATCCAAATGGTCTGATGATATCATGTGGGGGCATATGTTGCAGTTGCCACAGGGGTAGGTGCCAATAAGTCTATGGCCCCTGCCTAATGTGGTACTTGGTCTTACAAAATGACTTCAAGAAAGCCTG
This sequence comes from Allobates femoralis, assembly GCA_033576535.1. Lineage (NCBI taxonomy): Eukaryota > Metazoa > Chordata > Amphibia > Anura > Aromobatidae > Allobates > Allobates femoralis. Next base: position 393,194,521 of record JARQOC010000005.1, read on the forward strand.
TCCCTTAGATTTTTCGATCTCTTGGCCACCAATCGTGGCTTTTCAGGAATAAATTCTGCAATCTTAGAATCAGTAACTAGTATTGCCCAGTTATTATTGAGCACTTCATGAATGTCACTCCACTGATTATTGAATGTTGTGATAATGTTTAGACCCTTCAACTCCGTCTTTTTACTGGTCTGTAAGAGATCCTGTCTGTTTTTCTCTGAAGCCATCTGAAAGGCTTGAGAGATTACTTTATGTGGGTAGCCTCGGTTCTTAAAGCGAGTGGTAAGATCACGGGCTTCCTTCAACAAGGTAGAGTTGTCTGTACAGTTGCGTTTAACACGCAGGAATTGGCCTTTGGGGATAACTCCTATACCACCGTCCTTCAATGCTGGCCACACTTCCAACACAAGACCGTCTGGCCCTCACAGACCTCCTGGAACAATTTGAAGAGTATCAAGATCAAGGTAATGTAACATCTAAAAAAAGACCCTCCACTCAAAGACTCCCTTCACAGGCCACCCCTCTTTTCTCTTTTTCCTCCAATACAAATATTTTTTCAGCTCACTGTAAAGGATATCAGAGCCATGAAGACAAACACACTACAGGGGAACAATCTGCGTAAATGCCCAGTTACACACACTTCTTGAAGTCATTTTGTAAGACCAAGTACCACATTAGGCAGGGGCCATAGACTTATTGCCACTGTGAGGTAGCGACCCGGTGGAACTCGCTTGGCACAGGGAAATGACATTAGTGACTAAATTTTTTAACAGATAACATAACACAGCAGTTTATTTAACGCCATAAACCACTGGTAACACACAACACCCTTTACATTTTCACATATAACATAACACTGTATTTACATTACATTCATATGAGAATCAACGGGACCATATCATGACCTATTGTCGGTCCCAATGGCGGTTACCACCGCCTAACACCCTGACAGGAATCATTCCCCATCCTATTGCACACGAGTCATCACACATGGCACTTTTTCATGAACCATTATGACTCACGCATGACACTGCATTCATGGCATCTATTATATAATCGCGAATCGCAAAAGCGCCCCTCTCGGCGCTACTTCCGGCGTGGTCATGTGGATACGCGCGAAACATTGGCCGCGAAGCGGCCATTGCGAGCCGTTTTAACTCCACTCACAATGGCCGCCAATGCCGCCTCTGCTCCCCGCTACCCACAGACCACCTCCGACTATGGAGCTGCCCCCTGTGCCTCCCCCCCAGCCCCGATCCACAGCCCAGCAATGATCCCCAGACCCGCACCGCCCTCCAGCACCGCACACCCCCAACGCCGCACACACCTCCCCCTCACTGCCCGCACACCTCCGCCGCCAGCCCCCATCCACAGCCTAGCACAGCCCCCCCGCAATGTCCGCACAGCACATCCCCCAATTTCCGCACAGCACCCCCCCCAATGTCCGCACAGCCCCTCCCCCCCAATGTCCGCACAGCCCCTCCCCCCCAATGTCCCCCTCACTGCCCGCACACCTCCGCCGCCAGGCCCCATCCACAGTCTACCACAGCCCCCCCCCCAATGTCCGCCACAGCCCCTCCCCCCCAATGTCCGCACGGCCCCCCCCCCAATGTCCACACGGCCCCCCCAATGTCCGCACAGCCCCTCCCCCCAATGTCCGCACAGCCCCTCCCCCCCAATGTCCGCACAGCCCCTCCCTCCCAAAGACCGCACAGCCCCTCCCCCCCAATGTCCGCACAGCCCCTCCCCCCCAATGTCCGCACAGCCCCTCCCCCCCAATGTCCCCCTCACTGCCCGCACACCTCCGCCGCCAGGCCCCATCCACAGTCTACCACAGCCCCCCCAATGTCCGCACGGCCCCTCCCCCCCAATGTCCGCACGGCCCCCCCCCAATGTCCGCACGGCCCCTCCCCCCCAATGTCCGCACGGCCCCTCCCCCCCAATGTCCGCACAGCCCCTCCCCCCGCCAATGTCCGCACAGCCCCTCCCCCCACCAATGTCCGCACAGCCCCTCCCCCCGCCAATGTCCGCACAGCCCCTCCCCCCGCCAATGTCCGCACAGCCCCCCCCGCCAATGTCCGCACAGCCCCCCCCGCCAATGTCCGCACAGCCCCCCCCCCGCCAATGTCCGCACACGCCCCCCCCCCGCCAATGCCCGCACAGCCCCCCCCGCCAATGTCCGCACAGCCCCCCCGCCAATGTCCACACAGCCCCTCCCCCCCAATTCCCCCCCAATGTCCGCACAGCCCCTCCCCCCCGCCAATGTCCGCACAGCCCCTCCCCCCCGCCAATGTCTGCACAGCCCCCCCCCCGCCAATGTCCGCACAGCTCCTCCCCCCGCCAATGTCCGCATAGCCCCCCCCCCCGCCAATGTCCGCACAGCCCCCCCGCCAATGTCCGCACAGCCCCCCCGCCAATGTCCGCACAGCCCCCCCCGCCAATGTCCGCACAGCCCCCCCCCCGCCAATGTCCGCACAGCCCCTCCCCCCCAATGTCCGCAAAGCCCCTCCCCCCCAATGTCCGCACAGCCCCTTCCCCCCAATGTCCGCACAGCCCCTCCCCCCCAAAGACCGCACAGCCCCTCCCCCCCAATGTCCGCACAGCCCCTCCCCCCCAATGTCCCCCTCACTGCCCGCACACCTCCGCCGCCAGGCCCCATCCACAGTCTACCACAGCCCCCCCCAATGTCCGCACAGCCCCTCCCCCCAATGTCCGCACAGCCCCTCCCCCCCAATGTCCCCCTCACTGCCCGCACACCCTCCGCCGCCAGGCCCCATCCACAGTCTACCACAGCCCCCCCCAATGTCCGCACGGCCCCTCCCCCCCAATGTCCGCACGGCCCCCCCCCAATGTCCGCACGGCCCCCTCCCCCCCAATGTCCGCACGGCTCCTCCCCCCGCCAATGTCCGCACAGCCCCTTCCCCCGCCAATGTCCGCACAGCCCCCCCCCGCCAATGTCCGCACAGCCCCCCCTCCCCCCCAATGTCCGCACAGCCCCCCCCCCCGCCAATGTCCGCACAGCCCCCCCTCCCCCCCAATGTCCGCACAGCACCCCCCGCCAATGTCCGCACAGCCCCCCCGCCAATGTCCGCACAGCCCCCCCTCCCCCCAATGTCCGCACAGCCCCCCCGCCAATGTCCGCAAACCCCCCCCCCCCAAAATGTCCGCACAGCCCCCCAAAATGTCCGCACAGCCCCCCCCCCACCCGACGCTGAAGATCACTTACCTGTCTTCATGACATCTGCTTCCTCAGGTCCAGGTCCAGTCCTTCCTTCAGCCCAGGCATCTTCTTCCTTCAGCCCGGCTAACGATTCTTCCATCCGGCGCTCTTCTCTCTTCCTCCACCGAGCTCCGGCTCGCAGTCTCCATTCTGCTCCGCTGAAAGGCCTCATTGACTTACATGGCGGATAATCCTGGACGCTGATTGGTCGCTTTTTCCCATAGACAAACATGCCCATGTTTCTCTATGGGAAGACGCGACCAATCAGCGTCCAGGATTATCCGCCATGTATCTCTATGAGGGGTTGGAGCGGACCTGAAGGAGAACTGTGTCTGCTCACTTAAAATAACAAATAATTAATTAATTTAATAATAAAAAAATTAATAAAAAAATATTTAAAAAAATAATAAAAAAATAAATAAAAAATAATAAAAAAATAAATAAAAAATAATAATAAAAAAAATATGCTAAGAATATCAGCCCTTTGAGCGGACCTGAAGGAGAACTGTGTCTCAGGTCAGGCTCACTTAAAATAACAAATAATTAATTAATTTAATAATAAAAAAATTAATAAAAAAATATTTAAAAAATAATAAAAAAATAATTAAAAAATAATAACAAAATAAATAAAAAATAATAATAAAAAATACAATAATATGCTAAGAATATGAGCCCTTTGAGCGGACCTGAAGGAGAACTGTGTCTCAGGCTCAGGCTCACTAAAAATAGCAAATAATAAATTAATTTAATAATAAAAAAAATAATTAAAAAATAATTAAAAAATAATAAAAAAATAAATAAAAAAAATAAAAAAATAAATAAAAAATAATAATAAAAAAAATATAATATGCTAATAATATGAGCCCTTTGAGCGGACCTGAAGGAGAACTGTGTCTCAGGCTCAGGCTCACTTAAAATAACAAATAATAAATTAATTTAATAATAAAAAAAATAATTAAAAAATAATTAAAAAATAATAAAAAAATAAATAAAAAATAATACAAAAATTAATTAAAAATAATAATAAAAAAAAATATAATATGCTAAGAATATGAGCCCTTTGAGCGGACCTGAAGGAGAACTGTGTCTCAGGCTCAGGCTCACTTAAAATAACAAATAATAAATTAATTTAATAATAAAAAAAATAATTAAAAAATAATTAAAAAAAAATTTAAAAATAATAAAAAAATAAATAAACAATAATAATAAAAAAACAAATATGCTAATAATATGAGCCCTTTCAGCGGACCTGAAGGAGAACTGTGTCTCAGGCTCAGGCTCACTTAAAATAACAAATAATAAATTAATTTAATAATAATAAAAAAAAAAATAATAATAATTAAAAAATAATAAAAAAAAAAATAAAAAATAATAATAAAAAAAAAAAAATGCTAATAATATGAGCCCTTTCAGCGGACCTGAAGGAGAACTGTGTCTCAGGCTCAGCCTCACTTAAAATAACAAATAATAAATTAATTTAATAATAAAAAAAATAATAAAAAAATAATTAAAAAATAATAAAAAAATAAATAAAAAATAGTAAAAAAATTAATAAAAAATAATAATAAAAAAATACAAGTATGCTAATAATATGAGCCCTTTGAGCGGACCTGAAGGAGAACTGTGTCTCAGGCTCAGGCTCACTTAAAATAACAAATAATAAATTAATTTAATAATAAAAAAAATAATTAAAAAAAAATTAAAAAAAAAAAAAATTATACATAATAACATAAAAAATAAGAATAATAAAAAAAATGCTAATAATAATGATATTACTGCTAATAATAATGCTATTAATGCTAATAATTATGCTATTAATGCTAATAATAATGCTATTAATGCTAATAATTATGCTATTAATGCTAATAATTATGCTATTAATGGTAATAATAATGCTATTAATGCAAATAATATTGCTATTAATTCTATTATTAATGTTATTAATGCTGGTCTAGGATGGAGTAAGATATCATCTGATTTAATAGAAGCCCTTGAAGAGAAATTCTTCATTTAGGCCGTTAGGAGTCATGCTATTGAGATCAAAGATCCATTTCTTTTCTTAAGAGCTCCTCCAGGACTCTACCTCCTCTAATGTTGGTTTTAACTCTATCTGCTATGGCGATTGTCAAACCCCTTGGTGAACTGTTGTGTACGTCAAGGAAGTGGTGTGCGACACATGTGATGGGTTTGTCTGCATGTCGGTGAGCCTCTGCACAGGCAATGTTAGACAAATGGATCTGTATTCTTTTACGGGGTTTTTGTGTCGTTTACCCTACATACATTTTTGGACAATTACAAATCAGAACATAGGTCACATTTTTGGAGCAACAATTAGCATAGAAATTGGTCTTGATTTTTCCAGGGTGGATTGAAAAATCCAAATGGTCTGATGATATCATGTGGGGGCATATGTTGCAGTTGCCACAGGGGTAGGTGCCAATAAGTCTATGGCCCCTGCCTAATGTGGTACTTGGTCTTACAAAATGACTTCAAGAAAGCCTGTCCCTTAGATTTTTTCGATCTCTTGGCCACCAATCGTGGCTTTTCAGGAATAAATTCTGCAATCTTAGAATCAGTAACTAGTATTGCCCAGTTATTATTGAGCACTTCATGAATGTCACTCCACTGATTATTGAATGTTGTGATAATGTTTAGACCCTTCAACTCCGTCTTTTTACTGGTCTGTAAGAGATCCTGTCTGTTTTTCTCTGAAGCCATCTGAAAGGCTTGAGAGATTACTTTATGTGGGTAGCCTCGGTTCTTAAAGCGAGTGGTAAGATCACGGGCTTCCTTCAACAAGGTAGAGTTGTCTGTACAGTTGCGTTTAACACGCAGGAATTGGCCTTTGGGGATAACTCCTATACCACCGTCCTTCAATGCTGGCCACACTTCCAACACAAGACCGTCTGGCCCTCACAGACCTCCTGGAACAATTTGAAGAGTATCAAGATCAAGGTAATGTAACATCTAAAAAAAGACCCTCCACTCAAAGACTCCCTTCACAGGCCACCCCTCTTTTCTCTTTTTCCTCCAATACAAATATTTTTTCAGCTCACTGTAAAGGATATCAGAGCCATGAAGACAAACACACTACAGGGGAACAATCTGCGTAAATGCCCAGTTACACACACTTCTTGAAGTCATTTTGTAAGACCAAGTACCACATTAGGCAGGGGCCATAGACTTATTGCCACTGTGAGGTAGCGACCCGGTGGAACTCGCTTGGCACAGGGAAATGACATTAGTGACTAAATTTTTTAACAGATAACATAACACAGCAGTTTATTTAACGCCATAAACCACTGGTAACACACAACACCCTTTACATTTTCACATATAACATAACACTGTATTTACATTACATTCATATGAGAATCAACGGGACCATTCATGACCTATTGTCGGTCCCAATGGCGGTTACCACCGCCTAACACCCTGACAGAATCATTCCCCATCCTATTGCACACGAGTCATCACACATGGCACTTTTTCATGAACCATTATGACTCACGCATGACACTGCATTCATGGCATCTATTATAATCGCGAATCGCAAAAGCGCCCCTCTCGGCGCTACTTCCGGCTGGTCATGTGGATACGCGCGAAACATTGGCCGTGAAGCGGCCATTGCGAGCCGTTTTAACTCCACTCACAATGGCCGCCAATGCCGCCTCTGCTCCCCGCTACCCACAGACCACCTCCGACTATGGAGCTGCCCCCTGTGGCCTCCCCCCCAGCCCCGATCCACAGCCCAGCAATGATCCCCAGACCCGCACCGCCCTCCAGCACCGCACACCCCCAACGCCGCACACACCTCCCCTCACTGCCCGCACACCTCCGCCGCCAGCCCCCATCCACAGCCTAGCACAGCCCCCCCGCAATGTCCGCACAGCACATCCCCATTTCCCAGCACACGCACACCCCCCCCAATGTCCGCACAGCCCCCCCCATCCCCTCACTGCCCGCACACCTCCGCCGCCAGCCCCATCCACAGTCTACACAGCCCCCCCCAATGTCCGCACAGCCCTCCCCCCAATGTCCGCACGGCCCCCCCCCAATGTCCACACGGCCCCCCCCCAATGTCCGCACAGCCCCTCCCCCCAATGTCCGCACCAGCCCCTCCCCCCAATGTCCGCACAGCCCCCCTCCAAAGTACCGCACAGCCCCTCCCCCCAATGTCCGCACAGCCCCTCCCCCCCAATGTCCGCACAGCCCTCCCCCCCAATGTCCCACACGCCGCCCTCCCCCCAATGTCCCACAGCCCCTCCCCCCCAATGTCCGCACAGCCCCTCCCCCCCAATGTCCGCACGGCCCCCCCCCCAATGTCCGCACGCCCCTCCCCCCCAATGTCCGCACAGCCCCTCCCCCCCAATGTCCGCACAGCCCCTCCCCCCCGCCAATGTCCGCACAGCCCTCCCCCCCCCAATGTCCCGCACAGCCCCTCCCCCCCAATGTCCGCACGCCCCTCCCCCCCAATGTCCGCACAGCCCCCCCGCCAATGTCCGCACAGCCCCCCCCCGCCAATGTCCGCACACGCCCCCCCCCCCAATGTCCGCACAGCCCCTCCCCCGCCAATGTCCGCACAGCCCCCCCGCCAATGTCCGCACAGCCCCCCCCGCCAATGTCCGCACAGCCCCCCCCCCGCCAATGTCCGCACAGCCCCCCCCGCCAATGTCCGCACAGCCCCCCCCCGCCAATGTCCGCACAGCCCCCCCCCGCCAATGTCCGCACAGCCCTCCCCCCGCCAATGTCCGCACAGCCCCCCCCCGCCAATGTCCGCACAGCCCCCCCGCCAATGTCCGCACAGCCCCCCCCCCGCCAATGTCCGCACAGCCCTCCCCCCGCCAATGTCCGCACAGCCCCCCCCCCGCCAATGTCGCACAGCCCCCCCGCCAATGTCCGCACAGCCCTCCCCCGCCAATGTCCGCACAGCCCCCCCCCGCCAATGTCCGCACAGCCCCCCCCGCCAATGTCCGCACAGCCCCCCCCCCAATGTCCGCACAGCCCCCCCCCCAATGTCCGCACAGCCCCCCCCCCCAATGTCCGCACAGCCCCCCCCCCAATGCCGCAAGCCCCTCCCCCCAATGTCCGCACAGCCCCTCCCCCCAATGTCCCACAGCCCCCCCAGCCCCACCCTCCCCCCATGCCCACCCCTCCCCAACGCCCCCCTCCATGTCCGCACACCCCCCCCCACACTCACCACCCAATGTCCGCACAGCCCCTCCCCCCAATGTCCCACGCCCTCCCCCAATGTCCCCCGCACTCCGCCACCTCCGCCGCCAGGCCCCATCCACAGTCTACCACAGCCCCCCCCAATGTCCGCACGGCCCCTCCCCCCCCAATGTCCGCACGGCCCCCCCCCAATGTCCGCACGGCCCCTCCCCCCCAATGTCCGCACGGCCCCTCCCCCCGCCAATGTCCGCACAGCCCCTTCCCCCGCCAATGTCCGCACAGCCCCCCCCCGCCAATGTCCGCACAGCCCCCCCTCCCCCCCAATGTCCGCACAGCCCCCCCCCCCGCCAATGTCCGCACAGCCCCCCCTCCCCCCCAATGTCCGCACAGCCCCCCCGCCAATGTCCGCACAGCCCCCCCGCCAATGTCCGCACAGCCCCCCCTCCCCCCCAATGTCCGCACAGCCCCCCCCGCCAATGTCCGCAAACCCCCCCCCCCCCAAAATGTCCGCACAGCCCCCCCCCCACCCGACGCTGAAGATCACTTACCTGTCTTCATGACATCTGCTTCCTCAGGTCCAGGTCCAGTCCTTCCTTCAGCCCAGGCATCTTCTTCCTTCAGCCCGGCTAACGATTCTTCCATCCGGCGCTCTTCTCTCTTCCTCCACCGAGCTCCGGCTCGCAGTCTCCATTCTGCTCCGCTGAAAGGCCTCATTGACTTACATGGCGGATAATCCTGGACGCTGATTGGTCGCTTTTTCCCATAGACAAACATGCCCATGTTTCTCTATGGGAAGACGCGACCAATCAGCGTCCAGGATTATCCGCCATGTATCTCTATGAGGGGTTGGAGCGGACCTGAAGGAGAACTGTGTCTGCTCACTTAAAATAACAAATAATTAATTAATTTAATAATAAAAAAATTAATAAAAAAATATTTAAAAAAATAATAAAAAAATAAATAAAAAATAATAAAAAAATAAATAAAAAATAATAATAAAAAAAATATGCTAAGAATATCAGCCCTTTGAGCGGACCTGAAGGAGAACTGTGTCTCAGGGTCAGGCTCACTTAAAATAACAAATAATTAATTAATTTAATAATAAAAAAATTAATAAAAAAATATTTAAAAAATAATAAAAAAATAATTAAAAAATAATAACAAAATAAATAAAAAATAATAATAAAAAATACAATAATATGCTAAGAATATGAGCCCTTTGAGCGGACCTGAAGGAGAACTGTGTCTCAGGCTCAGGCTCACTAAAAATAGCAAATAATAAATTAATTTAATAATAAAAAAAATAATTAAAAAATAATTAAAAAATAATAAAAAAATAAATAAAAAATAATAAAAAAATAAATAAAAAATAATAATAAAAAAAAATATAATATGCTAATAATATGAGCCCTTTGAGCGGACCTGAAGGAGAACTGTGTCTCAGGCTCAGGCTCACTTAAAATAACAAATAATAAATTAATTTAATAATAAAAAAAATAATAAAAAAATAATTAAAAAATAATAAAAAAATAAATAAAAAATAATACAAAAATTAATTAAAAATAATAATAAAAAAAAATATAATATGCTAAGAATATGAGCCCTTTGAGCGGACCTGAAGGAGAACTGTGTCTCAGGCTCAGGCTCACTTAAAATAACAAATAATAAATTAATTTAATAATAAAAAAAATAATTAAAAAATAATAAAAAAAAAATTAAAAAATAATAAAAAAATAAATAAACAATAATAATAAAAAAACAAATATGCTAATAATATGAGCCCTTTCAGCGGACCTGAAGGAGAACTGTGTCTCAGGCTCAGGCTCACTTAAAATAACAAATAATAAATTAATTTAATAATAATAAAAAAAAAAATAATAATAATTAAAAAATAATAAAAAAATAAATAAATAAATAATAATAAAAAAAAAAAAAATGCTAATAATATGAGCCCTTTCAGCGGACCTGAAGGAGAACTGTGTCTCAGGCTCAGCCTCACTTAAAATAACAAATAATAAATTAATTTAATAATAAAAAAATAATAAAAAAATAATTAAAAAATAATAAAAAAATAAATAAAAATAGTAAAAAAATTAATAAAAAATAATAATAAAAAAATACAAGTATGCTAATAATATGAGCCCTTTGAGCGGACCTGAAGGAGAACTGTGTCTCAGGCTCAGGCTCACTTAAAATAACAAATAATAAATTAATTTAATAATAAAAAAAATAATTAAAAAAAAATTAAAAAAAAAAAAAATTATACATAATAACATAAAAAATAAGAATAATAAAAAAAATGCTAATAATAATGATATTACTGCTAATAATAATGCTATTAATGCTAATAATTATGCTATTAATGCTAATAATAATGCTATTAATGCTAATAATTATGCTATTAATGCTAATAATTATGCTATTAATGGTAATAATAATGCTATTAATGCAAATAATATTGCTATTAATTCTATTATTAATGTTATTAATGCTAATAATAATGCTTTTAATGCTAATAATTATGCTATTAATGCTAATAATAATGCTATTAATGCTAATAATTATGCTATTAATGCTAATATTTATGTTATTAATGCTAATAATTATGCTATTAATGCTAATAATTATGCTATTAATGTTAATAATAATGCTATTAATGCAAATAATGTTGCTATTAATGCAAATAATGTTGCTATTAATGCTATTAATGCTAATAAATATGCTATTAATGCTAATAATTATGCTATTAATGGTAATAATAATGCTATTAATGCAAATAATATTGCTATTAATGCTATTATTAATGCTATTAATGCTAATAATTATGCTATTAATGCTAATAATTATGCTATTAATGGTAATATTAATGCTATTAATGCAAATAATATTGCTATTAATGCTATTATTAATGCTATTAATGCTAATAATTATGCTATTAATGCTAATAATTATGTTATTAATGGTAATAATAATGCTATTAATGCAAATAATATTGCTATTAATGCTATTAATAATGCTATTAATGCTAATAATTATGCTATTAATGCTAATAATTATGCTATTAATGTAATATTAATGCTATTAATGCAAATAATATTGCTATTAATGCTATTATTAATGCTATTAATTCTAATAATTATGCTATTAATGCTAATAATTATGCTATTAATGGTAATAATAATGCTATTAATGCAAATAATATTGCTATTAATGCTATTATTAATGCTATTAATGCTAATAATTATGCTATTAATGCTAATATTAATGCTAATTATGCTAATAATAATCATATTAACGCTATTAATAATGCTATTAAGGCTAATAATCATGCTATTTATGCTATTCAAAATGCTATTAATGCTAATAATATTGCTATTAATGCTCTTTATGCTAATAGTAATGCTATTAATGCAATTATTTATGCTATTAATTCTATTATTTATGCTATTAATGCTATTAATAATGCTATTAATGCTATTAATAATGTTATTCATGCTATTAATAATACTATTAATGCTATTAATGCTAATATTAATGCTATTAATTTTATTATTAATGCTATTAATGCTAATAATAATGCTATTAATGCTAATAATTATGCTATTAATGCTAATATTAATGCTAATAATTCTAATAATCATGCTATTAATCCTATTAATAATGCTATTAATGCTATTTTTAATTATATTAATGTTATTAATAATTTTATTAATGCTAATAATGCTATTACTCCTCATAATAATGCTATTAACGCTATTATTAATGCTATTTTTGGTAATAATGCTATTAATACTAATAACAATACTATTAATAGTACTATTATTGCTGTTAATAATGCTATTAATGCTAATAATAATGCTGTTAATGCTAATAATTATGCTAATAATGGTAATAATAATGCTATTAATGCAAATAATATTGCCACGTTCTAGAATCCCGATGCATTTGCATCGGGCTCACAGCTAGTTTTTACATAAACCAATATGCTACATACTCAGGGCCCACAATAGTAACAGGAACCCTGTCACTCAGTACACACAAGACCACCACAGATCCACCGGGATCCAGGACACTAACATCTGGATCAACGGGACTATATCATGACTCAGTCAGTCCCAAAGTTGGCTGTGACCGCCTGGCCCTTGAGCCGTACTCAGTCTCTCACACCGCACATCTGACCGCCTGGCCCTTGAGCCGTCCTCGGTCCTCATCACACCGCACATCTGACCGCCTGGTCCTTGAGCCGTCCTCGGTCCTCATCACACATATGACCGCCTGGGCCTTGAGCCGTCCTAGGTCCTGGACACTGGCTGGCATGTACGCATCTTTGTGCCACTGGCGTGGAGCTTTTAGAGAGCATATAGTACAGCTCAACCACCGTTTGGGTGCTCTGGGGAAAAAAAGGCTGCAGAGTCTGTAAATATAGCCCCGGCACAGAGAGAATGAGGGCAGGAAGGGTGAGATAAGGAGAATTGGAAAGAGAGAAATGAGAGAGGAGGGTAGGAGCGGTAGATAAAGGTAGAGGTGTAGTTCAGAGAGCATGCCTAAGTTGAGGGAGTCTACCGGGAGGAGGGAAGTACCAGCCACTATGCTGCTGCTACACTTGCACTAAGGTAATGTCACTCTGTCTGATTCTGCTACTAAGTGCATTATTCTTTCACTACGGACTTTTTATGGTCCCTATGTGTATCTCTGGCTGCAATCTTGTTTTAGCTCTTTTCAATCGGTTCCCTGCTGTATTAACTCCACTACTTGTTTTAGAATTTAGGACTGAGTCACCTGCTGAGTATCCCCTGAGGGTATGTGCCTCATGTTCCTTATTCTCCTTCCCCCCCCCTTTTTTTGCCTCCTGCTCTCATTTTAGTCCAGACCTAACCTATAGTTTACCATACATATAGCTCTATCGTCAGTGACACAGCACACCTGATTTTACAAGTTAAGTATGTGCAATCATAGTTGCCTAGACAGCCCAGAGATGAAAAATTAATACTAGATCCATATGACAGTTTGGATTCTGCTGTCATAGCACTCACACATAGACTGCTAGTGCCTACACCAACATAGATACTCACTATATAACCTCTATAGATGTAGCTCCACATACACGTTACTCTGTAGATTAACTATAAAGTGATCCTAATACGTATTATGCCACTATTTACAGGTACTGGCCTGAGCGGATGCTCATGTGGGAACCTACCCACGTACTCTAACCACATCCACAAGGTACTTCCCTCCTCCCGGTAGACTCCCTCAACTTAGGCATGCTCTCTGAACTACACCTCTACCTTTATCCACCGCTCCTACCATCCTCTCTCATTTCTCTCTTTCCAATTCTCCTTTTCTCACCCCTCCTGCCCTCATTCTCTTTTAAATCATGCTTTTTTCACTCTCTTTCAGATTCTCTCACATCACAAGTACACCCCCCCTCCCCTCACCACACTCAACACAAGCACCATTACACAGACACTCTCTTTCCACTTTGAGGACCACTCACATCCCATCACCACCATGATAACCGTTAATCACATTGAAACATCCTCCAGTCACGGAACACCTAAGACAATTTTATTGCATTTGTTTGATACTTATTCTTGTTTTTTTATGTTTATCCATGTAATGCACAGATTTACTTGAGAAAGGCTCGCCTTGAGCCGAAACGTTGTGTGATACAACTTGTTCTTGTCAACCTTTATAATAAAGAACACAGAAAGATACCAAAAATCTCCTCATCTTTTTTGTGTGCCGGGGCTATATTTACAGACCGGCGTGGAGCTGACAGGCTCCCTTCACTTCCCCCACCGGGGACGGATCACTTCCAGCATATCCTCACATGGCAGTGGTCTGGACTGCTCTGATTCCCATCGTCCTCACTCATTCAGACACCTGGCAGGTTCTTTATGCAGGCTGCCTCACCCACAGCTGCAACACAGTGAGTCAATCAGCACATCTCATTCACACACAGACCTAAGGGTGGGTTTACACGTTTCAATATCGTTGCGATATCGCAATTCAATGGCGCGGGAGCGTGCATTTAGTGCAAGTTTCTCCCGCATCGCATCGGAGGTTTACACGTTGCGATTTAGGAATCCAACGATGTCTACGCCCCCCCAATCCAGGAACGACCATTTAACATGGGAGTGAATGGGTGACGTTGAACTTCACATCGTAGTTGGGCTGTCACACAGCACGATCCGGCTCCAATCTCCATTCAATATCGGAGCATTGAATAGCACGCTCATTCAATCCCCGATATCGCATTGACATCGTTCCTGCATCGTATTGGACGTTCACACCATACAACGCAGGAACAATATCGGCTCCAACGATCAAACCACGTGACTTTTCATTGAAATTGGACGCCGATATCGCAACGTGTAAACCCCCCTTAAGATGTGATTAACTAGCTCTGCACCATTCAGATTTAGCCCAGCAAAGCACTCATACCCACAGGTTCAGCTGCTCATTAGGCTCATGAATCTCTCAGATCTTTAGCTCATGAAAACCCTTCAGCTGTTAACCCACTGTACACCGGACAGGTTTCACACAGCACACACACACAGGAAAACCGGCCCATGTGAACAGAGACCTGCACTAATAACCAGTGCGATGCACCCGGCCAGGGGCCACATCACCACACCACCTAGACCAGCTGCTTGCACTCAAAGGGCAGGTTGCAATAATGTTAACACTTTTCAATTCTCGCTTTTCCTTAGATCAATTATGCAATACCTCAGTCAAAAACACCACTGCCAGAAGAAAGAAGTCATTATGGCAGAGAAAGAGAAGCACAATATAACACCTATGGGACCCGGACCCAAAAAGGGCTTTACGAATTTATGGAAAGAAAAAGAAGAAAAAAGGAAAAAACTTTATACAAATTCATCACCCGGGTCGGGATCCTTGCAACACCATTGATTCATTCCAATCCTTCATGATAATAGAAATGAATTACGGTATGTTTAACCAACATTTCTTCCTCATAGATCATCCTTTATGGGATACTAGCAAGAAAATAACCACTTCTTCCTTAATATATCAGACCCAAAATGCATTGTATAACAACTTTTTCTTACAGGTTATGATGACAGAAACTTATATTCCAAAATAAGAACCTTTCTCCCCTTACAGGAAAACCATTATCTGCATGTTTCCTTGGGATGCCAGTACTTAACATAATACATGCCCTATAAAATTTTCTACAGGCTACTATAGATATACTATATACATAACTCTATATTGTTATTGCAATGCCTTTATCCCTACTAACCGCTTCTTTATAGATCCCTATTTTACACACGAAAACACGTAAATAATCCTTACAATAGTATTTATTACTGCCAAAACCCCCCCTTTTGTAATACAAACTTGTTGCCTTTTACAAACCCCTAACAATGATTTTGTTGTCCAGTCACTTCCCCCGACTTTGTCTGCGCTCAAACCAGCGCAGAGCGTCATGCACTGACCAGTCGGTCTGCGCATGCACCCTATCACCTGGCAACGATAGTAAACTTCCTCCGCCTCGGTAGTGACCTCACTGGGTCCGCCCCACCACTACCGGATTCCAGATTCCGGCGCCAGCTGTTGTATATGCAAAGTGGTGCTACTTAAGGACACACTTGGCAACAGGCTCTACGCTCCCAGCCCCTGACGAAGCCGCTTCATCGGCGGCAACATGAGTCGGGCACAGGGCCGCACGCTTATTCCCCCAGGCATTACCTAAGATGCCCTCTATGTGAGACGTCCACTGGGGACACCTCCACCGGCCGTCTACCGGCACATTCTTTTACTCGGGTTGTATAACATGTTCCTTCTCTATTCTCATGTCCTTTAGGCGGCCGTCAGACGCTTCCATATCTTGAACGATATTGTAAGCGATCACGTGCACGCGCGATCGCTTACAATATCGTTCACATCGCTGGTGAGATGTCACACAGACAGACTCACCAGCGATGTTGGCCAGCGAGATCGCTGGTAACTATGGTACACATTGGGTTACTAGGCGCCGCGCCGCGCTTAGCAACCCGACGTGTACCATAGTTACCATCTCCCAGCATAGGCTCTGCCGCTGGGAGATCGTTCATCGTGGTGTCATACACCACGATGAAGCAGATTGTTACATCGTTCATCGCTAGATATGAGCTCCTGCTCTCATTGGTGGGTTTACACGCTTCAATATCGTTGCGATATCGCAACTCAATGGCGCGGGAGTGCGCATTTAGTGCACGTTTCTCCCGCATCGCATTGGATGCTTACACGCTGCGATATCGGAATACAACGTCCGTGCGATGTCTACGCCCCCCAACCCAGGATCGCACACTTAACATGGGAGTGAAAGGGTGACGTTTCAAATCGCATCGTAGTTGGGCGTTTACACAGCACGATCCGACTCCAATCTCCCTTCAATATCGGGGCATTGAATAGCACGCTCATTCAATCCCCGATATCGCATTGACATCGTTCCTGCATCGTATTGGACGTTCACACCATACAACGCAGGAACGATCTCGGGTCCAACGATTGAACCACGTGACTTTTCATTGAAATTGGACTATGATATCGCAAGGTGTAAACCCGCCATCATATCTGCGATGTCACGATCAAGCGATTTTACATTGTAAAATCGCTTGATCGCACGTAGCGATGTTCAAACAATATCGCTTAAGCGATCAAAAAGCAGATCGCTTAAACGATATCGTTTAAGATATGGAAGCGTCTGACGGCCACCTTAGGCGGCCGTCACACGTTTCAATATTGTGAACGATATTGTTTAAGTGATCTGCTTTTTGATCGCTTAAGCGATATCGTTTGTGTATCGCTACGTGCGATCAAGCCATTTTACTATGTAAAATCGCTTGATCGTTAGATCGCAGATATGAGAGCCGGAGCTCATATCAAGCGATCATTGCTTGTTCAATCTGCTTCATCGTGGTGTGTGGCGCCTAGTAACCCGATGTGTACCATAGTAACCAGTGATCTCGCTGCTCCACATCGCTGGTGAGTCTGTCTGTGTGACAGCTCACCAGCGATGTGAGCGATATCGTTAGCGATCGCGCGTGCACGTGATCGCTAACAATATCGCTCACGATATTGTTGAGTGTGACGGCCGCCTTAGGTTCATCAGATTTGTGATTGCCTTTATACATTGGGCTTTTCAGCCTGTGTCTGCCTCCTTGCAGAGGGTTTTTCCACCTTTGCCTGCCAATTGTACTAAATTGTGGCAAGTATCTAGCTCCACAGACAACACAGGGCAATTTCATTACAACTGTTTGCAACCTGGTGCTCCTAAAAATTATCTCTGACTAGATTTAGTCGGACTTGTATTTTACTAATGTTTTTTCACTCATTATTGTAATTTGTGATCCATTCAGTGGAGAGTTGTTCCCCTGTAATTTGTCTCCCAGTATATCAAAATATCTCTCTTAACTATTAACTAGATGGTGACCCGACTCTAACGCATCGGGTATTCTAGAATATGTATGTACCGTAGTTTATTTATGAAGATGTTAGAATAATGCAATCTGAAGCTGGGTGAAAATCCCGCTCAATATCACTGATTGGTCGCGACCGCAGCGGTGTTGGTGTGCAGAGGTGTTGGTGTGCAGAGGTGTTAGTGTGCAGCGGTGTGTCGGTGTAAAGCAGTGTTGGTGTACAGCGGCGTTAAGTAGGGATGAGTGGGTGTTGAGCGGGGGTGAGTGAGTGCTGAAAGGGGTGAGTGAATACTGAGCAGGGGTGAGTGGGTGCTGAGCGGGGGTGAGTGGGTGCTGAGAAGGTGAGTGGGTGCTGAGTGGGGGTGAGTGGGTGCTGAGCAGGTGAGTGGGGGCTGGGCGAGTGAGTGGGTGCTGAGACAGGTGACTGGTTGCTGAGAAGGGAGGCTGGGTGCTGAGTGGGGGTGACTGGGTGATGAGTGGGTGTGACTGGTTGCTGAGCAGAGGTGAGTGGGTGCTGAGTGGGTGCTGAGCGGGGGTGACTGGGTTCTGAGTACGGGTGGAACGTGTGTGCTGAGACGGGTGCCTGGGTGCTGAGACAGGTGCCTGGGTGCTGAGCGGGGGTGAGTGGGTGCTGAGCAGGGGTGAGTGGGTGTTGAGCCGGGGTGAGTGGGTGCTGAGCAGGGGTGACTGGGTGCTGAGCCAGGGTAACTGGGTGCTGAGCCGGGGTGACTGGGTGCTGAGCCGCGGTGACTGGGTGCTGAGCCGGGGTGACTGGGTGCTGAGTCGGGGTGACTGTGTGCTGAGCCGGGGTGACTGGGTGCTGAGCAGGGGTGACTGGGTGCTGAGTGGGGGTGAGTGGATGCTGAGACGGGTGAGTGGATGTTGAGACGGGTGAATGGATGTTGCGACGGGTGACTGGGTGCTGAGCGGAGGTGACTGGGTGCTGAGTGGGTGAGAGTGGGGTTCAGTGGGGGCAGTGTGGGTTCAGTGGTGAGTGTGGAGTGCTAGTGGGGTGAGGGGCAGTGTGGGTTCGGTTTTTCATTCAGAATCTTCTAACAAGTACCTAGCTCCACAGACAACACAGGGCAATTTCATTACAACTGTTTGCAACATGGTGCTTCTAAAAATTATCTCTGACTAGATTTAGTCGGACTTGTATTCTAATGTTTTTACTTATTATGTAATGTGATCCATTCAGTGGAGAGTAGTTCCCCTGTAATTTGTCTCCCAATTTATCAAAATATCTCTCTTATCTATTAACTAGATGGTTGCCCGATTCTAACGCATCGGGTATTCTAGGATATGTATATACCGTAGTTTATTTATGAAGATGTTATAATAATGCAATCCGAAGCTGGGTGAAAATCCCACGCCAATATCGCTGATTGGTCGCGGCCGCGCGTGTGAGCGGTGTTAGTGTGCAGCTGTGTCTGTGTAAGTGGTGTTGGTGTAACAGCGGTGTTGAGCGAGGTGAGTGGTGCTGAGGGGGTGAGTGGGTGCTGAGGGGGGTGAGTGGGTGCTGAGCGGGGGTGAGTGGGTGCTAAGCGGGTGAGTGGGTGCTGAGCGAGTGACTGGGTGCTGAGTGGGGTGATGGGTGCTGAGCGAGGTGAGTGGGTGCTGAGCGGGTGTGAGTGGGTGCTGAGCGGGGTGAGTGGGTGCTGAGACGGGTGAGTGGGTGCTGAGACGGGTGAGTGGGTGCTGAGACGAGTGAGTGGGTGCTGAGACGGGTGAGTGGATGTTGAGACAGGTGACTGGGTGCTGAGCGGAGGTGACTTGGTGCTGAGCAGAGGTGACTGGGTGCTGAGTGGGTGAGAGTGGGGTTCAGTGGGGGCAGTGTGGGTTCATTGGGGGCAGTGTAGATTTAGTGGGCAGTGTGGGTTCAGTGTGGGTAGTGTGGGGGCAGTGTGGGTTCTGTGGGGGCAAGTGTGGGGTGAGAGGGGTGAGCAGGGTAGTTGGGGGTGAATAGCAGGATGGAGGAGGCTCCACTCACCCTGACATTGTTCCTCTTCTTCCTCTTTTCTTTCTTGCTGTATTGATGTTCAGTAATGAAAGGTCGTGGGGGGGTGGGGTTAAAAGAGGGGAAGTATTAATGGGCGTGACCAAGAACACTGCCCTAATGTGGTGGGCGTGTCCTTGGTCATTCCCGTTATGATGCCCCCTCTGTTCATTACCGCACATCAATGCACCAAGAAAGAAAAGAGGAGGAATGCCAGGGTGAGCGGGAGCGGTGCAGCAAGCATGAGCGGGAGCGGAGCATAGAGTGGAAGCATGGAGTGGGGGTGCGGGAGCATAGAGCGGGAGCATGGAGCGGGGGAGCAGGAGCATGGAGTGGGGCATTGGGAACGGGAAAGCGGGTGGAGGTGGGTGCAGCGGGGAGGTATCGGGCGTCGCCAGGTTTTGAATGCGCGCGCGGCTGTTTTGCATACGCTGCACTCATTTTTTGCCGCGGCTGGCGGCGACCAATGAGCGCTGGCGAGACGAGCTGGTGTGCAATTTTGGCCTCAGACAGACACGATTAGGTAATTATATAGTAGATAGAGGGTCAACTTTAATTTGGGACTCATTCTCATGGTACCTGATAATGATTAAAATTATTATTTGCCTAAAGGGAAATATGCATTGGATTTCCACACAATTAATTGTTTTAATGTCGCGTCCATATATGTGCACCTTTTTAATAAAATTGTCATTTTTCACCATAAATTTGACTCATGCATTGATCCCAGTCATCATACATGTTACTTTCTCTTACAAAGTATGGGGGTGGTGGCAACATCATGCTTTGGGGCTGATTTTCTGCCAAGGGACCAGGACGACTGAACCGTGTACATGAAAGAATGAATGGGGCCATGTATTGTGAAATTTTGAGTGCAAACCTCATTCCATCAGCAAGGACACTGAAGATGAAACGTGGCTGGGTCTTTCAGCAAGACAATGATCCCAAGCACACAGCCAGGGCAACAAAGGAGTGGCTTTGTAAGAAGTATTTCAAGGTCCTGGAGTGCCTAACCAGTCTCCAGATCTAAAGGCATGTTGTACACAGCCACAAAATGGAACAATGTATCCATGATTTCACTGCAACCAGAGATCTGTTCAGATATTGGACTCAGATATCTGTGTGTGTGAAGTGGCCTTAAATCCTATAGAAAACCCCTGGAGGAGGTGAAAGTCCGTGTTATCTAGTGACAGCTCCAAAACATCACTGCCCTAGAGGAGCTCTGAATGTAGAAATGAGCCAACATACTAGAAACATTGTGTGCCAACCTTCTGAAGCCTACAGAAAACGTTTGACCTCTGTCTTTGCCAACAAAGGATATATAACAAAGGCTGGGGTCACACACACAGATATCTGGGCAGATATTGTTCACAGATCTCTGGTTGCAGTGAAATCATGGACACATGGTTCTATTTTGTGGCTGTGTACAAATGGAGCAATCTGTCCATGATTTCACTGCAACCAGAGATCTGTGAACAATATCTGCCCAGATATCTGTGTGTGTGACCCCAGCCAAAGTATTATAATTTTTTTTTTTTTTTAAATACTGTAATGCATTTTTTATCAAAAGAAAGATCATTTTCCATTACAATAAGGTAGCAGTAACTACAATATAACAATGTATTAAGATGAACTTATGTTATTGATCAAATACTTATTTTCCACCAAAATTTAAAAAAAAAAAATTCTTTCCAAATCAGACAATGTGATTTTCAGGATTTTTTTTCTACTTTTTGTCTCTCATAGTTGAGGTCTACCCATAGGTACTGTTACACGGCACAACGTTAAAACGATATCACTAACGGTCTCGGGGCGCGCGGTCGTTAGGACATCGTTTTGACATCGTTGGTGAGATGTCACACGCCTAGATATCGTGCACATCTCACCAACGATCCAGCGAGCAGGTATAGTTCGCACAACCCAGCGAACGAAACTTGTTCACTGATGTGAATGGGCGAAGTTGTGAATGACATCGTTATCGCGGTGTCACACAGAACGATGCAGCAGGTTGGCTGATTGGTGATCGTCTGATTTGAGAACATGTTCTCAAATCTGCAATCAACGATCCAACGATTTATTATTATCAAATCTCGGGGTTACAAGCAACAGCGTCCTAACGATGTCGTTTGAACGACTCCAAACACGTGACGTTTGAGCAATATCGTTAAGGATATCATGCCATGTAACGGGCCTTATGATGTCAGTTACGAGCCCCTCTAATCTTTTTAAATGGGAGAACTTGCATAATTGGTGGCTGACTAAATACTTTTTTCCCCACTGTATCTATCTATCTCATGTAGCGCATACATTTTTGAAGTATCAAAGACGTAGACGCTGTAAAATGGCTCAAAATTGTCACTTTTGCTGTCTTCTACAATGGAAACCGTTAATGTTTCTGTTGTAACGGAGAGCACAAACATAATGTGGACCTAGCCTTAAGGCCACATTACACACACAGATATCTGTTCAGATATTGGTCACAGATCTCTGGTTGCAGTGAAATCATGGACACATTGTTCCATTTGTACACAGCCACAAAATGGAACAATGTATCCATGATTTCACTGCATCCAGAGATCTGTGACCAATATATCTGTGTATGTAACGTGGCCTTTAGAGTGAAAATGAAGCTGAAATTGGTAGAAGAAGGTCCAAGTCGAGTACGAGGTTTTGTTGGACATAGTGGTGCTAGGTTCATGCCCCTTTGACCATATTATTATTTTTTTAGATTTTTTCTTTTGGCCCAGGGGTAGTTTTGGTTTTTCCTTTGCTAAACAACATAACTTACATAAAGCTCTAACCTCTCCCCCCACCCCCCAAAAAAAAGAACCCAGAAGAGGAGGTAGAAATTGATAAGGACGTGGCGGTGTCATTCAAAGAGATATTAGCTAATTTTTATTTTTTAGCATTTTTTTCCTTTGTTTATGAACACAACTTACATTAAGCTCTAATCGTGCCCAAAACAAAAAAAAGGAACACGGAGGAAGAGGAGGTTGAAGTGGAGAGGTTGAGGTGGATGTGGTGGTGTTGGACGAAGAGACATTACACAACATAATATTTTAGTTTGCTCTTGTGTCATTTTTTTTTTACAGTTTTTACTTTAAACATGAACATAACTTACATGAAGCGCTAATCTCCCCAAAACAAAAGGAACCTGAGAAGGTCGAAGTAGAATAAGTTGAGATTGGCATGGTGGTGATGGTCGAACAGTTGTTAGACAACAATTTTTTTGTTGTTTTTTTGGAGGGGGAGGAGGGGTTGTGTTTTTTCCCTTTGTTTATAGACATAACTTACATGAAGCTCTAACCCAACCCAAAACAAAAAATAGGAGCATAGAGGAAGGAGAGGAAAAGGAGGACGTTGAAGTGGAGTAGGTTGATTTGGATGTCACCGTGTCGTGTCGGTCAAGGAAGCGGAGGAAGAGGCAACCATTTATTTATTGGGTATTTAGTGTGATTTTTTTGGCATATCCAAAATATTGGGAATGGCAAATAGAGTATACCAATGTCTGGTTGCGGGTGGTATAGTTGTCTACTCATCTAAAGGTATGGAGAAATCCGGTGTAATCCACGACTTATTCATTTTAATGAAAGTCATCTTGTCCACGTTCGCCTGGGAAAGGTCTATATGCCTGTCTGTGCTGACCCCCCTGTCGGACTGAACACACGTTCAGACAGTATACTTATGGCAGGCTGGGCCTACACCTCCAAGGTGTGGTGTGCAAGCTCAGGCCATGTGTACAATTTTACGACCCAGAAATTAAATAGTGCAGAACCATCAGCTAGTGTGAACGTGTACCCTTCCAACATTTTGGATAAACTCTGCCCCCTGTTAATTCACACAATAGGAAACCTTGTTACCACATTGCAGCCATAATCCTCCCTTCTGAGGTGGAGCTGGTGCAGCAGTTGCGTTGTCAGCTTTCAACTCCTTCTCCACCTTGTTCTTTCACGGAGCTCTTGCTGTCTGGTGGGAATGCCATAAGTAGACCCTCTTAAGAATTTGCACTTATAGTCGCACATTTTGCTATCCCACTCTAAAGTAGTGGCGAAAGGAGCAATGCTATGTTGTATTTGAAACGTGGATCCTGGCAACTCAACAGTTTTGTGCAGGCACAATAGTGTGTATTGGCTCATGTGCCAGGTTGCTCAGAGTCAATGATGAGCTGTTGTCAGTCGCAGGTGTTTAGCCTGGGTCCTCTGTATTCCCCCAGCCATGCTGCAGTGATGCCCCTGACCAAACATCCCCACCACTCTGCTGGGAAGACAGCTCCTCCTCCTCCTTGTATAAAACTCTTTCCTGATTGGAAAGTTCGGAACATGTCTGCTGTCGGGCCAGGAACCCAACTTCTGAGCCCTGTGTGGACGATGGTCCAGATAAAGATATCATTGTTCCCTTTTCCTGCTCCTCTGCCTCCTGTGCTATCACCTCACCCATCATGGCCTCAAAGTCTTTTCCAGTAGGTATAAAAGCAGTATAGTGACACACATGATGGCATCATCAGCATTAGCCATGTTGGGAAAGTATTCAAAGCGAAACAGAATAGCAACCAATCCTTCATAGAGGCCCACTCACTGGTAGTGAAGTGATGCGCTTCCGAATTGTGATCCTGCACATGCTTCAGCTGAAACTCCACTTTCACCTGCTGCTGCTCACAAAGTCTTTCCAGCATATACATGGAAATCCACCTAGTTGGTACATTACATAAGAGGTGGTGAGCAGGAGGTCCGAAGTGATTCTATTGTGCAAACAGGCAGGAAGCGTCAGGGTGAGAATGCCAAAGGTGTGCAGAGATTGCCCGCACTTTCATCAGCAGCTCTGACATATATGGGTAATCTTTTAGGAAGCTATGCACCACCAAATTCAGCACATGCACCAGGCAAGGGATGGGTGTCAAGCTGCCTAGGCTCAGAGATGTGACAAGATTTCGGCCATTATAGCACACCACCAGGCTAGGTTTCAGGTTCACCAGCAACAGACACTTATTTGTTTAATGTTTTATGCTCCTGGGCAGTGTGAGATTTGTCCCCCAGGAAGATCAGTTTAAGAACAGCCTGCTGTCATTTCCTCCTTGCTGTCCTGAAGTTGGTGCTGCAGATCTCAAGGTACCGTCACATGCTTCAACGTTGAAATGATGTCAGCAACGATCTCGGTGCGCGCAGTCGTTGCCGACATCGTTGATGAGATGTCACACGTATAGATGTTGTGGACATCTCAGCAACGATGTTGTGAGCAGGAACCGCAAACGATCCCTGCTCACTGCTGTGATTGGGCGAAGTCGGCTGTGACATCGCTATTGCGTTGTCACACCAAACGATGCCGCAGGTTACTTAAGTTGAATTTGACAGGTTTTCCTGCATGCAGAAAAACCTGTCAACTCCGACTTGAACAACTATCGTTGTTCAATCGTGCGTTTACACGCAACGATGCAACAATGATGTAATTTCAACATCATTCCTGACGTCACTTTTGGACGATGTTGAAACATGTAACGGGGCCTTTACTGTGACCAGATGAGGAGGTAGTGGAAGAAGCGGAGTAGGAGGCAACACTGACCGAGGAGTATCCATCGAATTGAGGTGGTGGTAGGAAATGCGCTGGATTTGTTCCACCATGTGAGTGCAGGCCAGGGATGGCATGCCTGGATAAATAGTGGTGGCTCGGAACAACGTACTGCAGAACAGCCACAGACATCATTTACTGGAAACCTTCCATCTCCATCAGCCTAAACAGTTGCATTTCAAAGGAAAGTATTTTTGAATTGCTGTCATTCAGGGCCAAAGCTCATGGGTGGATAGGTTGGGTATTTCCTCTTTCTAGCACGGGTTTGGGGAATGGAGAGCTGCCGACTTCCATGGGACAGTGTGGATATAATACGTGAGGCTGGTGGTGGTGGGGGTGTTGCTGGCACATCATGTGCTTGCGGGGAGGCAGATGACCCTGGTGATCATGAATGCAAGGAAGAGGAAGACACCACAGTAGAAGAGAGAACAAGGGGAGCCTGAGTTCCTTAGGTACCGTCACACGCGGCAATTTTGCTAGCAATTTCACTGGCAATTTGCTGGTTGCAGTGAAATCATAGACACATTGTTCCATTTGTACATGGCTACAAAATAGAACAATGTGTCCATGATGTCACTGCAACCAGCAAATTGCCAGTGAAATTGCTAGAAAAATTGCCGCGTAGTGACGGTACCCTTACATGTTTCTACTGCAGCTCGTGCTTGGAAGTCAGATGAAAACATCATGCAGCTGGTGCTCAGGTTCAGAACATTTTTGCCATCAGCACATTTCTGGAAGAAATGCCATGCCAGGGAAGCTCTTTTGAGCTGCCTTTGGTGTTAACGCACACCGCACCAGTGAAAAGCTATCATGTGACGTATTGGCTATGGGCCGTCATCTGGATTCTTTCCCCATGCTCCCTCCTTTGCTGTGACGCTGTTTGGTCTGCGTGAGCACCTACTCTTCATATGAACTGCGCACATCAGTAACATGGCTTTCACTGTTTATTTTTCTATTAAACTTTATATTTACAGATCATTTATTTGTCATTCTCTGGTTTGTAAATTCACATTTTTCACTTGCACTTTACACAATGCATCACGTTTGTTTGTTCGCTATATGTCTCTTTTTTGACGTATGTTTTTTCATGCAATCCTGTGTACATAATTATTTATGTATGTTTTATTTATATTTGGTCCATTCATTATCCCTATATGAATTTTCTTCTTACATTTATTCATTTCACTATTTTGCCCTTATATATACATACAGTACATATGTGGAGCCCACTGGGACAGGGTACTCGGTATCGGACCAGGGTACTGCTGGGGATGTCACGGAGGTCCTGGTCCGGACCGTGTCCCGGGTTCTCACAAGTAAAGGGGGTATTTACAAGGGATAAAATTTGTTGTGACACCACCCACAGGTTGTGGTCAATGATGGGACCACTGCTGCAGCACTGCTCTGCCAGGAGGATGGAGGGATGGATGGGCTGCAGCCAGTTTGGATGAGCCCGCCGCGGGTGGGGCTGCTCCTGACAGGATAAAAGGTATGCAAAGTTCAATATACCTGGAATCAAACACAGACACTCAGGCAGGGATTCACCGGGTTTACTTGTCAGTTCTTCAAACAGTTTACAGCAGTTCTCAGCACAGTTCAGTTCTTAACAGTTCACAGTGCAGTTAACTCCGGTAACACTGGACCCTCTGCAGCCAGGCTGTCACTCTGAGACCCCTCACTCCTTCTAAGTCCTTCCAGGCTGTTGTTTCTCTCTCTCTGTTGTCTCCCCAGGTTGTATGGCAGCAGCTCGGACCCTAGTGGGTCCTCGTTTTTGCTGCTGTGCCTTCAACCCTTGTTGTGGGAACTCCAACCTGGAGTTAAAGCTCCCTGTTGGTAAATCTGGGAAGCCGGTAGAGAATCTCTGTTCCCCTCAGAGCCGACACTCTGGTGTGTGCTTAGTCTGCAGTAACCCTAACTTGCAAGGCCAGTGTGACTCCAGCACAATCTCTCCACCAGTTAGTCAGTGCTGCCGTGTTCCTCGGACCCAGTGCTACTGTTCTGGTCTCTTTCCTCACACTCCCCTGGGATGCCGGGTATGGACGAGCTTTCTCTCCATGGTTTCTGTGACTCTGTAGATTCTGCATCTCCATCAAGCCCAACCCCACCAGGATGTGTGTCTGTCCTTTCTGATGTCTGTTCTGCTCAGCTCACTCTGGCCTACTGTGTCTTTACTGGTCGGCACCCTTGGCCTACTAACTCCTTCCTCCTCTTTCTCCTCTATTTGTGCTCTCTGTCACCTGATCTACATTCTTCCCACCCACTTTCCTCTAAACCCACCACCCCTTGCCCGCCTAGAGTCCCAGGGCCCTGGGTTGGGAGCTGCCTCTAGTGGTGTGTGGTGTTCTGTGAGGGTGTTTGGTGTACAAACTGTCTATCTTCCTGCTGGCTGCAGTTCCCTATGTGGCCACCCTGTTCGCAGGGGCGCCACACATACTTCTTCTATATACACACATTTATGCACTTTATTTATTTTCGTATATTTGTTCTCTGGAATATATACATTGTCTATTGATATGTATTTAGTATTATTGATTTTGTCATGTATCCAAGACGTTATGCCCTTTTTGAATAACCCTTGTATCCAGATCACGCTTTGATTTGTGTCCATTTCCGCCCTTACAAGATTACACGACCTGCAGACTGTGTCCTAATGTAGTATGGGTGTGCCACGTAACTCCGGTAACATAGCGGCGCGCATATAGGATTAATGTCCCCATTATGTAAATGATTATTTTCTATCTACGATGACTGCACATCGCACCCCTCAAAGTATATAATCATGCATTCAGCAGTTTGCGTTATTTTGATGACACAAGACTGATGTGCGAAATATCACGGTCCAAACGTGACTCCCACTACTTCCGGCGTCTGACATGACTTTTGCAAAATGGCAGCGCCCAGTGCAGACACAATGATAGGCAGCTGATAATATTAATATATTTTATGTTTATTGTGGTGATGTGACCCATGCCAGGTGCATCACACGAGTTAACAGCATAGGATCCTGTTCAGATCAGCCTATGTTATTGTGTGTGTGTGTGGTGTGTTGGTGTTAAACATGGGATCCGGTATACAATGGGTTAATTTATGAGCCTAATGAGCGGCTGTGTCTGAACCTGTGTATGAGTCCTTTGCTGGGCTAAACCTGAATGGTGCACAGGGGGTTAATCACATCTCAGGTCTGTGTGTGTGTGTGAGTTGTACTGATTGACTCACTGGATTGCAGCTGTGGGTGAGGCAGCCTGGATAAGAACCTGCCAGGTGTCTGAGTGAGGGGAGGATGATGGGAGTCGGAGCAGTCCAGACCACTGCCATGTGAGGACGTGCTGGAAGTGATCTGTCCCCGGTGGGGAAAGTGAAGGGAGCCTGACAGCTCCATGCTGGTGCACCTGATGTGTGCATGCCAGCCAGTGATGAGGACCGAAGACGGCT
Organism: Allobates femoralis; assembly: GCA_033576535.1. Classification (NCBI taxonomy): domain Eukaryota; kingdom Metazoa; phylum Chordata; class Amphibia; order Anura; family Aromobatidae; genus Allobates; species Allobates femoralis. The sequence continues at coordinate 393,223,322 of JARQOC010000005.1, forward strand.
CAAGGGCCAGGCGGTCATATGTGTGATATGAGGACCGAAGACGGCTCAAGGGCCGGGCGGTCATAGGTATAGCCGACTTTGGGACTTACTGTGCTAGTTGTGATATGGTCCCGTTGACTATGTATGATGTGTATGATGCAGTGTGGGTTGAGACTCCCTAGGGGTAGGTTGAGGATCCCTACAGCAGGATGGGGAAAAATCCCTGTCAGGGAGTTAGACGGAGGTAACCGCCATTGGGACCGACAATAGGTCGTGATATGGTCCCGTTGATTCTCATGTGAATGTAATGTAATGTCATGTGATGTACTAATGTGTATGTTATGTTTATATGATGAAAGCGGTTTATGACAGAGAAACAATAAACCCGCTGGTTATGTTCCATTACAATGTGGTCGCTGATGTCATTTTCCCCATGCCAAGCGGGTTCCCCTGGGGCGCTACCTCACAATATGTACAGTATATAAAAACCCCTAATGTCAGGAATAGCCATCACCCTTGACAAAGCAAATTGCAAAATGTGAGTCGGGTGCGCAAAAATCTGATTGGTGAGTCTACCATCATATGCCAGTGAGAATTTTTGATATATCACATGTACTGGGTTGTTCTAATTCCATCTATTTTTATATAAGGTCCATGTTTTTCTATCATTAGGATTTTTTTTTACTCTTTTTTTTACATTTACTTGTATTTACTTTGTGTGACTATCTGCCCATAATCTTGCCACTTTGCAAATAACAATTTCTTGGTGGTCGCTTTCAGTACTATATTAATCTACTTACATAAATGCAAAGTCCCATCTGTCATTCACATCCAGTGTCCCGATGTCTTCATATCACGTGACGGCGGCAGCCATATTTGCATGGGGGAACACAGAGCACTCTCAGGGGGTCACAGAGATTACATGGGGGCAAGTGCACAAGGGGTGTGCCAGCAGAGGAGGACAGAAGGATGAAGACAGCACTGGGGGAGACAGCTCAAAAGAGACATAGGAGAAGACAGCACAGGGGAGAGAGAGCGCATACAGGAGAGCACATAGGGGAACTCAAAGGAGAGTACAGGGGAAGAAGAGGGGAAGAGAGACAGTATACAGGGTAGAGAGCACACATGGGGGACAGCTCAACAGAGAGAAAACATAAGGGGAGAAGAAAACACAGAGGGGAGAAGATAGCACACAGGTGGGAGAGAGAGAGCGAACAGGGGAGAGACAGCTGCCGCACCACAGAGCCTGCCCGCGTCATGATGTCACCATCCTCCCGATGCGATAGCATTGGACCCCATCTAGTTGCATTATATTATGTGATGCAAATTGTCATTTCATGTGACTCCATATTATTGGTATATTATACCAATATGATATTGTAAACCATTACTTAAAGAGGACCTGTCACCCCCGTGGTGCTATACTAACTGAATGCAGCACTGAATGTCTGCTGCATTCAGGGAAGGGGTCCCCCATGTCTCTAGTCCCCTGTAAGTTGTAAAAAAGACTTTACAAAGTTTATAGATAAGGAGTCCAGAGGGACTTACTCAGTAATGAGTCATCGCTGTTGTATGGTGTCCTCCCAGCCTCCAGCCCTTTCTTGTTCAGCCTCCTGTATGTGTTATCTCTGCTGCTAGTGTCCTCCCCACCTCCAGCCCTCTCAGGTCCACCTCCAGCCCTCTCTTGTTCAGCCTCCTTTATGTGTCTCCCCTCCACAGAGGGAGCTATGGGCGGGAGCAGTCCCAGCAGCTGAAACACCTCCTGCCGGTGATGTCAGACTAGACAGATAGGGAACCCCTTCCCTGAATGCAGCTGACACGCTGCATTCAGTACTGCATTTAGTTAGCATAGCACCAGGGGGAAGTGACAGGTCCTCTTTAAAGGGAACCTGACCCCTAAAAATGACCCCCCAGCCTATTAATACCTGTCCCTTTAAGGCAGCTTATCTGCGATGAGCTGCCTTAAAGTAATCTTGCGCATGCACAATGCGCATCGCGAGGTGTATGTGGGTGTATGAAGTCATGAGAGCCGGATATGACGCGAATCGCGTCATAACGGCTATTCCGCGCCCATGGAGGGGGAGATGATGATCAATAAGGATTATCACGCCCATCGGGGCGTGAATAATTACAGTATAGGTGTTGGAGAGAAGCCACAGGAACGCCCTGCATGACTTCTCAAAATCTCAGAAGCCCCAGGTCCGGAGGTAAAAAAAGCACTTTTCTAAACTTCACAAATACACTATTTTTACAGAAAATGATCGCTAGATCAGCATACTCAGTGGTGCAAGGACAGGTATTAATAGGCTGGGGGTCATTTTTAGGGGTCAGGTTCCCTTTAAAGACAACCTGTCATGTCCTTTTTTTGCTGTTAAATCACCCCAATACTATTTAGATCATGCATCACTATCCTTGTTTTTTTTTATAAAAAATCCATGTATTTATCATAGAAAAGCACTTCAGATTCTTACTTTCATGTTCGCATTAGATATTGGCATGAACAGTAATCGGGGTGGATAATTTAGCTGGCAATCAGTCATGCAGTTTTTTTAATCACATATGGTGTACAAGGACCTATGGCGATGTTACAACCATTTGACCTTAATAAATGGAGCATAAACAACACACCCAGCCAAAAGTGTTTAGGTAAAAATCTTTTGACCGTGATATTTACTGTAAACCCACAAAGCGGGTCAAATGATTACACACTGAAGATGATGCTGTAATACTTACAAGTGCTTAAATCATCCTAAAGCTGAGAGTCAGCATACATCAGCATACATATATATAGAAAATCAGAATGATCTCACCAACTTTTTGGGGATCTTCTTATTCATTTGCTACCAGTAAACAAGGCCTTCATCATCAATGGGGATCCTATCATACTTTCCAGTGTCACCACATCTACAGCCACATATGCTTTGGTCAGCTTAATATCTGGACATCTATTAACATCTTAATGTGCTGCAAAGGGATATATACACTTGTTAAAAATCATATTGTTATGTTACCTCTGTTCATATGCCTCCTTTGTATTCAGACATTCGGCTCATCTCATCATCATAGCTCTCTGACATTCAGCTATGCTGCCGCTGCCTGGCTTTGGCGCTTCTTTATCTTAACCCCTTTACGACTAATGACGAGTATACTCGTCATGAAAAGATGTCAGTTCCCGCATCATGACGAGTATACTCGTCATGGCTTTGAACTGTCACTGCTTCTAAACGAACAGTGACAGTTCAATTCTAAAAGCTGTCAGTGACAGCCAAGGGTTAGGGGAAGAGGTGTGGGCACCCCTGTTAACCCCTTCACCCCCCCCTCCCCAATCATACTTATCTGCCGGCGGGCTGCACCGCACCCGCCGGCCATGGACTAATGATCCAGCTCCCCCTGTGTCCTGTCCCCGCCCCGTGTCCAGAGCCCCCTGTGTCCTGTAGCACCCCCTGTGTCCAGAGCCCCCTGTGTCCTGTCCCCGTCCCCTGTGCAGCCCCTCCTGTGTCCTGTCCCCGTCCCCTGTGCAGCCCCTCCTGTGTCCTGTCCCCGTCCCCTGTGCAGCCCCTCCTGTGTCCTGTCCCCGCCCCCTGTGTCCAGAGCCCCCTGTGTCCTGTAGCGCCCCCTTTGTCCAGAGCCCCCTGTGTCCTGTCCCCGTCCCCTGTGCAGCCCCTCCTGTGTCCTGTCCATCCCCGCCCTCCACCTTGCACAGTTTGTCTGCCGGCGGGCTTATGCGCCCGCCGGCGAAGCTGCAGGGCCCCCTCCTCCTCCCTGCTGGTCCCCAGCCCCCGGTCCCCGGACCCCAGCCCCCGGCCCCCGGTCCCCAGCCCCCGGCCCCCAGCCCCGCTCACCTATTCTGGCGGGCTGCACCGCCCGCACCGTCGGCCTCCTCTGCAGTCCAGTGTGGCCCCTCCTCTTCTCAGGGCTCATCGCTGGGTAAGTATGAATGGATGGATGGATGGATGGATGGATGGGTGGATGGATGGATGGGTGGATGGATAGATGGATGGATGGATGGATGGGTGGATGGGTGTGTGGATGGATGGGTGAATGGATGGATGTGTGCCTGCGTGGATGTGCGTGCGTGGATGTGCGTGCGTGGATGTGCGTGCGTGGATGTCAGCGTGCGTGCGTGGATGTGTGCATGGATGTCAGCGTGCATGAATGTCAGTGTGAGTGTGAATGTGCGTGCGTGGATGTGCATGTGTGAACGTGCGTGCGTAGATGTGTGCGTACGTGGATGATGGGTGCATAGGTACCATGATGCGTGGATGATGGGTGCAACAAGGGATCAAGTGTCCTCTTGTTATAGTCTCTGGGATCATAGTCATGGTGCACTGTATAACTGATCATTGTCATACAGTGCACCATAACTCTGACCCCTGAGACTGTAGGAAGAGGACACTTGATCCCTTGCTGCAGTCTCTGGATTGAGCAGAAGCGATCGAGCGTCGTGGGACCTTCGTTGTGGACTACGTCGGAGGCGATCGAGCGTCGTGGGACCTTCGTTGTGGACTACGTCGGATCTTTATAATAAAGATGGAGTCTGAATTTTGTTTGTGTTTTTTTTTCAAATAAAAAGATTTTTCTATGTGTGTATTTTCTGACTATTTACCAGAGATTCCTAATGGTGGGTCTAACATTGGCCCTATATTATGAATCTCGGGCTTAGTGCCAGCTGCCAATAAAAAGCTGGCATTAACCCCTTTAATGGGGGAGCTCCAATGTGGAGACACACGGGGACCATCCAAACGCGACATGGTGTTCGCTAACAAATTGAGCTCATTTTCCATTCAAATTGTTAGCGGACACCATGTCCGTTTGGAGGGTCCCGGTGTGTCTCCACATTGGAGATTCCCCACAAGTGACCCCATTTTGGAAACTAGACCCCCTAAGGAACGTATCTAGATGCATAGTGAGCACTTTGAACCCCCAGATGCTTCACAAATTCATCCATAAAAATGAAAAAGCACTTTTTTTTCCACAAAAAGTTTCTTTTTTCATTTTTACGGATCAATTTGTAAAGCACCTGGGGGTTCAAAGTGCTCACTATGCATCTAGATACGTTCCTTGGGGGGTCTAGTTTCCAAAATGGGGTCACTTGTGGGGGAGCTGCAATGTGGAGACACACGGGGACCATCCAAACGCGACATGGTGTCCGCTAACAATTTGAATGGAAAATGAGCTCAAATTGTTAGCGGACACCATGTCGCGTTTGGAGGGTCCCTGTGTGTCTCCACATTGGAGCTCCCCCACAAGTGACCCCATTTTGGAAACTAGACCCCCAAAGGAACATATCTAGGTACATAGTGAGCACTTTGAACTCCCAGATGCTTCACAAATTGATCCGTAATAATGAAAAAATAATTTTTTAGTGGAAAAAAAAGTGCTTTTTCATTTTTACGGATGAATTTCTGAAGCATATGGGGGTTCAAAGTGCTCACTATGCATCTAGATACGTTCCTTCGGGGGTCTAGTTTCCAAAATGCGGTCACTTGTGGGGGAGCTCCAATGTGGAGATACACAGGGACCCTCCAAACGCGACATGGTGTCCGCTAACAATTTGAGCTCATTTTCCATTCAAATTGTTAGCGGACACCATGTCGCGTATGGAGGGTCCCCGTGTGTCTCCACATTGGAGCTCCCCACAAATAACCCAATTTTGGAAACTAGACCCCCTAAGGAAGGTATCTAGATGCATAGTGAGCACTTTGAACCCCCAGATGCTTCAAAAATTCATCCATAAAAATTAAAAAACACTTCTTTTTTTTCACAAAAAAATTCTTTTTGCCTACATTTTTTTAGTTTCACATGGGCAAAGGGATAAAATACATCCCAAAATTTGTTGGGCAATTTCTCCTGAGTACACCGATACCTTATATGTGGTCATAAACCACTGTTTGGGCGCACGGCAGGGCTCAGAAGTGAAGGAGCGCCATTTCACTTTTTGAACGGAAAATTGGCTCTACAATTCAAATTGCGCTCCTTCCCTTCTCAGTCCTGCCGTGCGCCCAAACAGTGGTTTATGACCACATATGAGGTATCGGTGTACTCAGGAGAAATTGCCCAACAAATTTTAGGATGCATTTTATCCTGTTGCCCATGTGAAAATGAAAAAATTGAGGCTAAAAGAACATTTTTGTTACAAAAATTAAAATGTCCATTTTTTCCTTCAACTTTATTTTAGCTACTGTGAAGCACCTGAAGGGTTAATAATCTTTTTGAATATAGTTTTAAGTAGCTTGAGGGGTGCAGTTTTTGGAATGGTGTCACTTTTGGGTGTTTTCTGTCATGTACACCCCTCAAAGGAACTTCAAATGTGATGTGGTCACTAAAAAATTGGTTTTGTAAATTTTGCTGGAAAAATGAATAATTGCTGATGAACTTTGAACCCTTATAACGTCCTACCAAATTTTTTTTTTTCTTCCAAAATTGTGCTGATGTGAAGTAGACATGTGGGAAATGTGATTTATTAACTATTTTGTGGCACATAATGCTCTGGTTTAGCAGCATAAAAATTAAAAATTTGAAAATTGCTAAATTTTCAAAATTTTTGCCAAATTTTTTATTTTTTCACAAATAAACACAAAAATTATCGACCTAAATTTAATACTAACATGAAGCCCAATATGTCACGAAAAAACAAGCTCATAATCGCTAGGATCCGTTGAAGCGTTCCAGAGATATTACCTCATAAAGGGAGAGTGGTCAGAATTGCAAAAAATGGTCTGGTCATTAAGCTGCAAAGTGACTCGGTCCTTAAGGGGTTAAACCCGCGATCATGTGACCATGATGCATCACTTCCGGTGACCAGAGTTAATGCATCATATCCACTAGCATCACATCCTGGCTATTGAACGGAACTGTGGACCGCAAATACCACTTGCGGCGTCTGATTGCACCATACTCTGTCTCCCAGCACCCAGTGGGCGGCCTCTGGTCCCAATAGCATAGGAACAACCCGTGCATGCGCTGGAAAACAGAATGCATCTTACTGCGGAGCATAGAAGTTTGGCAGGAAAGTTTGTTTTGTTTGCATATAAGACAGAACTGTGTACTATGCAAAAATCAGTCACACACAATTGGGGTGATTTCCTAATGTACTAACTGACCAAACAAACTGTGGTGAATGGCTTATTGCAGCTAATAGCCAATCATCACCAACAAGGACTGGAGTCACCGACAGAGACCAATATCAGTCACAATGTACAGATCCACTTGGAGAAATTAGAACCGGATGGATAGAAGCCGCGCTGACCACAATAAGAGTAACAGAGTAACACACACACTCTGTTTATTCAGCCTACGCGTTTCGTGGCAAACAGGCCACTTCATCAAGGCATCAAGATTCAACAGCACATACAGTTATATATACACACAGGAACAATAAAAAAAAAAATCACTAAAAATGAAGCTCCACCCCCTCTGACGTCACTTCCGGTGAAAACGCCCACTATAAGTCAAACGTATAAAAATGACCATTACATTGATTACAATACATTAAAAATACATTAAAACACAATAATCAGTATTTAAAATCGCATATGTTCTTCAATAAATAATTAAAACATTTTTGGTATTAAGATAAACCAGGATTAGAACTAACCCTGGCAGGGGCATAAAACTCTCCTCCGGAGATTAAACCTCCGTCTTATACCACTTAACCATCTGGTCGTCTTTGGCAAGAGCAACTGTTTAGCCAGGATCTACCAACTCAACCCATCCAAACAATTAAATATCCTCATTTACTTAGTACACAAAACCTTCTTTTTTATATAAAAAGTAAACAAATAATTATAAAAATATAAACTTCATGT